>CM033643.1:9488286-9818704 GCA_019512145.1 Engystomops pustulosus | reverse complement strand
GTACTATATATCTGCAGGCAGCAGTTAGAGAGCAGGAGGAGTTGAGCAGATTGACATATTGTCCCTATCTTCAGTGCAGCATGTTATAGAGCCGCGAGGCGCTGTAGTAGATTGTACATATTGTCCTATCTGCCAGTCAGCATCTACATAGAGAAAGAGGAGCTGAGTAGGCATTGTAACAGTGTCCTATTCTGCCGGACAGCATGTTTTTATAGGCAGAGGAGCTGAGTAGATTGTACATAGTGTCCTATCTGAGCAGCATGGTTATAGAGCAGGAGGGGGTGAGTAGGATGTGTGAATAGTGTCCTATCTGCAGGCACATGTGATATAGCAGGAGGAGCTGAGCAATGTTGTCACAATATTTTCCATCCTGCAGGCAGCAGTTTAGAGCAGGAGGAGCTGAGAAGATTGGTAACTAGTGTCATATCTGGCGCTAGTGATTTTTTTACATTTATAGAGCGAGGAGAACTGATCAGAGTGTACATTTGTCCTATCCATGCAGATGTGTATGAGAGCAGGAGGAGCTGAGTGAGTTGTACATAGTGTGACCTATATGCAGCCAGCATGCTACTCCAGCCAGCAAGAGGAGCTGAGTAATTTGACTAGTGGCCTATTCATGCGCAGCATGTTATCGGAGCAGGAGAGCTGAGTAGATTGACTATCGGGTCTATCTCACGCAGGCATGCAGTTTAGCGCAGGAGGAGTGAGCAGATTGTGACATAAGTGTCAAATCTGCAGGCGATCATGTTATAGAGTCAGGGGAGTGAGGCAGGTGTTAAATTGTCTATACTGCAGTAGCATGTTTAGAGACAGGGGAGCTGAGAATGTGTACATAGTGGTTCCTCCCCATCTGCCAGCATGTTCTATAGAGCATGAGGAGTGAGTACATTGTAGCTATTGTCCTATCTGCAGGCAGGCAGCATGTTATAGAGCAGGAGGAGCTGAGCAGATTGTACATAGTGTCCTATCTGCAGGCAGCATGTTATAGAACAGGAGGAGCTAAGCAGTTTGTACATAGTGTCCTACCTGCAGGCAACATGTTATAGAGCAGGAGGAGCTGAGCAGATTAGAAGTTTCCTATGCAGTTTCCAATGCGATCCTGACCCTCTTAGAAACACGCCTGGTTGACTGCATTACTAAACGTTTATAACATCCCACAGACCAGCTCGCATACAGAAGGCAGACTTGCTAGAAGTACAGTCAGTGAGGTAGAGGTGGCAACTAGTACCTTACAGGTGACAATCTGCTCCTTCAGGTAGAGGACTTCAGTACGACTTCTCCAGGCACGACTGTTGAAATTCCTGTCAGATGCCTTCATCTCCCGCCACATCTCCACACTGTGCACATAAAATACCACAGTCACTTAATGCATAAAGTCAACTAAACAACACTGTGCTCCTAAATCATATATACCACAATCACAACACAACCCACCCACATACAAAACATCCACATTGTGGCCCATACTAATGTATTATAATATATACTATATCCCCCCTGAATAAATTATCAGATAATACCACTACTACTGTAAATTAATATATATATACATATTCGGGGCTTCATAAATTCATTATCCTACATATAGCACCAAACAATAAATTGTACTACGCACCCCCATTTATTATATATACTGGACCCCCCTAAACTGATTACTCTCCCCTTAATTAATATGTCGGGTCCCGGTACATGAAGAGGGCTTACGGGCTGAGCCCTCTCCATAGCCGGTAAGTCATTGCTGCATATTGCCGGCATCGATCGTGGGTGTTTTACTGCTGATTGCCGCCGGCATCTTTCTGAGAATCGTCGCTCACCGTGACGTCATCAGGGAGTGGCGATCCGTCGCCATGGTAGCCTCGGGTCTCACGAAGACCCGAAGCTACTTCGGGTTAACTCATTCATTACCATGTGCTATCAGCACATTGTAATGTATGAGGAGTAAAATCCCCATATACTGCCATACTGTAGTATGGCAGTATATGGTAGGATCGTACCACACCCCCTCATCCTCATAGATGTAAACTCTGTGTGTCACCCCCTCTCCTCAGACTGCAAGCTCTTGTGTCACCCCCCTCATCCTCATAGACTGTAGCTCTTGTGTCCCCCCCTCACCTCAAGACCTGTGAAAGCTCTTGTGTCTCCCCTCATCCTCATAGACTGTAAGCTCTTGTGCACCCACCCCAACCCCCTCATCTCATAGACTGTAAGCTCTTGTGTCACCCCCTCATCCTCATAGACTGTAAGCTCTGTGGTCACACCTCATCCTCATAACTACTCCTCTTGTGTCACCCCTCATCTCAATACTGTAAGCTCTTGGTGTCACCCCCTCATCCTCATAGACTGTAAGCTCTTGTGTCCCCCCTCACTCCTCATAGACTGTAAGCTCTTGTGTCACCCCCTCATCTCCTGATGGACTGAGCTCTTGGGCACCCCCCCTCCTCTCATAACTGTAAGCTCTTGTGTCACCCCCTCATCCTCATAGACTGTAAGCTCTTGTGTCACACCCATCCTCATAGACTGTAATCTCTTGTGTCACCCTCCTCATCCTCATAGACTGTAAGCTCTTGTGTCACCCCCTCATCCTCAAGACTGTAAGCTCTTGTGTCACCCCTCATCCTCATAGACTGTAAGCTCTGTGTGTCACTCCCCCCCTCATCCTATGGACTGCAAGCTCTTGGTGTCACCCCCTCATCCTCATAGACTGTAAGCTCTTGTGTCACCCCCTCATCCTCATAGACTGTACTCTCTTGTTCATCCTCCCCCATCCTCATAGACTGTAAGCTCTTTGTCACCCCCTCATCCTCATAGACTGTACTCTTTGTCACCCCACCATCCTCATAACTGTAAGCTCTTGTGTGTCACCCCCCTAATCCTCATAGACTGTAAGCCCTGTGTCACCCCCTCATCCTCATAGACTTAAGCTCTTTGTTCACCCCCTCATCTCATAGACTGTAAGCTCTTGTGTCACCCCCTAATCCTCATAGACTGAGCTCTTGTGTCACCCCCTCATCCTCATGACTTAATCCTCTTTGTCACCCCCTAATCCTCATAGACTTAAGCTCCTGTGTCCACCCCCTCATCCTCATAGACGGTAAGCTCTTGGTGTCACCACCTCCCCCTCACCTCATATACTGTAAGCTCTTGTTGTCACCCCCTCATCCTCATAGACTGTAAGCTCTTGGTCACCCCACCTTCCTCTAGACTGGTAACCTCTTGTGTCACACCCCCCCTAATCCTCATATACTGTAAGCTCTGTGTCACCCTTCATCCTCATAGACTGTAAGCTCTTGGTCACCCCAACCAACTTCATACTCATAGCCTGTAGCTCTTTGTCACCCTCAATCCTCATAGACTGTAAGCTCTTGTGTTCAGGGCCACTCACTCCCTATTCCTATGACTTATTCCGTAATGTATATTATATGTCACCTATGATTTGTAAGCACTAAGGAATCTGAATGGTGCTATAGAAATACAGATATTATGTATTATTATTATAACTAGAAAACTGTAACACTATTGTACCATTGTACCAGTCATTTGTCATGTGGTTGTAGCTGCTACCATGATGTGCTTGTTAGGACAGAGCAGCAGTATTTGAAAGTGTTCAATTCGTTGTTCATTTATCTATAATTTTGTTTTAAAATTTGGCTAATTACATAGTTAAGACATGATGATTTTCTCATCTATATATCATGTATCATATCATAAACCAGGGACACTTACTTATAGATCCAGGCACTGTGACTGTGTTAATCTTCTTATATATATTTGTTACCCTGGCCCGCCTTCTTCTATATCTAACGACTTATGCATATGAGGCCAACGGGCTATGGGCGTGTTGGAGCCTTCGGCTTCACAGGCGGTTTGGTAACTGTGCCGCTTGCATGTCTCATTCTCACCCTCTCCCCTGCACTTCAAGTACTCTCAGCACGCAGAGCACATATTTGAGGGGGGGTGCTCCTACACAACCTGCAAAGCTGCAGAATGGAGGGGCTATGTTAACACGCCTGTAGCCCTTCTGACTCATTAGCAAAATTTGACAAGTTGATTTTAAAGGATGGAGGCGTGGATAGCACATATAAGAAGTTATCACAGTCACGGTGGCCTATCTATGAGTAATGCCCCTGTTTATCAGGATGGATTTTTATGGTAAGATTTGATTGGATATAGAATGCATAGAAGATTATTAGAGCTTTATTTTTTGGCTGGGTGTTATTTATAAGACGGTTACAATCTGTTCCTGCATCACTCCGATGTGTGTATGGTCGGCCATAGAATGCACTGAAAATGTCATTTGTTTATTTTCCTCTTTCTAGTCTGAACACTGGAATATTCATTCTCCTGGAAAGCTTGATGGATTGAACCACACCTATCTGACTACTGCAGAGACCCGCTCTGGTTTAGCAATAGTTCCTGCGTGACCGATAGAAGTTCTCTCCCACTGTACGGATCCATTCACCTTCCATACCGTGTTATAGATTCTCATGAAAGGTGAATCAGTACTTAGTCTTGTAATTAGTAGCTAACTGTGTATTCTGTCATTCTGATTTCTGGTATCTATGACTTGTTGCTTGCATTCTTGACTACCATTTGCTTATGATTTTGTACTTTGCATTGTTTCTCTTTGTTTTGTACCATATTTGGTGACTATCCTCTCTATTTGTATTGTCTTGTCTTTGTCTCCATGTTTGCACTTGGCACCAGTAGGTACAATCAACTAATTGTCTACCTACCATCTAGGGTAGGTTTGTCAAATTCAGGAACAGTTGTAAAAGGGGGTTAGTCTCAGGGCCCAATAGCTCTGTCTGTATCTCCCAGTCCATGGTTATATGTTTTTAGGTTTTGTACAAGGATCTCATACTTATGCCCATGCTTCAACCAAATACTGGAACCCAGAGGTCCAGCAATAGACACCCAGTTTGTGAGCTACTAAGGTCTATTTTCTTTCTTACGGGCAAGACGAGAAATGTGGGGCAAGGATCCCCCTGTCTGGCACATGCTCATACTGATCATTCTGCAGCATTTGATGGTTTCGAACCATTAAGTTATTCCTCAGAATGTCTGCCATATGCATCTATGCAATGTTTTGTGCAATGGGCATCTGCTCTCAATGGGAGCAGAGAGTTAACTTCTTCCTGCACCTCCATGGTAACACAGTATATCTTATCAATATCCTGATTGCTAGGACACTTTGAATTGACTTCTGCACCTTACTGTTCCTTTGTTTGTTGATGAAGCAAGGTTCTGCAGGTCTGTCCGCCAGCTGAGAACCACACCTGGCTATGATTTTCTAAATGAGTTTGTTTTAGGTGACAAGAGTGACGAGCTGGGTTTTGTATCCTCCAGGTGCCAATTGGCTACCGGGGTGGTTTCTGGTGACTCAATTTTTTACCTTCTATTTTAATACACCCTGTTGTTAAGTTCCCTTGCTGTCTGTCTTGTTTCTATTTGTCCGTCTAACTCAACTGAGCACTTATCGAGGGGTAGGATCCGCCGCAAGCTGTCACCTGAGGTTTGACACAGGGACGGCAAGTAGGCAGGGACAGAAGTTGTCAGAAGCCACATGCTGGAACTTACCTTTCTTGAAACCTCTATATAATAAAGGGTATGACCTCTATAATCATTTGCCCGATCCCAAGTATCACACTTCTCTGTTCATGGAGAAACACAAGATACAGGATATAGGAGTAGTCGTGCATTATTGTGTCCATATATAAGGGAGGAGTAATAGTTCTGTGTTGTGCCCAGGCCTGGAGAATCCCCGGTGGGCCCCCGACCACCGGCACTATGGCAGGGGCCTCCGTTCATCGTGATCAGAGGCCCCTCAAGTGGCTTCAATAGTACTCGATGCGGCTGGAAATGCGCCTAGATGATAATCCCTGACTGCAGCTACAGCAGTGAGTGCAACGCTGCCGGGTACTTTCATGCGCACAGCGCACTCAGTCCCCAATGTCGCGGCCGCGTCTATTGACGTCATCGTGCTGGGCCATGCTTCTCCGCTGACAGGAGACGACACAGAGATGAGGTGTGGTAAATTTTTTTTTTTGGCTGTTGGCAATCGAGAGAAGGGGGGTGGCTTAATAAAATATGGATTGGGAAAGGGGGGCTATTAATCCATATGGATTTGAAAGGGGGGGGCATTAATAAACTAGGGAGGGGAAAGGGGCTATTAATAAAATCTGCCGGAGACGGGGGCCATATGAAATAGGTGGGGCGGTGCCTTAATAATATGGAGGGAAGAAGGGGCGGGCATAATAAAATTGGAGGGGTAGGGGCGTGGCATTAATAAAATATGGAGGGAAAGGGGGCTTTAAAGAGGAGATGGGAGGCATTAATAAAATTGGAGGGGAAAGGGGGCATTAAAAATATGGAGGGGAGAAAGGGGCATTAATACAATATTAGAGAAGAAGGTGGGCATTAATAAAATATGGAGGGAGAAGGTTGGCCATTAAAATATGGAGAGAGAAGGGGGGGCATTATAAATATGGAGGGTGAAGGGGGGCATTAAAATATGGAGGAGAGAGGGGTCATTAATAAAATATGGAGGGAGAAGGGGGGGCTTATAATAGGACGGGCGAAGGATAAATTGGACAGGGGAGTGGCATTAATAATAGGAGGGTAATTGGGCAAATTGGGGGAGAAGGGGGCATTATAAAATGATGGGAGAAAAGGGGGCATTAATATAATATGTGAGGGGAGAAGGGGGGCATTAATAAATATTGTAGGGGAGAATGTGGCATTAATAAAATTGAGAGGAGAAGGGGTGCATTACTAAAATTGGAGGGGAGAAGAGTGGGTCATTAAAAATATGGAGAGGATAAATGGGCCTTATAATAGGAGGAAGGGCATTAATAAACATATGGAGGGGAGAAGGGGGCATTAATAAAATATGGTAGAGGAGAAGGTGGGCATTTAATAAACACTATGGAGAGGATAGGGGGCATTAATAATATGGAGGGGCAGAGGGGCATTAAAATATGGAGAGGGGAAGGGGGGCATTTATAAAAATTGAGGGGAGAACGGACAAGGGGGGAAGGCATTCATAAAATATTGGAGGGAGAAGGGGGACTGGGGAAGCCTTAATAAAATATGGGAGTGAGAAGGGGCTTGGCAATATTGAGGATAACTAATAAATAGTGAGGGAGAAGGGGGGCATTAATAAAATATGTGGGAAAGGGGGGCATTAATAAATAGGGAAGGGCATAAAAGGAGGGGATGAATGGGGGGCATTAAATGGAGGGGCAATTGGATATAAAATATGGAGGGGAGAAGGGGGGGCCTAATAAAATATGTGAGGGGAGAAGGGGGGCCTTAATAAAACCTGTAAGGGGAGGGGGGGAACCTTTATACAAATTTGAGGGTGGCAGTGTGCATGGGGGACCTTAATAAAATAAGGAGGGGTGATGACAGTGTGTAGAAGGGGCCTTATCCCGATAATTTCTATGTAGTAGTAGGTGAGCCCGCCAAAATTCAATTGTCAACAGGTGGTGCCCGAGGTACCCCAGTCCGACCCTGGCTTGCCTGTTATATACAGGATAGGATCTTGTAGTACTGCTCTGTTGTCCATATTACAGATGAAAGTAGTATATAATTTGCTGTGTTCTTAATTGCATATAGGTGTGTAGTAGTACAGCTTTTGCACATACTAAGAGTACCTTCCATAATACACAGACATTTGGACTAAACCACATCCTCTCTATCTCATCAGATATGCAGAAAGAGCTGAAGTTTGGGATTAGGGTGACTTCCTTCCGCTATAGTGCCTAGTTAAACTTAACCCTGCAAAAATATTTTTAGTTAGTTGGGGGGGGGGGAAAAACTTTCTCTAAAAAGAATCCTATATCCTTGTATATGAGAAAAGACTTTTATCTCTCGCTGCTGCTTGAGAGTATCACAGTAGTCCATGTCGCCCCCTTTCTCTAGTCGAAGCCATCTATATAAACGCGAAGACTTCGGGAGAGGTTAAATGAACATGTCTGGCTGCTATTTCTTGGCAACGTTCCCCTACACAGTGGGAGTGGCACCGAGGGGGAACTGAAGTTGTTTTACTCTAAAACGTTTAGGCCAAATGTGACATAGAAAATCAATGAGTAACATCACAACCTCGTCAACGATGACATGTTAGACGACTACTTGTTCACTCCTGTGCTCACTCTCAATCAAAGCAACTTAATTTTGCCAAAGGTCACCGGAATTTTTTTCTGTTTTTCTTCTGTTGGTCCTTTCTATTTCGTTTGTTTAAAACCTAAATGCCTGGGCGGCTTTAATATCCCATTAGATGATTTTGTAAGAATAATCTGCAAAGCCTCACACAACACTTCAGAGAGAATATTCTTTAAGAGAGTACGGAGGAACGTGAGTCAGGTCCTGCAGATATCATATCCAAGATCGAGTCGGCTTAAACTTCTCAAACCTCCTAGAGTAGAGCAACAAAATTTATTTTCGCTTCTTTTTCCCGAGCCACCCTTCTTCTGTGTACTTATCGACCGTCCTCCAAGTCTTAAACTAGCACAGTTAAGACCTTTGTTTAAGCTAACAGCAAGGCCACCAGTTCAGCCAAGAACCTCCAAATTTTTTGACTACCACTCCTCCGTTTGACCAATCAACAACCCCCGGCCAAAAGAGGCTTTGACAAATCTAATCACGGAAGATTTTTTACCCCTTATAAATATTTCTCCGATAATAGACCACAGTAAGAAGGGAACATGACTGATGCAATCCCTGGACAGAGTAGAACGGTACAGTCAACGAGCAATAGAGCAAACAAGCAACTTTAAACAGTAGGAGTCCACGAAATGTAGCCTCGCGGTAAATGTTATGTGTGTGACCGGGGTTAAGGATTTTGGGCTTGTCTTTACTCCCCCATCGAAGCGTTGTTGTGTTTGTTTTATTGATGGAATAATGTTGCTGGAAAGACAAGTACTTTTTCAGAAAGTTTTCCTCTTTATTACTTGAAGGAGTTGGCCGAGCTGCTTCCAATTTTTTAGACCAAAACAACTTAGAATGGAATAAGTCACAAACTAAGTATTTCGGCTTTGCCGAGTCTTTTGGGTGCCCAATAGCTCCCGCTTTCTATGAACATGTGACTAAGATGAGCAAATCGACAGATCAAAAGATTTGATTTCCCGAAACTCATAGAAATTTTAAAAAGACTTTGGGTATAAATGTTGTTTCGGTTCGACACCTGTTTTTGTGCCAGAGGTTCCATTGGAAAATGGTAAGTAACACCCCCTGTGAGTCCTCTAATCCTCTAGATTTTTTTTTACAAAATCAATCTAAAGGAGCCCTTTTTAAATATATTAATGTGAAGTAGTCTGAATAAAAGATTCAGATTGGATTCGGTGCCTGAAAGTTTGTCAGATTTGTATCTGATCTACAACAACAAATGAATCCTTCATCAGTACTCGCATACAATCTTTTCCTACAAGTGAACAGAAGTGTAACACCACATACATAAGTTTATAGTAACTCCACAAAGTGTGTTTTTTAGGAATAGTTTTTTTTTTTTCTGATTGATACCAGGGACTATCTTCAGTAGACACTTGAATTTTCTACATTGTTGCCAAACCTTGAGTTGAACATTCCATTCATGTATTTTACTAAAAAGTAAGCCTTATTTGCGTGATGGTTGGTGTGGATCAGGATCACCACTGGCGAGAGAAGACAACCCATGCAGGAACTAGAAACCGAAAAGACCTCCTGCCGACGCAATCGCCAACATGGCCCAACATTGGGAAATGCTCAGATGATCTGACATGGCTCAATCTGAGTGCATGGATGCATGGAAGCTTACTCCGGGTGTTGTCAGTTGCACCAAGATGCACAGGCTACCAAGTTGGCAGCACCAATGGACCAAACTACCGATAACTGATCGGTGCATACATAGCCCGCACCAGGCTGCCCTAACAGCCGCACCTCTTGGCGCCATAGGATTGATCAACTAATATATCATGCTCTATGGTATTTTATCCAACATCTGCACGTGACAAGCTGTCCAATTGGTACTGTCCAGGGCTGGTCATACCATCTAACCACATACATACTTTTTGTGTTCTTGTGTGAGCCCCCAAAACAGAAACTTGCAACATGAACCTTTGATTGACTGATGTTACCCAGACCCCAGTCTGCAAGCAAAGTTAACCTCATCAGCCTTGAGGCCAATTCTTAGAATATCCATGCACCTCCACTGAGGTCTGGACCACAGCAAACCATCGCTTTTTTCTCTGTGTCAATTACTGCACATGTACGATGTGTGCCTCCACCTACGTGCGATACGACAATTGGTGAAACGTTTCCCATGATCAAGTTTATATCCAGGGGTGTCTGAGGGTGCAGAGGTACAAATATAGGTGAAAGGCCATCATCATTCGCATTCGCGAGTTTAAGGAAGGCTGTACCCTTTATTCACCATGGGCATGAATAAAGCAGCACGCAACGTTTCGATCCATCATGAATCTTGCTTTGTCAAGCATGCTTGATAAAGATCAATGATGAATCGACAACCTGTGTGCTTGGAGAAGCCTGGAGAACGTGCGTGGGAGTCCCACTCAATGGTGAAAATAATCTTAATGCACTTGTCAGAGTCGTGAGCAATGTTGGTCAATAGAACTGAATGGTGAGGATAAATGTAAGCTGCGCATTGTCAGAGCTTTGTGGATTAGGGTGGATTATTTTTTAAACTAGATTTTGGACTGTGATGTCATAGATGCAGTCCCTTTAGAATTATTGCCCGGGAGCAACAGAGATCGCTACTTTGGAGCAGCGGGGGTGTTATAAAGTAATTAGTACACACTTAACTTACACCACCCCTGTCTTGAACTCTTTTTCCATACAAATGACAACAACGCCCTTTAGAGTCCCTGTAGCTGGTTGCATATGGCGCTCTATGCACTCCGTTACTCTTGGGCTGGTGCTCTGAAGACATTTGGAGACTACTCTTTGTAATAAGCCACCCTGATCGCCTTCTTCTAAAGTAAGTAACTAAGAAGAAGTATCAGGGGCTCCAGGCACTTTTATGGAAGTCCTTATAGTTTATGGACCTGTACATTGGAAATATTTTGCAGTCCTAAAAAAGTGTAATGCCTTATGATAAATCATGCCAGAAGAAAATAACAACAAAGTTGCTATTTCTCTATTTTTCCTATTGCACAAGACCAAAATGATACAAATATGCCCACGACACCGAATCCTTGATCCAGGCGACTCAAAGGGTCTGGCTCCTGGTCCACTAGATATTAATCTTGCAACGCCTGTGTTATCTTGGATAAATTTAAACCTCTGGTCCCTTGAGTTGCCCTTTTATGCACCTTGTAGACCACAGCAGCATATCAAGTATAACAGATGCTCGAGGAAAATTATTAGCCCCAACCCTTTGAGGGCCGATGGAATTCCAAGGTTAGTCACCTTCCAAGATGCAATTTGCAACTAATATTTAATAGACCTGAAAGCGATCATTAAACTGTTCCATAGAAAGGCCTTGCCAATAAGTATGAATTATGTTTGGGTACGGAAGCCAAGTGGTATGTTTTTTTTTATGATTTATATGATCCGAAAAATGGCAGTATAGAAGAATAGGTGTACGTAATTGGGTAAATAGATTTGCTGTTTTTAAGGGGTCATCAATTGGTGAATACGTTTATGGTCTGGTAATATTTATATAGATCACAGACTGAGATGAAAATCTTGTCCTGGAGCTATAGGGTAGTCAGTGTTTATCACATTAGGGAATTAACCTAAGAAGATCCAATTTGCATGAATATGTATCGAAATTTTAGGATTGGGATTTATCTTATACAGGCTGTCCCGCCTACTTAGGACACAGACGACGACGACCCTCAAACCCCTATTGAACAGATGGACCTATCGCCCCCTGTGACCCTCTGGGTAAGTCTCCCCCCTGGGATGTTACTACATAGCCCCCCCCGAGCTGTCCTTGAAGGGTCTATAGTATTGATAATCTTGTTCCCATTACAAGCTGAAAAATATTTAAAAACTCCAATTGTCACTCTGGGTGAAAAAAATTTTGTTTCTAACAAAAAAACACCATTATAAATTATTACGTTTCGACGTTACACATACAATTCACCTTAAGAACCAACCTATGAACCCTATCTTGTATGTACCCCGGGGGTCACGTGGTCCTCATGCTGTGGATCTTACATCACCGGTGTTTTGAGCATGTAAATAGATCTCTAAAAAGGAAGTCTTTTTTGGACAGTGGAAATAGGTAAAATAAAGAAACCTAACGGGGCAGTAGTAGGTAAAAAGATATATATACAGGTATGTATATCCACTTTATTTTTTGTGATCGTTTACTGCTCTGTTCTCTTTGCTCCTTGTTTTCCGTTGTATCCTTACTCCTAGATGACCGCATATTTCCATTACCCTGGTTTTATTAAGCTAAGTCCTTTTTATACATGTGTGTTTATTGATTTTTCAGCATTAGGTAAACGGCCCCAACATGGGGCACATAACATAAATAGGTCACAGACCCCCCCCCCCCCCCCCTCAAAAAAAATACGGGCCGGTTGAAAGAGGGAGGGCTGGATCAATTACATCAGAGTTTGTATGACTCTATTTGGAACATCAGTCATAAGCCTCCTGTATCCTGTGTGTGGCATCACTGCCCTGGATCTATAAGGAGGGAGGAGAAGAGGGGAACTACCTTATTCATCTCAAGCAGTCCATAGAAAACCTGTGAAGAGAAAAATGGAAAACAAAACCAAAAACAATGTGACACTCTTCATCATCTCATATCTTAGCAAAGTTTTCTAAAGAGAAATAGAAAATGAGAATGAAATAAAGATAAATAATAGTAAATATTTTTTTTATATATCAGCATGATGTTCTGCAGATCTGCACAGATAATGTACAAGACAAAATAAGACATTACAATCAGAATCAATAACATGAACATTTGGACAATATTGAATGGAAAATAAAAATAAAACATAAAAAGGATAAAAGAAGGAAATATAAATCAGGCTACAAATACATAAGGAGAATAAAAGAAAAAAAGGAAAATAACAAAGAATAAAAGAGTAAAAGAATGAAAGAGAAACAACAATAATTATAGAAGAAAGAGAAATCAAATGAAAAAGTTAGGAGAGAGGAAATCTGAATAGGACAGGTAACAGGAATACATAATTAAGACACAAAAAGAAACGGGACCAAGAAAATAATTACAAAAAAGAGAGAAATAACCAGAGAAAAAGAAAACACAGAGGGTGCAGAATTGGTGAAAATGTAAGGAATGAAACAACAAAAGAGGAAAAGAAAGAATAAGAAGAAAGAAGTAGAAGAAATTTAAGAAGTTGAGAAAGATGTTTATTGCACTCTCTGTGAAAAGACAAGAATTGTGGACAAATACAGTGGCTCTAAATGCTGCTCACTAATAAAGTTTCTCCTATTGTCCCAAACCGTAATAGAAATGGCAAACTGGTCAACATTCCTTCCTATGCCTAAGTATTAGGAATACTATTCCTAAGTAAAAAAACGCAAAGACGAAGACAAGAAAGTACAACAGATAATAGATCATCAGAGCCTGTCACAACAAAGAGGACCAACAGTTCTAAATCAGAAGCGATAGAATATTCTGAACACAAGTCCAAAGGATGATAACACAATAAGATTGGAGACTTCTATAGTCATCACCTACTAAACCAAAGAATCATCTGGACTCTATATGACTCAAGGCCTCCCACTGTGATTTGGGCCAGAACTAATTCGGACAATACAGAGACAAGAGAGGCCATGTGTGTAGTATGGAACTGAACGAGAGCCAAGCTGCAGGAAAGACATAGGTTTGGTGCTATCCATCCAAAAGTTTAACAATCCTAAACCCATGTTCACACAACAATAAGACCAAATGCACAATCATAGCCTCCTCAGCCCCAACCAATAAGGGTATATAAAGTGCACCCTATTAGTCAACGTTTTGGGAATTTTTTATGCCATTGTGATAGGCTTACTTAAGCAACTCTATCACACTCGCTAACTGCATGAAATGTCAACTCTCTCTTTACTAATCCATCCTATGTCCTCCTCCCGTCTGTTACCCAGTAAGTATAAACACCAGATTTATCTGGTTCCAGTTAAGTTCCAGGCTTCTCCGCAGTCACTTTCACCTTGACTGGTTCAAGCAGCAGAATTTTTATTTATTAAATTGTTTTATACTGTTCCCTTATAAAGAATGGCTGGACCATTATATAAGGTCTTATACCTCTTGTGCCCCCCGCATCCTCATATACTGTAAGCTCTTGTGTCACCCCCTCATCCTCATAGACTGTAAGCTCTTGTGTCACCCTCTCATCCTAATAGACTGTAAGCTCTTGTGTCACCCCCTCATCCTGTAAGCTCTTGTGTACCCCCTCATCCTCAATAGATGTAAGCTCTTGTGTACCCCTCATCCTCATAGATGTAAAGCTCTTGGGTCACCCCTCATCCTCATAGACTGTAAGTCTGTGTGTCACCCCTATCTCATAGACTGGACTTTGTGTCACCCCTTCATCCTCTAGGAATGTACGTATCTGTGTCACCCATCTCAATCCTCATAGACGTAAGCTTACTGTGTCCACCCCCCTCATCCTCATAGACTGTAAGCTCTTGTGTCACCCCCTCATCCTCATAGACTGTAAGCTCTTGTGTCACCCCCTAATCCTCATAGACTGTAAGCTCTTGTGTCACCCCTTCATCCTCATAGACTGTAAGCTCTTGTGTCACCCCTTCATCCTCATAGACTGTGAGCTCTTGTGTCACCCTCTAATCCTCATAGACTGTAAGCTCTTGTGTTCAGGGCCCTCACTCCTATTCCTATGACTTATTCCGTAATGTAATATTATATGTACCCTATGATTTGTAAAGCACTAAGGAATATGATGGTGCTATAGAAATACAGATTATTATTATTATTATTATACTAGAAAACTGTAAACATCATTGTACCACAGACTGTCTCTTGTGTCACCCCTCATCCTCATAGACTGGTGCTCTTGTGTCACCCCGCATCCTCATAGACTGTAAGCTCTTGTGTCATCCCCTCATCCTCATAGACTGTAACCTTGTGTCCACCCCTCATCCTCATAGACTGTAAGCTCTGTGTCAACCCCCTCATCCTCATGACTGTAAGCTCTTGTGTCACCCTCATCCTCATAGACTGTAATCTCTTGTGTCACTCCTCACTCCTCATGACTGTAAGCTCTGTGTCACCCTCCATCCTCATAACGGTAAGCTCTTGTGTCACCACCCTCATCCTCATGAGACTGAGCTCTTGGTCCCCCTCATCCTGATGGACTGCAGCTTCTTGTGTCACCCCCTCAGCCTATAGGCTGTAAGACTCTTGTGTCACCCCCTCACCTCATAGACTGTAGCTCGGTTCCATCTCCTCTGTGTATCTTGGCACCTCCTCATCCTCATATACTGTAAGCTCTTGTGTCACACCCCTCATCCTCATAGACTGTAAGCCTTGTGTCACCCCCTCATCCTCATAGACTGTAAGCTGGCTTGTGTCACCCCCTCATGCCTGATGACTGCAAGCTCTTGTGTCCCCCCATTTCCTCATCGACTGTAAGCTCTTGTCCACCCCTCCTCCTCATAGACTGTAAGCTCTGTGTTCATCCCTCATCCTCATAGACTGTAAGCTCTTGTGTCCCCCCTCATCCTCATAGACCTGAAGCGCTTGTGTGTCACCCCCTCATCCTCATAAACTGTAAGCTCTTGTGTCACCCCCTAATCCTCATAGACTGAAGCTCCTGGTCCCTCATCCTCATAGCTGTAAGCTCTTGTGTCACCCCCTCATCCTCATAGACTGTACGCTCTTGTGTCACCCCTAATCCTTCATAGGACTGTGACTCTTGTGTCACCCCCTCATCCTCAAACTGTAAGCTCGTTGTGTCCCCCCTAATCCTCATAGACTGTAGCTCTGTGTCACCCCCTCATCTCTAGACTGTAAGCTCTGTGTCCACCCCCTCATCCTCATAGACTGTAAGCTCTTGTGTCACCCCTCACCCATAACGTATCTTGTGGTCACCTCATCCCATGACTGTAAGCCTGGTGTCACCCCCCTAATCCTCATAGACTGTAAGCTCTGTGTCACCCCTCATCCTCATAGACTGTAAGCTCTTGTGTCAGCCCCTTCATCCTCATAGACTGTGAGCGTGTGTCACCCTCTCAATCCTCATAGACTGTAAGCTCTTGTGTTCAGGGCCCTACTCCTATTCTGATGACTTATTCCGTAATGTAATATTATTGTACCTATGATTGTAAAGCACTAAGGTATATGATGGTGATATAGAAATACAGATTATTATTATTATTATTATACTAGAAAACTGTAAACATCATTGTACCATTGTACTCATGCATTTGTCATGTGGTTGTAGCTGCAGTACATGATGTGCTTGTTAGGAACAGAAGAGACAGCAGTATTTGAAAGTGTTCAATTCGTTGTTCATTTATGTTAGAATTTTGTTTTAAATATTTGGCTAAATTGTACATATTTAAGACAGATGATTTCTCATCTATATATCAGGTATCATATCATAAACCAGGGACACTTACTTATAGATCCAGGCACTGTGACTGTGTTAATCTTCTTATATATTTGTTACCCATGGCCTCCTTTCTTCTAATATCAACACTTATGCTAATGAGCCAAACGGGCTATGGGCGTGTTGGAGCCTTCGGCTTCACAGGCGGTTTGGTATACTGTGCCGCTGCATGTCTCATTCTCACCCTCTCCCCTGCACTTCAAGTACTCTCAGCAGCAGAGAGCACATATTTGGAGGGGGGAAGTGCTCCTACACAACCTGCAAAGCTGCAGAATGGAGGGGCTATGTTAACACGCCTGTAGCCCTTCTGACTCATTAGCATAATTTGACAAGTTGATTTTAGAAGGATGGAGGCGATGGATAGCACATATAAGAAGATTATCACAGTCACGGTGCCTGGATCTATGAGTAATGCCCCTGGTTTATCAGGATGGATTTTGATGGTAGATTTTGATTGGATATAGAATGCATAGAAGATTATTAGAGCTTTATTTTTTGGCTGGTGTTATTTATAAGACTGTTACATCTGTTCCTGCATCATCCGATGTGTGTAGGGTTCGGCCTAGAATGCACTGAAAATGTCATTTTGTTTAATTCTTCCTCTTTCTAGTCTGAACACTGGAATATTCATTCTCCTGGAAAGCTTGATGGATTGGAACCACACCTATCTGACTACTGCAGACCCTGCTCTGGTTTAGCAATAGTTGACCTGCTGTGACCGATAGAAGTTCTCTCCACTGTACGGATCCAGTCACCTTCCATACCGGTGTTATAGATTCTCATGAAAGGTGAATCAGTACTTAGTCTTGTAATTAGTAGCTAACTGTGTTATTCTGTCATTCTGATTTCTGGTATCTATGACTTGTTGCTTGCATTCTTGACTATCCATTTGCTTAGTGATTTTGTACTGCATTGTTCTCTTTGTTTTGTACCATATTTGGTGACTATCCATCTCTATTTGTATTGTCTTGTCTTTGTCTCCATGTTTGCACTTTGGCACCAGTAGGTAATATCAACTAATTGTCTACCTACCATCTAGGGTAGGTTTGTCAAGTATTCAGGAACAGTTGTAAAAGGGGGTTTAGTCTCAGGGCCCAATAGCTCTGTCTGTATCTCCAGTCCATGGTGATATATGTTTTTAGGGTTTTGTACAAGGATCTCATACTTAGGCCCATGCTTCAACCAAATACTGGAACCCAGAGGTCCAGCAATAGACAACCCAGTTTGTGAGCTACTAAGGTCTATTTTCTTACGGGCAATGAAGAGTAGGTGGGGCAAAGGATCCCCTGTCTGGCAATGCTCATACTGATCATTCTGCAGCATTTGATGGTTGTAGAACCATTAAGTATTCCTCAGAATGTCTGCATATGCATCTATGCATGTTTTGTGCAATGGGGCATCTGCTCTCAATGGGGAGCAGAGAGTTAAACTTCTTCCATGCACCTCCATGGTACACAGTAATATCTTATCAATATCCTATTGCTAGGACACTTTGAATTGACTTCTGCACCTTACTTGTTCCTTTGTTGTTGATGAAGCAAGGTTCTGCAGGTCTGTCCGCCAGGCTGAGAACCACACCTGGCTATGATTTTCTAAAGGAGTTTGTTTAGGTGACAAGAGTGACAGAGCTGGGTTTGTATCTCAGGTGCCAATTGGCTACCGGGGTGGTTTCTGGTGACTCAATTTTTACCTTCTATTTTAATACACCGGTGGTTGTTAAGTTCCCTTGCTGTCTGTCTTGTTTCTATTTGTCTGTCTAACTCAACTGAGCACTTATCGAGGGTAGGATCCGCCGCCAAGCTGTCACCTGAGGTTTAGCACAGGGACGGCAAGTAGGCAGGGACAGAAGTTGTAAGAAGCACATGGCTGGAACTTACCTTTCTTGAAACCTCTATATAATAAAGGGTATGACCTCATATAATCATTTGTCCCGAGTCCTAAGTATCACACTTCTCTGTTCATGGAGAACACAAGATACAGGATATAGGAGTAGTCGTGCAGTATTGTGTCCATATATAAGGGAGGAGTAATAGTTCTGTGTTGTGCCCAGGGCCTGGAGAATCCCCCGGTGGGCCCCGACCACCGGCACTATGGCAGGGGCCTCCGTTCGGATCGATCAGAGGCCCCTGCAAGTGGCTTCAATAGTACTCGATGCGGCTGGAAATGGCCGCATAGATGACTATCCCTGACTGCAGCTACAGCAGTGAGTGCAACGCTGCCGGGTACTTTCATGCGCACAGCGCACTCAGTCCCCAGATGCGCGGCCGCGTCTTGACGTCATCGTGCGGCCATGCTTCTCCAGCGACAGGAGACAGACACAGGATGAGGTGGGTACATTTTTTTTTTGCTGTTGGCAAGAGGAGAGAAGGGGGGGGCATTAATAAAATATGGAGGGGAGAAGGGGGGGCATTAATAAAATATGGAGGGGAGAAGGGGGGGCATTAATAAAATATGGAGGGGAGAAGGGGGGGCATTAATAAAATATGCAGGGGAGAAGGGGCGGGCATTAATAAAATATGGAGGGGAGAAGGGGCGGGCATTAATAAAATATGGAGGGGAGAAGGGGCGGGCATTAATAAAATATGGAGGGGAGAAGGGGGGCATTAAAATATGGAGAGAGAAGGGGGGCATTAATAAAATAGGAGGGGAGAAGGGGGGCATTAAAATATGGAGGAGAGAAGGGGGGCATTAATAAAATATGGAGGGGAGAAGGGGGGGGCGTTCAAATATGGAGGGGAGAAGGGGGCATTAATAATATATGGAGGGGAGAAGGGGGGCATTAATAAAATATGGAGGGGAGAAGGGGGGCATTAATAATATATGGAGGGGAGAAGGGGGCATTAATAAAATATGGAGGGGAGAAGGGGCATTAAAATATGGAGGGGAGAAGGGGGGCATTAATAAAATATGGAGGGAGAAGGGGGGCATTACTAAAATATGGAGAGGAGAAGGGGGGCATTAATAAAATATGGAGGGGAGAAGGGGGCATTAATAAAATATGGAGAGGAGAAGGGGGGCATTAATAAAATATGGAGGAGAGAAGGGGGGCATTAATAAATATGGAGGGGAGAAGGGGGGATTAAAAAATATGGAGGAGGAGAAGGGGGCATTTATAAAAATTGAGGAGAGAAGGGGGGCATTCATAAAATATTGAGGGTAGAAGGGGGCATTAAATATTGGAGGGGAGAAGTGTGGGGCATTAATAAAATATGGAGGGATGATAAGGGGGCATTCAAATATGAGGGGAAGGCTTAATAAATATGGAGGGGAGAAGGGGGGCATTAATAAAATATGGAGGGGAGAAGGGGGGGCATTAATAAAATAGGGGGGGGAGAAGGGGGGCATTAATAAAAATATGGAGGGGAGAAGGGGGGGCATTAATAAAATATGGAGGGGGGAAGTGGGGGGCATTAATAAAATATGGAGGGGAGAAGGGGGGGCCTTAATAAAATATGGAGGGGAGAAGGGGGGCCTTAATAAAATATGGAGGGGAGGGGGGGACCTTTATAAAATATTTAGGGAGGGTGGCAGTGTGCATGGGGGACCTTAATAAAATAAGGAGGGGTGAATGACAGTGTGTATGAAGGGGGCCTTATCCCAGAATATTTCTATGTAGTAGTAGGTGAGCCCCCAAAATCAATTTCACAGGTGGGCCCGAGGTACCCCAGTCCGACCCTGGCTGTGCCTGTATATACAGAATAGGAGCTGTAGTACTGCTCTGTGTCCATATATACAGGATGAAAGTAGTATAACTTTGCTGTGTTCTTATATGCATAATAGGTGTGGTAGTACTATGTTATGCACATACTAGGAGTACCTAAACATATACACAGACAGTTTGGTACTGAAACCACATTCATCTCTATCTGCATCATGAGGATGCAGAAAGAGCTGAAGTTGGGATAGGGTACCTTCCCGCTATAGGCCTATGTTAAAACATACCCTGAAAAATATTTTTAGTATTTGAAAAACTTCTCTAAAACAGATCTATATCCTGTAATGAGAAAAGACATTTTATCTCTAGCTGCTGTTGGAAGTATCCAGTAGTCATGTCGCCCCTTTCTCTGAGTCGAGCCATCTATATAAACGCGAGAGAATTCGGGAGAGGTAAATGAACTGTCTGGCTGCTTTTCTTGGCAACGTTCCCTACAAGTGGGAAGTGGCAGCCGAGGGGGAACTGAAGTTGTTTACTTAAAACGTTTAGCCAAATGGACATAGAAAGTCAAGATAAATCACAACCTGTCAACGATGACAATGTTAGACGACTACTTGTTCACTCCTGTGCGCACTCTCAAACAAAGCACTTAAATTTTGCAAAAGGTCACCGAGAATTTTTTTCTTTTTTTTCTTTATGGTCCTTTCTATTCGTTTGTTTAAAACCTAAATGCACTGGGCGGCTTTAATATCCCATTAGATGATTTGTAGAGAATAATCTGCAAAGCCTCACACAACACTTCAGAGATAATATTCTTTAGAGAGTACTTGAGGAACGTGAGTCAGTCCCTGCAGAATAATATCCAAAGATCAGAGTCGGCTTAAGACTTTCTCAACCATCCATAGAGTAGAGCAAAAAAATTTAATTTCGGCTTCTTTCCCGAGCACCTTTCTCTGATACTTATCCCGTCTCCAAGTCTTAAATTACAGTTAAGACCTTTGTTTAAGCTAACAGCAAGGCCACCAGTTCAGCCAAGAACCTCCAAATTTTTTATCCTCCTCTTTGACCATCAACAAACCCCCGGCCAAAAGAGGCTTTGACAAATATAATCACGGAGTAAATATTTTTACCCCTTAATAAATGATTTCTCCGATAATAGCCCACAGTACAGAAGGAAACATGACTGAGTGCATCCCTGGACGGGGAGTAGAAGGATACAGTAAACAGAGCAATAGAGCAAACTAAAGCAACTTTAAACAGTAGTCCCGAAATGTAAGCCTCCGCGGTAAATGTTATTGTGTGTGACCGGGGTTAAGAGGATTTTGGGCTTTGTCTTTATCCCCCATCGAAGCGTTAGTTGATGTTTGTGTTTATTGAGGGAATAATTTGCTGGAAACAATTTACTTTTCCAGAAGTTTCTTTATTACTTGAAGGAGTTGTCTTGAAGGAGTTGCTTCCAATTTTTTACCACAAACTTAGAATGGAATAAAGCAACAAACTAAGTATTTCGGACTTTCCTAGTCTTTTGGTGCTCCAATAGCCCGGCTTCTATGAGACATTTGACTAGAGATGAGCAAATCGAAGATCAAAGATTTGATTTACAGAAACTTCATAGAAATTTTAAAAAGATTTGGGTATAAATTTGTTTGGTTCGAACCGATGTTTTGTGCCAAGTGTCATGGAAAATGGTAAGTAACCCCCTTGAGTCCTCTAAATCCTCTAGATTTTTCACAAAAATCAATCTAAAGGCCCGTTTTAAAATATTAATGTGAAGTAAAATAAAAAAGATTCAGATTGGATTTGGTGCCTGAAAGTTGTCAGATTTGTATCGGATCTACAACCAACAAATGGAATCATTCATCAGTACTGCATAAAATCTTTCACTACAGTGAACAGAAGTGATAACACCATAACATAAGTTATAGTAGACTCCACAAGGTGTTTTCTTTAGGAATTAGTTTTTTTTATTCTGATTGATACCAGGGAATATCTAGTAGACACTTGACATTTTCCACATTGTTGCCAAACCTTGAGTGAACCATCCATTTATTATTTTTACTAAAAGTAAGACTTTCATTGGTGATTGGTTGGTGTGGATCAGGATCACCACTGGAGATGAAGACACCCATGTGGGACCTACAAACCGAAAAGACCTCCTGCCGACATCGCCTCCAAGGTCCCAAAATTGGGAAGCTCAGAGGAACCTATATGGCTCAATCTGAGTGCTGGAGCATGGAAGCAGTACTCCGGGTGTTATCAGTGCACCAAGATGCACAGCATAGCCAACGTTGGCCAGCACCAAATGGACCAGATTACCGTAACTGATCAGGTGCATTACAAAGGCTGCACACAGCACCTGCAGTTGGCGCCAAGATGATCAATGAACCAATGGCTCCTAGTGGAATAATCCAAACTGCCTTACACCTCTTCACTGTAGGTCTGGTACCAGCACCATCAGCCCACCAATCACCATCCTTTTTTCCTTTCTTGTGTGACCCCTAAATGTAACTTGCAACATGTAACATATGTGTGACTCCTAAATACATGTAGCCTGTAATATATGACTGGACAATATGTGCAAAACAGTTTCCCTATGGGATCAATAAAGTGTATGATATCCAGGGTGTGCAGAGGGTACAAAATAAGGAAAGGCCACATCATTCGATGCAGTTTAAGGAAGGCTGTACACCTTTATTCACATGGGCATGAATAAAGCAGCAACGTTTCGATCCATCATGAATCTTTGTCAAGCATGCTTGATAAAGATTCATGATGAATCGAAACCTTGCTGCTGGAGAAGTCCTGGAGACGTGCGTGGGAGGTCCCATTTAATGGTGAAAATAATCTTAGATGACTTGCAGATCGATGAGCACAGGTTGGTCAATAGACTGAAATGAGTGAGGAGAAATAGTAAGCTGCAGCATTGTGCAGAGCTTTGTGGATTAGGGTGATTATTTTAAACTATATTTGGAATGTGATGTCATAGATGCAGTCCCTTTAAAGAATTATTGCCGGGAGCAACAGAGATGCTACTTTGGAGCAGCGGGGGGTTTATAAAGTAAGTAGTACACACTTTAACTTACACCACCCCTGTCTGTGAACTCATTTTTCATACAAATGAACAACCCCTTTAAGAGTCCCTGTAGCTGTACATTATGGAGCTCTATGCACTCTGTACTGGGCTGTGCTCTGAAGACATTTGGAGACTACCTTTGTAATAAGCCACCTGATGCCTCTTTCTAAAGAGTAGACCTATAAAGGAAGTATACAGGGGCTCCAGGCACTTTTATGGATGTGCCTTATAGTTTTATGGACCTGTAACATGGAAATATTTTGCAGTCCTAAAAAAAAGTTAATGCCTTATGATAAAATCAATGCCAAGAAGAAAATAAAAACAAAGTTGCTATTTCTCTATTTTTCCTATTGGCAACAAGACCAAAAATGATACAAATATGCAAACGACACCGAAATCTGATCCAGGCTGACTCATAGGGTCTGCTCTGTCCACTAGATATTAATCTTGCCAACGCTGTGTTATTCCTGTGGATAATATTAAACTCTGGTCCCTTGAGTTCCACTTTTATGCACCTTGTACGACCACAGCAATCATACAAGTATGAACAGATAGCTCGAGGAAATTATTAGCCCCAACCCTTTGAGGCCGATGGAATTCCCAAGGTAAGTCAACTTCCAAGATGCAATTTGCAACTAATAATTTAATAGACCTGAAAAAGCTGATCATTAAAACTGTTCCATAGAGAAGGACATTGCCAAATAAAGATGAATTATTTTGGGGTAGGAAGCCAAGTGTGATTGTTTTTTTTTATGATTTATGGATCCGAAAATGCAGTATAGAAGAATCGGTTACGTAATTGGGTAAATAGATGAAGGCTGTTTTAAGGGGTCATAATTGTGAAATACGTTTATGGTCTGGTAATATTTATATAGGATACACAGAATGAGATGAAAATCTTGTCCTGGAGCCTATAGGGTAGTCAGTGGTTATCAGAGTGAATCCGTATGGAAATTTCATAATGGATCTGCAGAGGATTTTATCTTATACAGGTGGTCCCCTACTTAAGGACACCCGACTTACAGACGACCCCTAGTTACAGATGGACCTATCTGCCCCCTGTGACCTCCGGTGAAGTCTATGGATGTTACTATAGACCCAGGCTGCAATGATAATCCTTGTTCCCATTACAGCGAAAAAATTTTAAACTCCAATTGTCACTGGGGCAAAAAAATTTTTTTTCTAAAAAACTACAATTATAAATTATACAGTTTTGACTTACATACAAATTCACCTTAAGAACAAACCTATGAACCCTATCTTGTATGTAACCCGGGTGGTCACGTGGTCGCTCAGTGCTGGATCTTATCACACAGGTGTTTTGACATGTAAAATAATCTCTAAAAGGAAGTCTTTTTGTGACAGTGGAAAATAGTAAAATAAAAGTAACCTAACGGGGCATAATAGGTAACAAAATATATATATACCGGTATGTATATGTCACTTTGCATCTTTTACTGCTTCTGTTACTCTATTGCTCCTGTGTTTTTCCTGTTGTATCCTACTCCTAGATGATCAGCATATTTCCATTACCTGGTTTATTAAGCTAAGTTCCTTTTTATACATTGTGTTTATTGATTTTTCAGCATTAGGTAAACTGGCCCCAACATGGGGTACATAACATAAATAGGTCACAGACCCCCCCCCCCCCCCCCAAAAAAATAAGGGCCGGTGGAAAGAGGGAGGGCTGGATCATTCATCAGAGTTTGTATGACTCTATTTGGAACATCAGTCAATTAAGCCATCCTGTATCCTGGTGTGGCATCCTGCCCTGGATCTAGTAAGGAGGGAGGAGGAAGAGGGGAAAATACCTGATACACTCAAAGCAGTACATAGAAAAACCTGGAAAGAAAATGGAAAACAAAACCCAAAAACAAATGTGACACTCATTCATCATCTCATATCTGAGCAAAGTTCTAAAAGAGAAATAGAAAAATGAGAATGAAAATAAAAGGATAAATAATAGTAATATTTTTTTATATATCAGCATGATGTTCTGCAGATCTGCACAGATAATGTACAGACAAAATAAGACATTACAGAGCAATAACATGAACAGTTGGAACAATAGGAATGGAAAAATAAAAATAAAAACATAAAAAGGAAAAGAAAAGAAGGAAAATAAATCAGAAGACAAATACATAAAGGAGAATAAAAGAAAAAAAAAGGAAAATAACAAAGAATAATAGAGTAAAATATGAAAGAGAACAACAACAAGATTATAGTAGAAAGAGAAAAGCAAATGAAAAAGTAGGAGAGAAGAAAGCTGAATAGGAAAGGGAACAGGAAGACATAATGAAGACAAAAAAAAGAAAAGGGAAACAAAGAAATAATGACAAAAAAGAGAGAAAGAACAAGAGAAAAGAAAACAACAGAGGGTGAAGAATTGGTGAAAAGTAGAGAATGAAACAAAAGAGGAAAAGAAAGAATAAGAAGAAAAGAAGCAGAAAAAATCTATGAAGTTGAAGAAAAAAGAGGTTTATTGCACTCTCTGTGAAAAGACAAGAATTGTGGACAAATACAGTGGTTTTAATGCTTAGCTCACTAAGTAAAGTTTCCTACCTTATTGTCTCACAAACCGTAATAGAAATGGACAACTGGTCAACATTCCATTCCTATGCCTAAGTATAGGAATACTATTCCTAAGTAAAAAAAACGCAAAGACGAAGACAAGAAAGTACAAACAGATAAGAGTAGTCATCAGAGCCAGGTCACAACAAAGAGGACAAATGCAGTGCTAAATCAGAAGACAGTAGAATAGTCTGAACACAAGTCAAAAGGGATGAGAATCACAATAATGATTTGGAGACTTCTATAGTCATCACTCTACCAAAGATCATCTGGACTCTTATATGATATCAGAGCCTCCACTGTGATTGGGCCAGAACTAATTCGGACAATACAGAGAACAAGAGAGGCATGTGTGTAGTATAAGAAGCTGAACTAGAGCCAAGCTGCAGGAAAGACATAGGTTTGGTGCTAATCAATCCAAAAAGTTTAACAATCCTAAACCCATGTTCACACAACAAGAAAGACTCAAAGGCACAATCAGAGCCTCCTCAGCCCCAATCCACGAACATGAAGGATGAGGCTGACGGGAAGCAGAAGGAGAATCAAAGGAAATAAAGCAGACTATAAAAATGTGTAGGAAATATAGAAAAGAAAGACAAAAAAGAAAAAAAGAGAAGGGGAGGGAGAAAGAGATACAACAAAGAAAAACACAAAACGGTAAAAAGGAAAGTGAATTAGAAAAGAACCAAAGGGAGTAAAAGAAAGAGAAGAAAAAAGAGGAAAGAGTAAAAGATGATGGAGAAGTATAAAGGAAGTGAAGAAAGAGAAGGAAAGGAAGATGAAACAGAAGTAATAAAAGGATTAAACAAAGGAGATGTAGAGGAGGATGAAGAGCTATTTTTATGACTGCTATATCTTGATAATTCACATGGAAAATAGAAGAAATTGAAGGGAGTGTCTATTTCGGAGCTGGCATGGCTGCGGCCGGAGCTCGGTGCCCAGCTAGAGATGTTTACACACACAATTCCTTGCGTATTTTCAGAAACAGCTGCCTCCCACTGCAGCGCTGACACTTGGCAGGTTCCCTGTGTAAGTGAGATGTAGCAAAATGTTAACATAAATTCTGCCTGTAATCCTCAGTAATTTAGATGTCAGAGTTCCCAGTTTACAGAGGGATTATTAGGATGCGAGCTGTGTACCTCTATTTAGATGCAGATGTAAATAGATGACATGTGCCCATTGATGGGGACGGGAAACGCCAAAACGTGTTCAAGGCGAATCCAGTGTGATAGGAAAAAGGAGAACACAAAGGATATCAATATCATTGGGGCTTACAAGATGGTGTCATACACCGTAACCATTTACAGGTGGGGTAAAGAAGGGGGCGACCAAATGTAACTCCCAATCTCTTCTACAAGATTTAGCACTGCATTTGCTCTCTTTGTTGTGACCTGGCTCTGATGAATACTCTTATCTGTTTGTACTTTCTTTTCTTCGTCTTGCTGTTTTTTACTTAGGCATAGGAATGGAATGTTGACCAGTTGTCCATTTCTATTACGGTTTGTGAGGCAATATGGTAGGAAACTTAAGACTTGGGAATCCATCAGAGCCTCGTTATCTTATTGAGAATAAGATGAGTTGGAAAAGAGTAATAAGTGGCAGCAGACATGAGGTCAAGGTCAATCGGTGTTGAAGTTTATAAGGATATTCTCTGGCTACTCCCTGGTGGCTGACTCTGTGTATTGGGGCATTGAACGGGATCTGCACCGCTTATGGGGTAATCTTTACTTGTGTTTCCTGTACTGCTAATGCAACCCACGCAACTGTTTGGGTTCTCGGAGATTGTGGCCTCAAGACAGTTTAAAAGTAAGGACTCCTTGTTCTGGAATTTTAAACCTTTCAAGAAAAAGCAGACCGGATCCTACATGCTCCGAGTAGACAATTGTTGAGCGTATCTTTAAACATTTGATTTGCTGGAGCTTTGTTTAATTTTTGAAAAGTTCTGATTTGGGTCTAAGTCGAATCAGTCTGAACCTTTGCAGCTCCAATTTTTGTGGAAATTGGTATAACAAAACTCCTTTAAGGGGAACCTGTCATCAGAAATTTGCCTAATAAACCACTACCAATATTTTGTCAAGCAGTTGAACAGCTTCTAGATAATGTTTCTTTCATGACCCAGCGTGGTGGTATCATCCAGAAAATCAACTTGGATGTAAATGAGATGTATAAAGGCCGGGAGTCGGAAAGTTTAACATTCAAGTCAAGTTCTCCCTGACTTTGAACACCTTCTCCCATGTGATTGACATCATGCGCCAGACCAGAAAATCAATTACAGTAAAGGGGTGGTTCTAAGGCAGGGAAAGGTTGACTTCAGTGTTAAACTCTCCTCCCCCTTGACATCATAAAACCAATTTACATCTCACTTCAAAGTTGATTTTCTGGATGATGCCACCACACTGGGCCATGAAAGAAACCTGATCCAGAAGGTGCTCAGCTGCTTGATAACATACTGCTAGTGGTTTATTAGGCCAATTTATGATGACAGGTTCCCTTTAAAACACAGATTTTTTTTAAATTTATTACAAAGGTCCTATCTCATTGTTACAGGAGAAGATTGTTACTGAACACTCTGCTCTATGTGTCCAGAGGCCATTTGGTCATTAGTATACTATAGGCCTTCAGCTCAGGAAAAATCCATCAACATGTGTGAGATTCTCTCTTTGCACACACTGAGGTCTATGCTACGTTGTCTAAGGCTTGGATTGTGGGGTGGGCATGGGCAACCCTAAGGACTATTTAGGCTGTGGATAAGGAAATCACTCTCTCTTTTTCCTGACCCATCCTGGGTGGACAGCACTTACCCCAAGGAACCAGGTGTTTTATGTATATAACCATATAAGTGTAATTATATTATAGTAAACATTATACCTGTACATATTGAACCAGAAGTGACTCTTTCTTTATCACTCAACTTACATTTGCAAAAAGTAAAGTCACTCTGTTCAACTGTGTCTTCCGATTAACCTGATGGAAATCTTGTGAACTCAAAGTAACACTTAATAGAATGTACTGTCAAGAATGGCGCTGCTGTAGGTGGCTGCCTGTGCATCTGCTCCGGCTCCCACCACCCCACACCCGCCAGGTACCAGCTTGGCACTGATCCTATCACTCAGTAACCAACCGATCAGTGGCGTAACTTGAAGCTGATGGGCCCCAGTGCAAAGTCTGTGCCAGGCCCCCGACTATAATGTATGGTCTATAGTAATAGTCTTCTCTTATGGGAAAGTGACACCATAAGTGCCCCCTAAACCTCCTGGGCCCAGTTGCGATCTCACCCTCTGCACCCCCTCAAGTTACGCCCCTGCAATCGATCATCAGCAGCAGTGGCTCCATGTCACATGACTCGGTGCAACAGAGTGTGGGGACTTGCCAGGAAGGCAAGAACAACAGTTATGGTGTCATCGGAGCACCTGAAATGTAAATGATCACAACTAGAGCCTTATCGCAAGTCAGGAGGAACTCTGTACCACGGCTCCAGTGGTAGCCAGCACCAGTACATGGCATAACTGGAGGTATGGGCACTGTCTCGTCTGCCAAACTAATAGCAGAAGGAATCAATGGGACAGTATGCCATCTGCAAAAAAAAGATAGCATATGGACCTCAGAGCCCTAACAGTGAACTTGACTTTGACTTAAAGAAAGCCGTTCACCATCTCCACCAAATTTTTGAATATAATAAGTACGGCTTCCCTTTTTCTATCACAGTTGAATTTTATTCTCCAGCCACCATTCCTGAGCAATCAGCCAAATAAGATTTAGCACCCAATATGCTAATGAATCTCCCTGCTGTCAGGTGGGTGGTCCTAGACTATGTATGGTATGGGTGCACTGTATAATATGTGTACACTAGCAGTGATGGCGAACCTTTTACAGACAGAGTGCCCCAACTACAACCAAAACCCACTTACATGTCGCAAAGTGCCGACATGACAATTTAAGAAATAACTTACTGATCCCTGCTGTATCACAGGTTTCATTCGTATTGGCTTCCTGAGGACACCAATACAATAGAAAGAAGATGGAGTCATTTTGATTGTAGCTTCCCTTTATTGTTGAAGCTCCTGCTCAAGGTCCCCTGATTCTTCCTCTTCTGGGGACCCAGAGCAGGAGCTCCAACAATAATCCATCTCTGTCCCCACCTTATAGCTTCTCCTGTAGTCCTGGCAAACAAGGATGTTGCTTTAAAATAGCACTGAGCGTGGCACGTCCTGGGTTGTCTTGGACCGCAGGAGGAAGCCTTGAGTCCGATCTGGCAAACTTTGTGCTGGGGTAAAGGCCTGGGTGCCCACAGAAAGGGCTCTGAGTGCCACTTTTGGCACCCGTGCCATAGGTTCCCCACCACTGCTGAATAGTATGGGTGCACTGTATCATATGGATCCACTGTATCATATAGGTGCACTGTATCGTATGGGTCCATTATCATATAGGTGCACTGCATCGTATGGGTCCACTGTATCATAAAGGTGCGCTGTATCATATAGGTGCACTATATAGTATGGGGGCACTGTATAGTATGGATGCACTGTATGGTATAGGTGCACTATATAGTATGGGTGCACTGTATAGTATGGGTGCACTTTATGGTATAGGTGCACTTTATAGGATGGGTATATGTGATCTCCGAGTTTTAATCATGTCTCAATAGTTTTGAGTTTTTTATTTTTACTTTTGGGGCCTGTGTATAATTTCTCTATATTTTGCTCTGCTTCATTTACCTTGGGACCGGCTGAAGCTTGTTTGTTGGTGCCGGCTCCAGCTTACATTAGGAATCCTCCACCGGACCTGCTATATAGGTAAGCAGATCAAGTTTTCTATTTTTTTCTATATAAAATTTTAGGTCTTTGGGTGAAGTTGAGGTTCTGACAAAATTGAAATCTGAGCAAATTTGTCGATCTGGACTGAATTGTAAAATGTGGATCACCTATCCGATTTTTTTATTTTTATTACATGTTCCCTTGAAAGAAGACCTGACTGTCTATTGGGAGACATCCAGCCTCTGGGTCTTCCCGTTCTTATACGACTCCTAATTATCATTCCGAGAATTTCTTTCTCAGGATAATATTTATTCTGATGGTGTAATGCATCCCCTTCATTCACCCCCAGTCAAATCAAAACCTCGCAGAACAAAAGAGTATTGATGGCGAGGCAGACAGTCCTCCAACCAATAATGTCTTGTAAACAAGTCTAACACTGCTTTCTAGTTTCCATGTATGCGGTGAGACACAGGTGCCTATAGCGAGCACAAGCTACGTCTACTGAGAAGCCATCAACATCCAGTTCTCAGATAGTGGAAGAATCTGGAAGAGGTCACCATAGTACTAGTATTGTTCTCTACTAATTAAAAAATCTAACATAAATTAAGGAGTTATTATGCAATAATTCACCATAATAAGCCCAAGGTATAAAGAAAAGAAAGACCGAAGGGTACATGCTTTTGTTTCCGTTCATTTTACCCTACATGAAAGGAAACCTACTATCATGAAGTAGACCTGTGGTACGTTCCATGGACCCTCTAACCCCTAATCTGTATTAAGCTAATCCTAGAATCCTTTTTACCCTAATATACACTTGGGGAATTTACTGACCCAGCCAGTCACGATCCAGCGTGCATTCTCCGACAGGATTCGGGTCTGCGGGATTCACTAAGGTCGTGTGTCTCGATATCCACCAAGTGTCGCTGCTGCGTAAACAGTTCACCTTCTTCTTTTTAAATCCACAGTTTTTCCAAATCTGTCGGGTTGTACCGGCCACGCCCCGATCCCGATTTCTGCCGTGTGAAAGCCGGCGCAAATCGGAAATTGTCGGAACAACCCGACGAAAGTGCGCGATTCGGACCCTTAGTAAAGAGCTCTTGTCTTACTAATATGCAAATGTTTCCAGTAATTTGTAAAATCTACAAATAAGCTTGAAGGGCTCTTGGGGGGTGTCATCAGAGCCCCTTAGATGAGCACTGTAGTCTACTTATACACACTCTTTGCAGCATTACTTTCCACCTCCTTCCAGCCAGAGAGCCGGTGACATCGCCCAGCACCGGCAATTCCTGCGCATGCGCAGTTATCCCTGCGTGTCTTCCTCTGAGGTGAAGCTGCTTCGGGTTCACTTGTACAGCCGCATAGTGGAGCAGCCGATTGGGCAATGCTGAGACCACTGTGGGGCAAATTTACTTACGCGGCCCATTCGCGATCCAGCGGCGCGTTCTCTGCTCTGGATTCGGGTCCGGCCGGGATTTATGAAGGTAGTTCCTCCGACGTCCACCAGGTGGCGGCTGCGATGGAAAAGCATATCATCGCGCCGGATGCACACCTCGGGACCAGGGTGAAGGTAAGCGCTCCCAAGCGACACTTTTTCGGTTTTAAATGCGGGGGTTTTTTCGAATCCGTCGGGTTTTCGTTCGGCCACGCCCCCCGATTTCCGTCGCGCGCATGCACGGTGCCGATGCGCCACAATCCGATCGTGTGCGCACACAATCCCGGGGTCAAATCAGGCCAATCGGGCAAATCGGAAATATTCGTTGAGAACACGCGAATCGGGCCCTTAAAATGACCCCCTGTGTGTTTTCCAGCTGGGGAGGGAGGAGGTGGCTGTAAGCTACAAAGATGGATGGATACTTAACCATGTAGTTTCACAGATGGAAACATAATAAGGATAGTTGACACACACCTCTGAGTGCCAGCATATTGTAGTCATCACCCCAGGAATTTTCTCCTACTAAATGACTTAAACTTCAATTGGACAAACGGATTGGGAAGGGAAAGATAAGCCTAGAAAGAGTATAATCGAAGTCACTTACATAGTAGCCTGTTGCATTATTTATCTACCACCAAAGCCCGAACTCGTTTTCGACAAATGGAAATATTTCAGGAGAGGGGAGAAAGGACTCAGAATTGTTTCGAGTACCAACGCGCAAAAGTTTCTCCTCTCCCCCCGCCGACAAAAACGAATGATGAGTTCAAACAGTCATTGAGATCTAAGCAAAAGGGTGTTGTCCTTAAGTTACATCCGTGCTGAGTACCCGCTCCCTCGCCTCTACTGTCCCTAATTGCTCTCCTGCGTTGTCCAATGCTTGCAAGAGTTATACTCTAGCTTGGAACTCAAATAAAGAAGTGTATGTCACTTACTCGAAGCAATTCGGTCCCTGGTTATCTATGTAGAATTAGGAATGGCTTCACTTTAGTTCTGATCATATCTGCTCAAACCCTGAGTATTCTTTCTTTCTCTCTTCCTATTGCCCCGCTCTCAACACGTTTTTCAGGCACAAAGGACACATAAATTTCTGTTGCTTAAACGAGACTTGCATGGCGTTTATAACACATGATTGTTAAGTCCAGGGTTGTTTTATCGACAACACCAGAAGATGTTGCTCTGGTTTCTTAGGTTAAGGACATCCTATGAACCCTACTTACATTTGTTTTTTCCGTCTCCAACCTTTTGTAATATATATTAATAGTCCGCTCGCCAGTCCACTTGACTATTTAGTATCCGTAACTTACGTTCATGGCTATCCTGTATTCCCCAGACTCTTCCACTTCCTAGTTTGCCACATAAGAAGCGACAACGATATTTGCGTTTTTTTCCTCATCCTCCATTTTCCTTTTTTCGACCCCTCCTTTTCTTCCCACCTCTTTCTCTTTTTTTTTTTTTTTTTGGTTACTCGCAACCAGTGCACCCTAGATTTCAGTAAATAACGATAGACGCGGTGACTGGTTCATTCACAATTATTTATTCCACTTATAAAGAACTGTCTGCACCATTTTACAAGCTCCCATTTGTAGATTGTAAATTCTTGTGAGCAGGGCATCATTAACTAAAGTTTCATCTCACTTGGGCTCCTGTACGATAAGAGCCGATTGCTCATTTTAGTTGGGTTCCCGAAAACATACCGTAGTTGGCTGCGTTTTGGCCGGGGTTTTTGGCGCACACGATAGGATTGGTGTGGCAGTGGCGGTGGGGTTTCACGCGACGGAAATCGGGGGCATGGCCGTCGGCAAAACCTGAGACGGAATTGTTGTAAAAACCGCAGTATTTTTTTTTTAAAATGGTAGCTTGATACACACTACATGCACAGGATAGGATGTGTGAACTCCGGCGGACATCGGCTCGCCCGCGACCCCCTGTCAAGCAGCCGACACCTAGGGATATCGGAAGATCTTAGTGAATCCCGGCAAACCCCGAATTACAGGGACAACGCGCTGCGGAGCCGCGAATAGACCAGGTAAGAAATTGAGCCCCACTATGTTATTGCTCGGTAAGGGAGTTCCACACTATGTTCAAACCTCAGTTCCTTACCTCCACCTAAAAAATGGTTTTTTTTCCACGACCTCTGCTGATCGTGTGAGGGGTCTCAGTGATGAGACCCCAAAGATCACGAAAAATGAGGGGTCCCAGTACCTCAGTTGGACCCCTTGTTGCTCGGGAGAGTAATGAGCAGATGGCTGCGCCATGACCGTTCTGCTCCATACATCTCAATGGGCCGACTCAAAATTGCCAGGTTAGCGATCTCCGTACAGCTCATAGAGATCAATGGCGTCAGAACGTCATGTGTGAATACATGCTCCAATTCTCTCCCGGAACAACGAGGGTCTGATGAGGTAACTGGGACCCCATCGGATTATTAGAGAAATAAGATCTATTTTATTATTATTATTTTTTTTTTTTTTTTTTTTAAATAAAATCATTTCTGGGGGAGAATAAAATGTGTAAAAATGTGACATATGGTGTTTTTTGCCAGTTCTAAAGCCTTACTTTTAAATTTTTTCTTCCCCTTTTTTCAAAGGTCTCTTGGAGTGTTTTAAGTGATATTCCTAAAAGGTAAATAAAAATACAAGCAAGTTCATAGATTATAATTCTAACCTGTCTCTATCAGTCCTGATGTTGTAGTGCACCAGTACTCAGCTTCCAGCCGGCCATGGCCAGCACGCCTACCGTCCACCGTCCCTATTCACTGTAATGTGTATGGGGGCCGGAAGGTTGTCGGGTCGTCCAGAAGAAGTCTGCTTGATGGCGGCCATGTTTGTTTACATGGCGCCCCCGGACCGGTAAGCAGACGAGCGTGGGCACCGGAGGGCACCAGAAGGTAAGTAGATCTTTATTTTTTAAGCACACGCGCCTACGGTCACCTTTATTTGTTTTTCTTCATTACTCTCGGACAACCCCTTTAAACAGCTCGTTCTGTTTTTCCTTCCTTTTACATGAACATGCATCTCTGTACTGCAGCGATGAGGGGGAAAGGAGCGAAAGAAGCAGCAGCAGCAGAGCACAGGCACCTTCCTGTCCAGCCGCAGCTGCTGAAGAGACACAAAGCTTTCAGACAAATAAGTGCTTGATCCAAGGATCGGGGGGGCATAGCAGTGAAAGGTGGATAGATGAATTATCAGAATATTCTGTAGTGTGTCAGGTGCATCTTATTCCATAGTAATGTTGTTCGATCCGCCGGCATCTGTTCTGGGTTATGACCAAGGACTCCCACTCCTTAAACGGTTCCATGGAGCGTCACTGATCCTAGTGATTGACTCGCCCTAGCAATAATCTTTTGACTGGAGCCATCTTTCATCTCCAAAACATCTGTGTGTATAACCAGCTCTGAGAATGAATTTTAGTGGAATTAATTAAATATAGCTTCCTACTAAAATGAATTGAAGAGGTCTTATGTGTGCTGGCTCTATAATAAAAAAAATTACTGTACAAAACCCTGCCAAAGTTTTTTTTTCCATGTCCAACCACTCCAATGTGAGCGCTCCAATGCCGACTGTATATTTATAGAAGCAACAATATTAACAGGGATCCTAAACAGAACTAAGTGAAACAGTTCCGTTCCATTGGTGTGTGACCAGTTCACAGCCATTTCTCATAAATTTTTATTTGGAAAATCTAGTTATAAAAAAATTCCCCAGGTCAGTTAGAATCACTTATCCTTCTAAATATGTTCCTCTTTAAATTATGGAAGAAGTCAGATACTTGGGTTGGGGTTTCCATTAAGCTTTCTGGTGTTCTGAGTGGCAAGAATGGAGCAAAGTTTTGGCTATTTTTAGGATTTTGTTTTTTTAAGGGAATAAAAACCTAAGACACATCTGTATGGCTGTAAGGATCTTTTATTGCTCTTGGTTTAGTGGATATTTTATTAAGATCTATTAAATAGATAATACTGTAAGAGAAACCTTGAAAACGTTTATATTTTATTTTCGCAAAATTTGATTAAAAATCTTGGGATCGAGGGAGACCATTCAAATCCCCCAAAATCCAGGCAGGCAGTAGGGACTATGGTGTAAATCTCCTGAGTTATGAGAAAGCAAGTAAGGGGCAATACTAAAACTGGAATAGAGTCTTAAGGATTTTTTAACTTGATAGAATTACAGGCAGCCCTGACTGTGAGGACATGTGAACTACAGACAACCCCTAGTTACAGACAGACCTTTCTGGCCCACTGTGACCTCTGGTGAGATTTTGGACTGCTTTATGCATCATGTTAGCTTAGTTATCAGTGTAATTACATATAGGTTTTTTTATTTGTCAATGTAAAGACGACCGGTATGGAAATCTTGAAATGACCAATAACAAGGCTGATCCGGTTGTTTATATAGTGGGTGTTGCCGATGATGGCAAGTGATCAAAACTGTTTGCACAAAAGCAAAAAAATCAGACGTAAGTATAAGGGCATCTGAATGTACGGCACAAATAATATAATGAGACTGATAGTAAAACTGTAGAGATGTTGCAAATCCTGCCGTGACAAGGTGACAGGGAAGATTTACTTCATTTGGCAAGAACTGGATTACACGAGGTGTAGCAGAAATTTACCAGTGTTCACACTGGCAAAAGACTAAAGACATAATGACACTGAGGGAAAAAACAACAGTACTAAGACAGGAAGGAAGAGGTGGGAAAAGACCTGTACTTGTCAAAATCAAGATGGCTGCAAAAGTAACAGATCGAACAGCGAAGAGATGGTCGAAAAACATAGCTGAAGTTGGATGGGATAACAATAGAATGAAGGACCAGCATGGACACATAGCAAGGCAAAGAGAAGGACTGCAATACGACGCACGTCTGTAGAAACTGGGACAATATAAAGGGGTAAGACACTGCCCCCCAGAGCACTGATGGGTCATGACATTCTCTACTAATTAAAAATCTAACATAAATTAAGGAGTTAATTATGCAATAATTCACCATAATAAGCCCAGAGGTCATAAAAAGAAAGGCCGAAGGGTACATGCTTTTGTTTTCCGTTCATTTTACCCTACATGAAAGGAAACCTACTATCATGAAGGTAGACCTGATGGTAGGTTCCAAGTGACCCTCTAACCCCTAATCTGTATTAAGCTAATCCTAGAATCCTTTTTACCCTAATATACACTTTGGGGCACATTTACTTACCTAGCCGAGTCGCGATCCAGCGGTGCATTCTCCGACAAGGATTCGGGTCTGCCGAGATTCACTAAGGTCGTGTGCTCGATATCCACCAAGTGTCGCTACTGCGTAAAGAGTTCACCTTCTTCTTTTTTAAATTCCACAGTTTTTCCGAATCTTTCGGGTTGTCCCACGGCCACGCCCCCGATTTCTGCCGAGTGAAAGCCGGCGCAAATCGGAAATTGTCGGGAAACCCGACGAAAGTGCGCGATTCTGACCCTTAGTAAATTAGCCCCTTTGTCTTACTAATATGCAAATGTTTCCAGTAGTTTGTAAAATTATGCAAATAAGCTTGAAGGGCTCTTTGGGGGGTGTCATCAGAGCACCTTAGAGGCTCTGTAGTCTACTTATACACACCTCTTTGCAGCATTACTTTCCACCTCCTCTCCAGCCAGAGAGCCAGTGACATCGCCCAGCACCCGGCAATTCCTGCGCATGCGCAGTTATCCCTGCTGTCTTCCTCTGAGAGTGAAGCTGCTTCGGGGTTCACTTGTACAGCCGCATAGTGGAGCAGCCGATTGGGCAATGCTGAGACCACTGTGTGTTTTCTAGCTGGGGAGGGAGGAGGTGGGCTGTAAACCTACAAAGATGGTATGGTATACTTAACCATGTAGTCCAGATGGAACATCATAAGCAGGACCACCACCTCATGCCAGCATATGATGCATCCCCCCAGAAATTTCTCTAAAATGAAAACTCACTGGAAACAGGGAAGCTAAGCCTAGAAAGCTTATAATGAAGTCCACACAATTCAGCTTGTAACTTTACACAGCCGACCCTGTGCACTGCCCCTGTCTATGTAATCCATCAGCATTTGATTCCATTAAACAGGTTACTCTGCAACCAGTGCACCCTAGATTCCGTAAATTACGATAGCGGCCGGTGACTGGTTCATTCACAATTATTTATTCCACCCCTTATAAAGAATGTCTGCACCATTATACAAGCTCATCCTCGTAGATTGTAAATTCTTGTGAGCAGGGCCATCCTTACTAAAGTTTCATCTCACTGGGGCTCCTGTACTAAGAGCCCGATTCGCTCATTTTCCTTGGGTTTCCCGAAAATTTGCTGCGTTTTGGCCGGGTTTTTTGGCGCACGCGATCGGATTGTGTGGCATCGGCGGCGGGTTTCACGCGACGGAAATCGGGGGCATGGCCGTCGGAAAACCTGACGGATTTGTAAAAACCGCAGTATTTTTTTTTTAAAATGTGTAGCTTGATACACACTTACATGCACCAGGAATAGGATGGTGAACTCCGGCGGACCTCGGCGCAGCAGCGACACCTAGTGGATATCGGAAGATCTTAGTGAATCCCGGCAAACCCCGAATTAACATCGGACAACGCGCTGCGGGAGCGCGAATAGACCAGGTAAGTAAATTGAGCCCCACTATGTTATTGCTCGGTAAGGCTCAGTTCACACTATTGTTCAAACCTCAGTTCCTTACCTCCACTAAAAAAATGGGGTTTTTCCACGACCCTGCTGATTGGTGAGGGTCTCAGTGATGAGACCCCCAAAGATCACGAAAATGAGGGGTCCCAGTTACCTCAGTTGGACACCTTGTTGCTCCGGGAGAGTAATAGAGCAGATGGCTGCGCATGACCGTTCTGCTCCATACATCTCAATGGAGCCGACTGAAATTGCCAAGCGTAGCGATCTCCATCAGCTCCATAGAGATCAATGGATCAGAACGTCATGTGTGAACATTTGCTCCATTACTCTCCCGGAACAACGAGGGTGGTCTGACTGAGGTAACTGGGACCCCATCGGACTATAGAAATAAAGATCTATTTTATTATTATTATTTTTTTTTTTTTTTAAATAAAATCATTTCTGGGGGAGAATAAAACTTGTAAAAATGTGAAAACTTGTAAAAATTTTTCTTCCCCCTTTTTTCAAAGTCTCTTGGATGTTTTAAGTGATATTCCTAAAAGGATAAATAAAAATACAGCAGTTCATAGATATAATTCTAACCTGTCTCTATCAGTCCTGATGTTGTAGTGCACAGTACTCAGCTTCCAGCCGGCCATGGCCAGCCACGCCTACCCGTCCACCGTCCCTATTCACTGCATTGTGTATGGGGGCCGGAAGGTTGTCGGGTCCGTCCGGAAGCGCTGCTCTGGCGGCCATGTTTGTTTACATGGCGCCCGGACCGGAGCGACAGCAGCGTGGGACACCGGAGGGCACCAGAAGGTAAGTAGATCTTTATTTTTTTTCTTCATTACTCTCGGACAACCCCTTTAAACAGCTCTTTCTGTCTTTTCCTTCCTTTTACATGAACATGCATCTCCTGTACTGCAGGAGCAAGGGGAAAGGAGGAAGCAGAGAGCAGCAGAGCCACAGGCACTTCCTGTCCAGCTGCAGCTTGCTGAAGAGACACAAGCTCTTCAGACAAAATAAGTGTCTTGATCCAAGGATCGGGGGGGCATAGCAGTGATAAGTGTGGATAGATGAATTATCAGAACTGAGTGTGTCATTGCATCTTATTTCCATTGTAATGTTGTTAGATCCAGCCGGCATCTGATGGGTATTGAAAGGACTCACCTCTTAACGGTTCTCATGGAGGTCACTGATCCTAGTGATGCGCCCTAGCAATAATCTTTTGACTGGAGCATCTTTCATCTCCAAAACATCTGTGTATAACCAGCTCTGAAGAATGAATTTAGTGGAATTAATCTAAATATAGCTTCCTATAAAATGAATTGAAGAGTTCTTTATGTGTGCTGGCTCTATAATAAAAAAAATTACTGTACAAAAACCCTGCCAAAGTTTTTTTTTCCATGTCCTAACACTCCATGTGAGCGCTCAATGCCGACTGTATATTTATAGAGCAACAATATTTAACGGGATCCTAAAAGAACTAAGTGAAACCAGTCGCTTCCATTTGTTGTGTGACCAGTTCACAGCCATTTCTCATAAATTTTTATTTGGAAAATCTAGTTATAAAAAAATTCCCCAGGTCAGTTAGAATCACTTATCCTTCTAAATATGTTCCTCATAAATTATGGAAGAAGTCAGAACTTGGGTTGGGGTTTCCATTAAGCTTTCTGGTGTTCTGAGTGGCAAGAATGGAGCAAAGTTTTGGCTATTTTTAGGATTTTTTTTTTTAAGGGAATAAAACCTTAAGACACATCTGTATGGCTGTAAGGATCTTTTATTGTCTCTTTCGGTTTATTGGATTAAAGATCTATTAAATAGAACTACTTGTAAGAGAAACTTTGAAAACGTTATATTTTATTTTCGCAAAATTTGATTAAAAATACTTGGGATCAGGGAGACATTCAAATCCCAAAAATCCAGGCACTGGCCAGTAGGGACTATGGGGTAAATCTCCTGAGTTATGAGAAAGCAATGTAAGGGGCAATACTAAAACTGGAATAGAGTCTTAGTATTAACTTGAATAGAATTACAGGCAGCCCCTGACTTGAGGACATGTGACTTACAGACAACCCCTAGTTACAGGCAGACCTTTCTGCCCACTGTGACCTCTGGTGAAGATCTCTGGATGCTTTATGCATCATGTTTAGCTTAGTTATCCAAGTGTAATTTACATATAGGTTTTTTTGATTTGTCAATGTAAAGTTCGACCGGTATTGGAAATCTTGAAATGACCAATAACAAGGCTGATCCGGGTTCTTTATATAGTGGTGTTGCCGATGATGGCAAGTGATCAAAACTGTTTGCACAAAAGCAAAAAAATCAGACGTAAGTATAAGGGCATCTGATGTACGGCACAAATAATATGAATGAGACTGATAGTAACTGTAGAGACTGTTGTCAAATTCCTGCCGTGACAAGGTGACAGGGAAGATTTACTTCATTTGGCAACAACTGGATTACAGCAGGTAACAGAAATTTACCAGTGTTCACACTGGAAAAGACAATAGCAAATGACACTGAGGGAAAAACAACAGATACAGACAGGAAGGAAGAGGTGGACAAAACCGTGTCAAAAACAAGATGGCTGCAAAAGTACAGAATCGAAAAGCAAGAGAATGGTCGATAAAACATAGCTGAAGTTGGATACACAGAATAGCAAAGACAGCCATGGCACAAGCAAAGGCAAGAGAAGGACTGCAATAGACAGCACCTTCTGTAGAAACTGGGCACAATATAAAGGGAGTAATGGACACTGCCCCCAGCACTGACTGGTTCAGCCACCCATCACTCAAAACGCAGCTGCAGACAAAATGAGCTCAAACTCACAACCAGCTTTCTCTAAGGAAAGGTCCTGAAAGGGAGCTGTCAATCACAAACAGTTCTGGGTGTGGTTTTCAAGCACAGAAGCCTGAAATCTGATCCTATTCAGAGCAATTAGCGAATTCTGACATTTAACTTATAAAATCTTCTCTATAATTTGGTAAACTCAAAAGCTCACCCTAGTGGTAATGGCAGGTAGTGTGAATTTTATGATTAATCTCTGTGTAGAACACTTACATTCAACTTAAAAATGTCTTTCTTCTTTCACGTGTTTTATTCGCTTTAGGTTTTGTTCACATCTGCATCCCTGCTTAAGAGCAGAACAAACAAAATAATGGAAGACAGTGTTCATTATTTTCCATGCTGGACTCAATGGGGCTCATTTACTAAGGGTCCGAATGCTGCACTTTCGTTGGGTTTCCTGAATATTTCCGATTTATTTCCGGGATTTTGGCACACATGATCGGATTGTGGCACATTGGCGCCGGCTTGCATGCGACAGAAATCGGAGGCGTGGCTGTCGGACAACCCGACGGATTCGGAAAAAATGCGGAATTTAAAAAACTAATTGTGTCGCAAGATGAAGCACTCACGCGCATCAGGAAGAAGCAGGTGAACTTCGGCGGACCTCGGCGCAGCAGCGACACATGCAGGAACCCGGGTGCATGATCTTAGTGAATTGTGCTGGACTTCATCCTCGTCGGACAACGCACCTCGGGGATCGCGACAGGACCAGGTAAGTAAATGTGCCCCATAGACTCTACAAACCAAGATTTCAATGTGAAGTTAAAGGGGTGTCCAGGAGTTCGAAAAAACCCAGTGGGATCTTATTCCCACCCAGCCCAACCATCATTTCCGGGGGTTATTGACCTGCTTTGGTCAATAAATGGACTCCTTGTACCCCTGAACATTACATCTTCTGACCATGTGATGTCACTTCCTATAGTATAATTGGATCCAATGACCTCCAATACTTCTAGACAGTCACGAGGCTGAAAACCAGAACACGGGAACTGGGAGCCAGAACAGGGGGAGTACATGGTCCTTTATTTGCCAATCCTGTCCGGGCTCCATCAATGTTTCGTAGAATTCTTGCAATACCCATTTAAGGTTGTAGAACTTCTAATATGCTTATAAAAATTCATAGTCAGGATCTGTCATCTGCAGTATGAAATATCTATTATTACACTTGATATATGACAACTCGAGTGCCAGAGAACATAATATCCTCAAGGAAGCCTCCACCCCCCCAACATATTCCGAATATTTTTTTTCAGCTTTGTACTAAAAAGCAGAACTTCGAATCCTTCCCTGTACATAGATACCTAATATTCTTTTGTTGATATTCATACAAAGAATTTTCATATCTATCCCCTGCGTAAAACATCATTTTTAATAAATTTTACACACTACAAATCTGACCTAAAGGGCCACAATCAAATCTGTGTCAGTAAATGAATTGGACGTTTTTAGCTCTTGAACGTGCGCCATACATTTATATGAAATTGCTATCAAGAAAAGAATAGATTTTCATGTGGGAGATTATTTGTTGCTTGTAAAAGCAAGATATTCCTTTCCTGTGTTACAGAGTTATGGCCGCGCTCCAGCAGATCGCAGTATCGGAGCTTTCGTTATGATCGCCGGCCAAGTACAGCAAAACGAGAGGAGCATCTATGCTGATCAGCAAAATACAGAGTGTTACAGCCAGCAGGGAAATGTCCCGGCTTCAAGCACAATCCACTATCTTTATTTTATTGCATTGACCACATTCTGTGATACTGGGGGTCAGGAGAGGGTCAGAGCGAAAATTCCCCACTAAGAAATCCTGTGCAGTGTAGATTGTAATAATATTCCTCTGCAAGGTTATGTTGTTGTTTTTGGTCGTATACTATTTATATATCAGTGTAATGTAATATTTGTAAAATTTCACCGTATATTTTTGTGATGTCAAACTCAGGTCCTTTAACCCTTTACAGGAAATGGCAGCGGATACGTCCCGGTCATCAGCTGTGACCTACAATACACGTATGGACTAGTGGGTCAGGATCAGAAGAGGGTCTAGTCTTTGTCATTTATAGATAACTTTTCACCCCCTTTCGACCACCTTTTTTCACCACCAAATTTTGACTTCTGTAACTGTACCAACCCATGCCCACCACCGCTATTCCTGCTGATCGCCATGATCCTCGGGGCCCTCCCATGCCATCCTGCTCATGGCTGTCAGATCCTGGGTCCTATGGTTCGGCCAAGCGGCAGTTCCTAGTATTTAACAGGCCAGTGTGCACAAATCCAAAGTGTCCACCACCTTTGGTGAAGAAAGGCACCCTCTCCCACTGGGAGGTGCCTGAGCTATGTGGTTCTACTATTTCATTTCTTCCATTTCGGAGAAATCTGTGATATTATTTTCAGACCTCTACTGTCAGGTACCACTACTCCGTGCTCCAGCCTAGAACCATCCATCTACCCTCTTTGTTTATATGGTGGGTACTGAAATGATTCTGAAACTATGGTTGTTAAATGAGAATTCTCCTTATGGAAACTTTGTCAACTAAGGCCACCTTGCAGGTGAGTGGAGACTTATAGCCATTGATGCTTCCCAATGGGAAATAAGTCCAGAGAGTCTGGGTCTGCAGTGAACGGTTTCCTTCTTTACTGAAGAAATTCAGGTACGAATCAATACAAACAATGCGAAGGACTTCTCCAATCTCCTCCCTGTCAGAAGAAGAGTTTTATGCTGAGGAAAGTCATTGGCTAGCTTTTCCTCTGTACCTCAGAAGCCTAGTACACTGGTCACAGGCTAGGAGCTCAGGGTCAATGACAGAGTATCACCATCTCAGCTTCTTCTTCTTGTTGCTCAGGTAGACTGGCAGACTTCTCCTTCAAGCTCTGTTCCCTCTGTTCCTTATATACCTTCTACCAGTAGAGGAGTGGTTACATTTCAGCACAAAAATAATGACAAAAAGTCCCCCATAATATTCTATGGCAGCAAGATTCTAAAGTGTAAACAACTTTCCAGACATTACCTGTCATTCTAAAGCTCAGGCTGTCTGCTGGTCTGGTAAACAAGTCTGTTTTTCTTCTGCATAACAATCTCTACTCGAGCTGGTAAATTACTGGTTTCTCTTTAGTTATAGATACACAGTCTGAAATGTCTCTCAATGTTCATTAACCCTTTCTACTAGAATATACAGATACCATAGTAATAAGAAGACTGTATATAACAAAACACTATAGACTAATGCAAGTTAACCCTTGATTAAAAAAAAATGTAAGAAGTGCTGAGTATGCATAGAAGAGATTTTCAAATGTCCATAAATGTCTAAAATTCAGTGCTCCTCTGTTACAGGGCACCACAAATGACATTTAACTTACATGTGATAAGATACATCAAGATGCACTCTCCATAGGTTAGTAATACAGATTAGCCAGAAAAATCTAGGTAAATTCTAAAGTCACTTTATGGTTCCAAATCTTTGTTATTTTCTGGGAAATTTAAAGCTTAATTGACTCTCTAAACCACACAGAATAATCCAGCAGGAGCCTATTATTGCCGGAAAATGTCCCCTTTGTTTAATACATTCCGGCTCGGGATAAGTGGTAAAGACGTTTATTTGTTGACCTTTCCAGGATCTAAACAATCAGCTTCCAGCCCGATCCAACTAAGGGAAGAGCTTGTCTTCTGTACACAACACGGACTCTATGCTATTTATACATTTCTATCGTAGACTCGGATTTCACATTCCACGATTTTACAGCAGCATTTTACTTCCAAATATTTGCTAATGAAGAATATTTGTGGGCTGCACACAGGATGAAATAAAAGTTTTATCAGTTCAGCCCTTGAGTTAGCGTAAGGTCATGAAAACTGGCATCAAAATAATGAACTTGGAAACTCCATACATGAAAACTGTGCTAGCCATGGCATGTAAGACTTATAATAGGGATGAAGAATATGGGTCAAGCCTGATCTGTTTCATCATAGTCTAAAATATAGGCTCTAGTTAAGGGGAATTGTGATCTAAAATATGGTAAACAACTAGGGAAAGGTTTTCCAATATTACAACTAATGCAGTTACATGGGAGTTAAGGACCAGGAGGTGTGGTGGTGGAATGCAGCCTCTTGGGGAAGTTGTTTAAAACGACTGGTTCTGGGAATCGGGAGGCAACTCTATTGGCAACCTTGTGATGCCTATATGGTTTTAGTCTATGGAAGAGCAGGGAGCAATAGTCTTCTGACTCTGCTCATTTGGAGATGAGCATTAGGGATGCCCCCAGACATATCCTTGTTATTTCACATCAGATTTGTGATAACAATATTTTTTCTCTAGCCCCTGGAGTTCCATTCATTTGGCACCTAGTATTCTAATTAGTAGTGAAGAGAGGACCTCGGAGGGTTTGGCTTTGGCAGATTCGGCAAAACCTAGAACAAAAATTTGGCTTCAGTATCCTAACTCGAACACCCCGCTAACTCCCATGATTTGTGCTTGCACTGATCGGGTATTAACCCAATAAATGTCATCTGACATTGAAATGCCACGGCTGGCAAAGCATTAACACAGTGTTGGGTGTGAAAAGCCGGTTGATGAATTGCTCAGCAGCCCATCAACCAGCTTTTCCACACGAGCTGAAAGCTAAACCCAAACTTCTGGGTTGGGTTCGCTCTATGTACTAATTGGGCTTCCTACTGTGAGGTAGGTGGCCCTGCCTGGCAAAAAAAAAGGAGTTTAGATAGCATAATTTGTGCCAAAACTAAAAACAATGATTATTCTAGAACAGTAAGAGGCTCGAGAAAAAATTGCAGCTACAAGGGTGCAAAAATTTGAGTAGGTGGTCAAAAACATATAAAGTATTTGAATAGACACCTGGGGATTCTTGCCCAACCAGGAACTAAGGTCAGGAAGAACAGAATACCAACTGCACTTTTTGACCTGGAGAAGACATCCCTCAGATTGCTGTTCTTTTCATCTCATGACCATCATTCTGCAACGAGGCAGCACCACTCTAAACACCTACCTTTCCCAGACTTATCTACAGTGAAATGATCCGACCCAAAGGTGAATTGTGGAAGGGTGTGGAAGTAACAGATCTGGAACTGGTGACCATTACAATTCACATGGTTGAGTAGGGTTGAGGGGACCCAAACCACAATGTTTGGGTCTATGTGAACACTGAGGGTTTGGGTCCCTGAAAGTTTGGATTCTGAGTTTAGAAGCACTCCAATTGGTAACACCCATGATCGGTGCTGGTACCATTCACGGTTGTTAGCCATTAAAATGCCTCCAACAGAGCCCCAGGATTATCGCTCCTGGATGACGTCCTAGGAGAAAGGGTTTACATCCGCAAAAGCTGCCAGCTCCGATCACCAGTTACCGGTGCTTATTCAGGTTCGAGTACCCAAACCAAACTTTTTTGTTTTACTCGTTTGATTCAAATCCAAACCTGAACGAGTCTGCTTATCATTATACAAGAGTTGTGTCTCTCCCGACGCTCCATTTGGGCAGTAAGTGTTTCTTTTGGCCATGAAATAAGGGAGAGAGCAGAATACACCAAGTGCAACTACTTCTTCTCTCTTTCTTTTCAGTAACGAAAAGTTACTAAAAAGGTTAAAAAGCCTAAACAGGTTAAGGGGTGGAAATAGATCCTGCTCATAAAAATGTAAGAATATTCCTTTATAAAAGAAACATTTGTATAATATTGATTCACTAGATAAAGGGGAAGCGCGTTCTGGGAGAGAGGCGTAATACAAGCCGATCATTATATTTTTATTAGAGACTGCTCTTCAGATAAAATGTTATAATATGGCTCGTAGAAGACATTTTACCAAGAAAGCGCAAATATTTTACTTCCGTTAATGTGTTATGATAGCAAATGTAATAGGTTTGCAAAAATGGTTTAACCCATTCATTGTTATATGAATAATATAATGGTGTTTTCATGACTTCTGGTACGAAGAAAGGAGAGGATGTATACAGCTGAGGGTGTACAACAATTAGGCCTTGACTCTCATTGACACCAGAGACAATTTACATGAAGGGTACCCGATTTTGGCTCTCAGTCAGTGTCTGACTTAACTTCAACTTGTGAGAACCTCAACACGATTTTGGGTTCCGTAGTGCGAAACAGTGGTCATTGGTCATCACAAAGTAGTATATTATTCATGTGGTCCTAGCTTAAGCTAAATTGTAATGGTACTAGGTTAGGCTGTAAAAGCACAATAAAAACTTGTTAAAACATTATTCTTAATCACATAGTCAAATGGGATTTCAGTGTTAATCAAAAAGTAAATTTTTAAGCCAAAATTGGGAGAGAATTACAATAAACAAAGTAGCCTCTTTCCATGTGGGGCACAGACCAGTATGTCAGTGTGCTTGGATTATAATCCTTGACCCTGGTGGTAGATGTCCTTTAACCCCTTAAGTGATGCCATCAAACGTGATGTGATGACGTCGCCATCTTGGAACCAATAGATTGGCCCCCATTGACGTCATTGTTAGGCATCGACTGGTTGCCAGGACCCTAACCACGGGTTCCATGGCTATCATAGCAGGATCTGTAAAGGAGTCTACCATCAGCAAGCTCTTTTACACATTCAGTGAATTGACAACAGACTGCAATACTGCAGCATTGTATAAGTGACAAGACCCCCTAGGGTTTAAATAATGTTTCCTAAAACACAAATAAAAATTAACAAACAAATATAAACATGTCAGGTATCGCCACATGCCACAATTCCTGCTCTTTCAAAATATAAAAATGTTTATTCCCAACAGTGAACCCGTAATGGGAAATAGTGCCCAAATTTTGGAATTGCCACTATTTTGCCATTTCACAAAACATATCAAAAGTTCTTACACTCCCAAAATTGGTAGAATGACCTGCAATAAATGGCACCTGACACAGGTACCGAAGTATGAAAAATTCTATAACTGTTTCTGCAGATAGGGCACAATGTATCAGCTCCTCCTGCTCAGTATGAGACTGCCTGTACATTCCCTTTAACCTCTATTAAATTGTCAGGCTCTTTCCCACATTAATAATTGTAGCTAATTATTTACTGCATCTCATTGCAACTCACAGACAGCAGTTTCCGTACCTCTAGATCCGCCTTGGGTTGTGAATGACTGTATATATAGAGTATATCTGTGTTTCATGGATATAGCGAGCGTCCTGTGACTGTACGGCAGGAGATGCAGGTGCTCCTATATGTCGCCTTGGCTGGGATCCAACCACCACTAGAATGAGCTTCGGCTCTTGAATGACTTGTCTTTTACGTTATAATAATAAGCTCTGGAACTTTACAGACTCTGTATTATTTTTAGGTAAGAAAACATTGTAAAGTTCATGTTTTATTGTTCCTTGCAGTTGTATAAATTGCATTTGGCCCAAAAGCAATGGGATTCCCACTGTGTGAACCCGGAGTGGGGAATGTTGATTTTCTTTCAGTTATAAACAATGGGATGATATGTTGTACGGGGTCATGGTTTTCCAGCACATCAGAACCTGTAAGTCACCTCTCATAACACCTCTGTATGGACCTTGGGTGCTTTCAACATGATGGACACAGCCAGAGATATCCTTCATACACCACTAAGAGAAGCCTGATCAATATATAGGAAGCTATTAGTAATGACATTGCTACTGTACAATATCATAATCATGGAATTTCCAATTCCAGCCATACGAAATGCATTGCATTACCACTAAAAATATCTCCACCATTGTCCACGGGTACGGCTGACATTCCGACCTTATTCATAGTTACATTTGAGAGAATAGACTTGGACCTAATTTGCATATGTTATATATATGATGACCTATCATCAGCACCACCCAAAAATAAATTCAGCAAGAGGTTCTAAGTACAGGCAGTCCCTGGGTTACATATAAGATAGGGTCCATAGGTTTGTTCTTAAGTTGAATTTGTATGTATATTTTATCATTGTACTGGGACCAAGGATTATCAATAAAGCTTCATTACAGACACCTCACAGCTGATCATTGCAGCCTGGGACTATAGTAAAGCATCCAGAGACTTCACCAGAGGTCATAGGGGGCAGAGGGGTACGTCTGTAACTAGGGGTCGTCTGTAATTCAGGTGTCCTTAAAGGGCACCTACCACCACAAATCTACCTATAAAGGTAGATTGGGTGGTAGGTGGATCAATAGGACATGAAGATAGCCCTTTTAAGGGCCAATCCTCACGTCCACACACGGTTTCGATAACTTTTATTATCTTTATATTCAAATTTCCTTATGCGGCATGCGCAGAACTTTTATTATCTTTATATTCAAATTTCCTTATGTGGCATGCGCAGAACAGCAGGCCCGTGCCTGTTCAGCTCCGGCTGCGCATGCGCAGACTGCAGGATCGCCGGACGAGGGCGCGCAGCTATGAGGAGCTGCGTGCCGAAGATGGTGAGTAGGAGGGGAAAAGAGGCTACCGGGGCGTGGAGTAGCCGCCTCGTGTGACCTCAGATGCAGCTACTCCACGCCCCAGTAGCCGCATAAGGAAATTTGAATATAAAGATAATAAAAGTTATCGAAACCATGTGTGGACGTGAGGATTAGCCCTTAAAAGGGCTATCCTCACGTCCTATTGATCCACCTACCACCCAATCTACCTTTATAGGTAGATTCGTGGTGGTAGGTTCCCTTTAAGTAGGGGAATGCCTGTACACAAATTGTATGAGATCAGTACTGTTAAGGGCAGTGGATTATGTACCTACTAAACCACTTAACCAATTTGGGTTTAGGCTACCTTGAAGGATATTGTATTCTTAACGGGAATCGGTCACCAAGGTCGGGGATGAAATGTTCTTTTGACGTTATCTCTTCTATATGAAATCTCACATGTTTACTTATAAAAAATATCCCCCAAAGTCAGGCAAATATGACTCTTCTCCAGTAGTGGATTATAATAAGAGGACATTTGGGTTGTAGCCCGGGACCCAAGCCTTCTAGGAGGCCCGTGGCCACCTAAACCATCCACCAAATTTTATTCACCAATGAAATCCTCATGGATATGTTCCTGCTCTCAATACACATGTACACAAGAGCAATTTCAGGACCTTTGAAGTTCCTCCAAAGGTCCTGAAACCACACATTGAAAGCAGACAGAAGGGACACATCCTTCATTTCCCAAGAAGCTGATTCTGGTACCATAAGTAGAAAGTGAATCCAGATTTCTAGGGGCTACTATATTCAAACATCTTAGGGCCCATAGCACGCTTAATCCGAACCTGGTGCTCCTCACCCTTCACCTCTCCATATGAAGCCAGGGAAGCCAAACCATCAATCCAGCAGAAAATAGAACATGACTTATCTTTTCCAGAACAGCTGTAACATGGTACAGTGGGCAATATGGTCATTGAAATGGAAGACACTATTGTCCACTGAAGTAAATGTCACCGTGTACTGGTAGCACATGGTCTTAACAACCAGGGGACCTAAATATTTGGCCAAATCTTTGGAAATAAAAACTTTACTTGGCTTCCATAATGATAATCCATGTTCCACATGATCACAGAAGGTTAAGGAGCCTATTCATAGGTATGCATTTTCTACATAACAATACAAAAGTTTTACAAACTGGTTCAAAGCTGGTTTTTGACAAATGCCCTCTCTTGAGACAGAAAATTCTGCTAGTGTCTAAGGAGGGTCGTTGTTGCAGCCAGAGATTGGCTGAGCAGTCATTTCCTGGATGTGGAAAGAGAACCAAGAAGTAGACATCGGCTTTGTCAGAATCAGAGCAACATGGGAATGGTAAGGTGAGTATCACTTGTTGCTTTTACAGATGAACAGACCTAAAGTTTCCGTTGGGGTACATATTGCCGGATTGGCGGCCAAACAGCCAATCCGGCAAATTGACGCCAACTAGCCATAGCTGTGATTGACCAGGGGTGTCCCATTGAAGTGTCCCAGGGGTGTCGATTGGTTATTTACAGCCATGGCTAGTTGGTTATGATCTTCTATTTGCCTGATTGGCTATGATTGGTCAGAGGTGTCCCATTGTAGTGTCCCAGGGGTACACCCGTAGCTAATCACAGGCAATACAGCAAATTAAAGCCCATAGCCAACTAGCCATGGCTGTGATTAGCTGGGGGACACTTCAATGGGAAACCCTTGGCCAAGTTCTCTAGTGGGTGTCGATTTTCCGGATTGGCTATTCATCTACCAATCCTTCAATATGTCCTGGGTCACGAGAATGCACCTGAACCTTCAGGCCTGCTCATCTTTGGTTGCTATACAGGTAAAAAAAGAGAGAACAGATGACCAGCACCAACCATATAGTATGACACTTTTTCCAGCGTTGCTTTGATCACTCACGGCTCCACGATCTACCGACTAATAGACCCGCTCGTTCCCGGGGTGCACACAGAATGTCCAAGCACGGTAATAGTGTAAAACTTTAGAGAAGCGAAGTGGCACTCACCGGAGTAAAAGCAGGGTACTTTATTGTGTGAACAAATCCAGGACAGAGGGGATGCACGCAACGACTAGGCGACGGGCCGTTTCGCGCACTGGGCGCTTTCTCAAGCCTCGGTTGCTATACATCTTGGTAAATGTTAGCTGCCATTATCCATGGAACTGGACAAAAATTCATCTCAATGACAAATTGAAAAGTTTTTCTCCAACCTAACTTAAGTAGAAATGATTTACATCCCTCGAGTCGCTTATGTCAGAAATGGTTTACAATACTCAGTGGATCCATGGACGCCATATCCATCCTGCCGGCATCCAGCTTCCTGTCCTATTTTATAGGGTTGCTGTTTGGATAAATGACTTATACTACGCATTGTGCTACATACAATGTTTAGACAAAAAATCTTGGCTCGGGACCGGTCGGCCTTGCACTGGTAGCCTACACTTGGGTTTTATCTGAGGACATATAATCCCGAGGAGCCATCACGAGGAGATATTCCCGTTTACAAATACTGATTCCCTTCTTTCGAGATTCCATTTCTTTGACCACATACACAGACATAAATCTGCCTTGACATTGTTTGCTCCATTTCGAAAACTTTTGAAGCATTGAAATAAAAAATGTATTTTTCTGTTTTTACACTACTGTTTTGATAAGAGGGAACATGTGGTTAATTATATCTCCCCGTTCAGAACTCCGCTGGACATGTCAAATGAAGCACTTCAGCTTAAAAGCTTTTGGTGCCTACCGTGCAGGATTGTTGACATTATGAGATTTAACACAGACGCAGTAAATCTGAATAACTGCTTGTTCTTTGTTAATAAAAATTCTGCCAGCTTTTTTCTTTTCCGTACATGACCATATTTCCATGTCTTATCTACGAGAGAAACCGTCTTGTTTGGGAGAATATGTAAGCAGCATGGAAAACATTTCACATATGGCACATTTACTACGTTGGGAGAATCATCTATTTTCGGTTAATTACCTCCGAGGTCTACGACGGGTTTGGAAGCTACATTGATAGGGTAGTCTTAGAATGACAACCACCGCTCCAATTGGCTGGACCACCTATAACTTTTTGAACCTTCTGGTCCACTTTTTGTATTTTAGAAAAGCCGCAATAATTTTTATTTATTTTAGGCTGAGGACCCATAACAAAGGTGGAAACACAAACTTCATCCATCAAGCGTAGATGAACAAAGGAAAACCTGTTGTTGCCTTTACAAATTTAGCAGCAGTATACACCATACAAATCTCCGGAGAGATGTGTAGTTATTTATGTGTGTATGTTGTTAGTGGCAGCAGGATTGTGAAAAATGGTTTCATAGACCAGGATTGGTGCACTGGGGTGCTGTGATGCATTACATTGCACCATAGTCCCTCTTCCGTAGGCTTCATCCACACAGCCGTGTGCAGACCATGGCCACAACACCAATATAGCACACAGCCAGGCGCAGGGCAGAAAAGGAGTATTGATTCATTTCTTCCACTTTTTTTACAGTCTTTTTTTACTGTATCTTCTCGGTAAAATGGTAATCATTTCCTAATCTCACATCTATCTACAGAATTTAAAGGAAATCTATCATCAAACTCAACCATGATAAACCAGGCACCATGACTGGTGATCTTATTATTTTTGTTATCCGTGGCCTCCTTCCATCTAAAATCAACTTTTATAATGACGCTAATGAGCCTGAAGTGCACTAGGGGCATTGCCACAGCTCATTAGTGCTGCAGATTCACAGGCTATTATGATGAGCAGAACATGTCTCACGCAACCCCATGCTCTCTCCCTCCCCTCTTTGTCTGTGTAATCTAGCAGCAGCAGGAAGTGCAGAGGGAGGGGAGACCTACTCTGCTCATTGTAGCAGCCTGTGAAATTGCAGCACTGAGGGGCTCTGGAAACACTAGGGCCCTTAAAACTCATTAGCATAATTGCTAATGAGTTGATTTTAGAAAACAAATACTAGAAGATTACCACAGTCACATTGCCTGAATCTATGAGTAAGTGTCCCTGGTTTATCATGATGCATTTTGATGGCAGATTTCCTTTAAATGCCGCATGTGCATCACCATTTCCCTAGAGATCTTACTCTCCATTATGTTTGTGCTGCTGGCCATTTTGAGCCTAAATGCTCTGAAACAATGCGGATTGAGGTCCACTCATCCCTAATCACTAATTATTATTTATTATACCTTAATTTTTTTAATTATTCAAAAAAATCCAAATTAAAAATCAAAATGATTCAAATTCTAAACAACCTTCAATATCTAAGTAAAAAATACTAAAAAAAATATAAAATCAGAAAAAACTACTCCCATTTTACCTACAATAACCATAAAATTCCACCGGATTGTTTTTGATATTATTGTATTAAGTCCAAGAAAATTTATTTTGAAATATACCCATTCAATGAGTATATTTCAAAATAAATTTTCTTGGACTTTTTAGCATAAGGAGACAGACAGGAAACCCATTATTTTCCCCGCATGATCTTGCAATATGGTTTTCCTAAATGTTTAGTTTATTTTACAAGCTGAAATTGTTAACGCTGTACTTGCAAATTGCCAGCCTGAGTTTGTACGTCCTCCGCCAAAACTGAAAGTGATATACACAAACTATTGGCTCTAAGGACTTTAATCTATGCTAAGTTCAGGTTTTAGCCGCGGCTTCTATAAACAGGGTTTAATACACGGAGCGCTTAGACCCCATATATCCTCCTCAGATGAGGACGTGTGTCTTCTCCTGGAGCGGCAATGTTTAGAAAGACTCCATCAAGAATAATCACTATTTTATTGTGGTTTACGCTACGACGTAGACATGGGGGGGGGGGTCTATATCTGTAAATCAGATGTTTCTCCTCCGACATTCTTCAAGTGTGACATTAATGTTCAGATGTGTATTTTGTAGTTTTAATTACATTTTCTAAACCGACTTTTGGACAAAGAACAAATGTGTACACAAGAGCGTGATCCGATGCATATGCTTCCCGAAAACTGGACGTGAAACATCATGGGTTCATGATGTTTCACGTCCAATTTTTCGGGAAGCATATGCATTGGATCACGCTCTTGTGTACCGGAATAGAACCCGAACCCGGAATAGATTTTTTTGATTTTTTTTTTTAGAAAATCTTTCGTGACTTTCAGCAAACTTGTCACCAAAACCATCTTTGACAATAAACAGAAGTACGGTATTTCCTGATTTCCAAAGGTGTCGCAAATTAGTCACCCTCAAACTTTAAATAAGCCAAGAGCGTTAAAATTTGATTTGTAACACTATAAAAATCTAAATATGTTTCCAGGAAAATTTCTTTGAACAAAGTATTCCGTGCTTGTTTAAGATGACTCATCTTAAGATCGAAGACAATTATATCCCTAGTGCCCATGTAGTGTAGTGTAATCCACTACTAAAGTCAGTAGTGGATTGTTATATAGGCAGTTTGGGCGGTTGGTCGGGGGCCCAAGCCTTATAGGGGACCCATGGCCACCCAAACCATCCACCAAATTTTATACTGAGAAGGACCTTCACCCATGAAATCCTTGTACATCTGTTCCTGCTCTCAGTACACGTGTACATAAGAGCCATTTCAGGACCTTTAAAAGTCCAAAGGTCCGGAAACCTGCAGATTGAAAGCAGGCAGAAGGGACACATCCTCCATTCCCATAGAAGCTGATTCTAGTTCCATATGTAGGAAGTGATTCCAGACTTGTAGGCGAAAAAATATATATGCAGCCTAGGGCCTATGGCAGTCTTAATCCGCCCCTGCCTAAAGGCTAAAAAAATTATTTCTCCTCGGGGGTAAACTGGCATCCACATTCTGTTCACCATAAGACTGCATGTGCCATTACTAAAATTTCTCTGGCCAGGCAAGCACAACCATGGTTATAAAATGTCACCACCAGGTGTCTCAGCTTCATCGGTGGGAGAGTCTTGTTTTCTACAAAGATGTTTTTGCTGTGTTCTGATGTTTGGGTTCCTGACCCCAGTTCTGTGTTCTAGCGACTCTGTCTGCTGCATGCCCCGATCTTCTACTTGTAGCTTTAAGTCTTCTACTGATCTTTGCATGACCTAACCTTGGATGGTCAATGGCTTTTCCTTGTCTGACCCACTTGGGCCAGCAGTAGCGAGTACACAAACTACACCTAATCCAGTCACAGCGAAATCCAAATTACTGGATGGGGTCAACAGGTGAAACCACCAGGATCTTTTGGATAATTCTCTTGGGATAAAGAAACTAAACTAGTCTGTAGTGGGAAATATGCAAATATGTATTCCAAGGTGCATTGCTGTCTACAGTTAGGAGTCTGTTCCTTCTGGTATAGATATACTGGTTTGGCGTAATCCCATACCATGTTATTAGACTTCTTGTAAGTCATACTTGGTGTTAAGGGGGCTGCCTTTCAAGGTAGCAAAAGGAGGCATTGTTTCCATTTAACACATATGAAAACATATTTGCATACTTCCCAGAATTCCCTAGTGGAGCATCTATGGCTTTAAGTCTCCACACGCCTTTCAGGTGGCCTTAAATGGCACTCTCTCCATAAGGAGAACACCTACTGTCTGAAACTAGTGTGTTAGCACAATGGGTCAATAGACTGATTTCTTCCTTGTGGAGGAGAGTTCGGATGTATACTTTTTGCCATAGGAAATTACATATATACCATACACCAGCTGGTTATTCTTAAAGGAAATGTACCACCAGGATGACGTAAGCACACTAACATGCTGTTGTGTGCTGACCATGGCAGGTCCACCAGAGGTCATTAGTTTAGCTTCTTATTCCCTGGTTTTACAAAAAAAGGCTTTACAAATTATGCAAATTAGTCACTTAACAGCTATGAAGCCCAAAGCCCCTCAGGCTCATTTGCATGATTTTTAAAGACTTTTTTTGTTGTGTAAAACTAGGGCATAAGAAGCTAAAGGAAGAGAGTGGATCCTGCCAGTGTTCTGGGTTTACATTTCTTCATCCCGGTAGTAGATTTCCTACAATACTGTTGTAACTAAATTGTTTATATTTGTTTAAATGACACTTCTTGAGGAATTATTGTTAAAGCACATTGGCCCCCATTTTTTGGTGCACCTTAAACATGGGGCGAACGACACAATTCTGTTGTACTCTGCATGATAAATGTGGCGCACGGTTTGACCGTGCACCAGAAAGCCACTTTCAGTGCAGAATTTATATGGCGCAGACACTTCTTAAATACCTGTGCAAGCATTTTGCCCCTGAAAGAATGTGCAAAATCCGACAGAAAACTGGCGCGGGGGCTTTAGTAAATCTGGGCCATTGTGTGGAGACTTATATATCTTGCTTGCGTCACCATAGATTCTGGTAAAGGGATATACAAATAAGATGTCCTGAATGAAACAAGAAAAGCTTTGGGCCATTTCCATGACCTGGAGTTGAGCTTCTTTGAGTCAATAACAAAGCTAGAAATTCTGAAAACTGCCTTCTATAGGGTATAAATGGAAACAAAATATTTCCTATTCTACTAAAAAAAAACTAAATTACCTTTTACCATGTCCTGTAATAGAATGTTTTTAAAGATTTATAGACATTTTTTGACCCTTTCTATCCATCATATAGAGCCTAAGTAGTAATATGCCTCATACCTCCATTATGCCCTCAGACTTATTTGTAGGGTTTACCCATTTTATAATATATTTTTTCGTAGAGCGGCTGTGGTCGAGACGGCACTACAGGCGGCCTCCAACTTAAAGACACCCGACTTACAGACGACCCTAGTTAAAGACAGACCCCTCTTCCCACTGTGACCTCTGGTGAAGTCTCTGAATGCTTTACTATAGTCCCAGATTGCAATGATCAGCTGTAAGGTGTCTGTAATGAAGCTTTATTGATAATTCTTGGTCCCATTACAGCAAAAAATTTTGAAACTCCAATTGTCTCCAATTGTCACTGGGGGAAAAAAAATATATGTTTGGATCTACAATTATAATATATACAGTTTCGACTTACATACAAATTCAAACCTGTGGAACCTATCTTGTACGTAACCTGTATCGGTTTCTGTAAACAAAAAGAGGCCCAACAGAGAGATGCGGCGACGTAGGTGAACAGGAGGTTAGTATAAGATGTTTATATGATTTAATAGACCGCACCCCCAGCCGTAAATCCCGGACAACCCCTCTAAAAACTTCATAATTTTTGGGTTACGTTGGCCATCAATTTTAGATTGGTCTTAGTCTTAATGGGACAAATTTCCAATATTGAAATCCATGTGTGCGGTACAGACCAATGTAATAATAAGGGTGAACGTGTGCTGAGTGTTGGCACTGACCGATAATAAGAGTCTTTGGATAGGCCATCCATTGCAATTTTGATTTCTTTTTCCTTTGCTGGCAAAAGTTGATGTTGGCTCACGAGGAACTTTTGACATCATTTCTTTACAAAAATAATCCCCTTTAAAGTGACTTTTCTTTTGCTAATTGTTTTCTGTGATTTGGAATTTGTTTGAAGAAGACGATGACAAAAGAATATGAAGAACATTTCCCTTATAAGGTTGTCGGAGTTATTTGTTTTCACTGATGGCATTTTGAAGTTATTGCTTACTTGCGGTCTTTTGTCTTCATGTTGTGAAGCTGAATGAGTAAAACAAGACACATTTCGAGAATTGGCCAAAGATCAACCGGAACATTTTGTTTTGCTTATAAAGTAAAAAAAAAAAACTTAGATTAGAAAGAAAACTTTTTCAAACTGTGAGCTTTTCATGTGGGATGTGTTGTATTTATGTTTTTGCTTTTTGGATACCAGAAGCGGAATGTTTCGAGAAGACTCCTTCATTCCGACATGTAGATTGATGTAATGTTCCGGACAATCCAAACGCTGAAATACTGGATGGAGAAGAGAGGAATCCGACATTGAACATGTTTCTCAAATTCATTTCAAATCAAGCATCAATCTGAATATGTTAAAAACAGAAGTTAAAGAAGACAAAAGTGTCTGTTTTTTTGTTTTTTTTAATTTTTACTTTTTTTTTTTAATATCGGGACATGGAAAGGTCGGGGTCAAGTGTAATAGAAAACTGGAACAAAACACCAGTTTATCTTCTGCGTGATGAACTCCAGCCAAGTCGTATATATACACATTGTAGCAGAGAGTAAAAAGTGTCTGAGGTCTCTCCAGAGGATCCACGAGGGCTTCTGTTTGGGAGATAGTCTCTTAGGTAACACAATAATAACATTTTGGGAGGACTTCTTATTAAACATGAGAACTGTCTGTCTCCATCAGCGTGAAATCTCACACATGGTATTTCATGGTAATTAAAACAAAGTCATCGCTCATCTTAAGGATTGAGAACAAGTCAAGGACATTGCTTATCTATTGATGAATAAGTGGTGGAAAAAGAGTCTTGTCTCCAAGAGTTCACCTAAAATATACAACGAGCGGTGGCTGGATATATTGGGCGGGATGACAAGGGAAAACTACAGTAATTGGGGATGAGGGTTAGCTGATTGAAAAAAGTTTGGTGCACAGTAACGAGGGTCTTAAGCATTAGTTGTTGCCCTGTCTCGGAACAGACTAAGGAAACTGACCATCTAAGGATCAGCCTTCCTATTCAGGTTTGAGTTTGGCAGACCCTGTCCCTGAAAGTTCATTAGCATATTCAAGCTGTCCAGCTTATTCATGAGTGGGAGGCACAGCCTCACCCCCAGTGTATGAGATACTCCTATACACATGACTGACAGCCTGTATAATGGTGTGAGGCTGTATAATGATGTGCTTCCTGGTGCTGGCGCCCCCTGCAGCCTGTCTGTGTATAGCTCCAGGCAGCCATGTGTATAGCAGAACATGTCAGGTACTTGTGTAGCTGATGTCTGTGCCTCTGTGTATTAGGAGGACACAGCATGTTAGCAGATGCAGCACACACACTAGCCATGCTTTACTATACATTACACACAGACATGAGCAGGGGGTGGAGAGGGGAGGGGGAACAGGGGTGACATCACTGCCTCTGACCATGTGACCAGCCTCATTTACATAATCCAGAAAAGATGATTTTACAATGATTAATGTATGAATTGACTAGATAGAGGCTGGGATGGGATCCTTGTGAGCTGCTCCAACAGGTAGTGGTGATAGGACAAGTGACACAGACCTGATGACAGGTGTCCTTTAAAGGAATAACATCAGTGATCAGGATGCTAGATGTGTGTTTGGTTCAGGTTACAGAACTGAACTTTTGTTCAAGGTTTCGCCAAAGTCACCAAACCCAAATGTGACTAGATCCGCTCATCAGAATCGCAGACTAAAAAATAAGGAGCCAGAAAGACAAAGTCAATAAGAAGCCTAGGTATAATGAACAAGCAGGTATAGATGAAGAGATTGGCACCTTCCCAGAAATTGATTGGTGCAGGTCTGTATATGTCTGTGTACACACACATTCTCAGCTCAGAGAGACCTGTCAATCAAATTGCCTTCTGCAGAACATTGGACCCCGCTGTGGTTCCCAGCCCCAGTTTTTGCTTAGTTTGAAAAAGCAAGGAAGGATCAGATGGAATCAATTAAGGTAGAACTGAAAGATATGCACAATTTAGTATACTTGCACTTTCAGTCCAAATGAGGGCGCTACGGCAAAGGTGCAAGTCCAAGAGATCAACATCAAGAGGAGCGGAAGAAAGTATTTCTATTTTTTTTTTTCTAATGGTTGATTTCCTTTAAAGCTTAATTTGCATATCCAGAAGACATTGAATATCTCGGCACTGCTTTATTGGTTTGTGGCACTGTTATTGCTTTGGGTGGATTTTTGGACCCAACAGACTCCCTTTAAAACATAAATACAATGGTGGAACTTATGGACAAGACTGGGGAACACACTGCACAAAAACTCTGTACAAATGTAATTGTTCTATTCGTTCCTTCTACACAGGAATAAAATTTGTTCCACATGAGGACCACAACAATGGGTAAAGCTTCGGCACACACCCGACTAGAACTGTAGGTCCCCACAAGACAACATATTTACTTACCCGGTACAGAGGAGTTCGCAAAAGTGCTTTGTCCGACGACAATGCACTGTGCCGCAATTCAATAAGGTCCTGCGCCCAATTTCCTGAATGTGTTGCTTCCCCGATGAGTTCCGCTGGAGTTCACCTTCTTCTTCCTGGTGCATGTAAGTGCTTGCGACACAATTTTAAAGTTAAATCCCGATGTTTGTCCGAATCAGTCGGATCGTCCGACAGCACGCCCCCCCGATTTGTGTCGCATGAAAGCCGGCGCCACTGCGCCAAAATCCGGTCACTTGTGCCAAAATCCCCTTCTAAATGCCTGTCACATCGGCACAAATCCGAAAACGTCGGAATATCTGACTAAAGTGCCGTCCGTGGACCCTTAGTAAATGAGCCCCATTGTATTTTTACACAAGATGGAAATGTAAAAATTCCTCCCACATGACGACACTGCATCACTGATTTTCACCTCTTTGGTTCTTTTTTCAATGTATTTAAATTTTTTGCATGGAATAACATTGGATTTTTATTACGATTATAATGGTCCGTAACATATCTCCACACAACAATCTCCGCTACTCAGTTACCAAGTATGAAATTCCGTAAAACAAATTGTAAGGAGAATTTTCACGTTTATAGTTTCATTGGGCAAATTAGTGAAGTTTGTGGTGTTTCTAGCTCCATCGTAATGAATTTTTAGAAAAGAGTCTTATTTCGGAAGGAACAATAAGGTTTTGTCAGACTTATTGTGAGTACATAAGATATAGAAATCGGAGGTTCTGCGGTCAAAACGGGCACAAATGTATGGCTTATTAAGGGGATTTGCTTACAAGTTTATGAGATAATATGATCCAAGGTTCAACCTCGGTGTCAGATTAGGACATGTATATAACAATAACACAAAAAGTAAGACATAAAAAACATAAAAACATGAAAATCTCTCACCATATATAGGTTTTTGTTTTCTTTTTGTAGGTATTGTTCTTATATCTTACAGTTTCACAGAAATCACATTGTCAGATATGTTCAGCCTAAGGAAAAAAATCTCACCAAAAATTCCCATCAGCCAGTTTGTTCCAGTGTGCCTGTGCCAGTGTGCCATGTTTGGGTTCATGGACCTGAACCTGCAATATTAGGCACAGTTTATGAAACCCCTTCAATCAGAATAAGTCATATGTTCTATAACTGTGTTAATTATTTACATTTCATTGTTTTAAAGGGATTGTCCGACATTAATAAAAAAACTTTACTGGTGGGATGCGAACAAAAATAAACCTATACTTACCTCTCTCGGTTCTCTCTGGGTCCCGCGCTGCTTATCTACAGGGACATGGCATCTCCGCTCCCACAACTTCCGGTGACCTGTCACGCCCAACCGCCTCCTATCCGCCTATGGGTAGGCGTGCCAGACGGGAAACGTTGTCGGAGCGGAGGTGCCATGTCCCTTAGGCAAGCTGGTGACAGGAGCAATGGACAGCGGCCCGGGACACCATGGGCAAAGAGGTAGGTAAGTGCACCTTTTTTTTTTTCTCAAAACATCAGGGGAGGGGAGCAGAACATCATCAGACTAGGAATCTATCATCTTCACTTCTCACCATCTACTTCCCCCATGCGTTCAGCAGATACTGGGCTGCATGAAATCATAGCTGTGGCCTCTGACACCCGTTTTAGATATAAAGACTGCCGGACAGTGTGTATGAGTTTATGAATATATGTGTGTATATGCTCTATGTATTTGTACAGTATATGTTATGTGTATGTGTGTATCTGATATATTTGTGTATATGGTGTGTATATGCTGCATATAGAGTGCATATACCATGTGTATGTGTGTGTAAACTATGCGGCAAATTTATCAAGTGTCTGAAAGTCAGAATATTTCTAGTTGCCCATGGCAACCAATCACAGCTCAGCTTTCATTTTGTCAGTGCTCATGAATATTTTAAAGGGGAGCTGTGATTGGTTGCCATGGGCAACTGGAAATATTCTGACTTTCAGACAGCTTGATAAATCTGCCCCTATGCGTGTATCTAATGTGTATCTACAATACAGAATGTATGTGTGTATATATTTGATGTGTATATACTGTATGTAAATACTGAGTGTATAAATGTGTGTATAAAGTACATAATGCGAGTGTATATATGTATGTATTTGTGTAAAAGCCTAATGACATGATGTGGGATTAAAACCAAACCAGTAGATCTTTATGAAGAACTTTGTGTGTATGTATACAAGTAAATAATAGTCAACATCTGCAAAGAGTTTTTATGTTCTCTCCGTGTTTGAGTGGGTTTCTTCCGGGTCCTCCGGTTTCCTCCCACACTCCAAAACATACTGGTAGGTGATTGGATTGTGAGCCCCATTGGGGACAGGGACTGATGTGGCAAGCTCTATGCAGCGCTGCGTAATCTGTGCTATTTAAATTAAGAATTAAATTAAGAATTATTATTATTGTAGTGTTTTTATATTAGTGTTTTTGTGTGTCAAACTTTAAACTTGTGTTTACAAATATGTTTACAATCTTTTACGTGGAAGGGGGGTGTCCTATGCAGAAGCCTCTCCTAGTTATGTCCCTGCAGTCATACTTTAGAAGATAAATTAATTTTAAAAATATATAGATATATAGATAATACGGAATGACCCAGTCATCAGTTGCTATCAATATCTACAGAAACCAAAGATGCAGAGAATCCTGCTGAATGGTATCAAGTGATGAGGGATCACATAGACAGTAGGAGACATCACCGGAGGTTTAGAGAAAGTAAGTGAAGTTACATGCAGTTAGGGGATGTGATAGGCCTGTCTGAAAAGATGGATATTTAGAGCACATTGGAAAGTTTGATTGTTAAGGCCCCTTCCACACTTGCGTTATTCACACGTGTGTTCTGCGCGTGCTTTTGATGCGCAGAACTTGCATTGCACTCTGTCCCATTGTTTCCAATGGGCTTGTCCTTATTTGCATTTGTTTTCACGCGCGTCAAAATTGCAGCACGCTCTACTTTTGCGTTTCACGCATGTTCTTCACGCCCTATTCAAGTCTATGGAGACGCATCAAAAAAGCATTGCACTTGCGAGCATTGCAAGGGCAGTGCGAGTGCAATGCGTTTTTCATGCATCTATTGCCATAGAAAAGATAGAGCTCAGCCCTGAGTCCTTTTCACGCGCGTTTTCTGCGCGTGAAAAATGCATTGAAATTGCATTGAAAACGCACGTGAAAAACTGAGACACTGAACAAACTCTGACTGAAAACTGTTTGAACTCTGATGAAAAATGTGCGTTTTTTTAACTGATCAAACCCTGATCGCTCCCTGATCAGACTCTGACGTGATCTGCAACGCAAGTGTGGAAGGGGCCTAAGTATTAGCCTGATAGTTTGAGTTAGGGTGCTGTCACACGTGGCGTTTTGAATCCGTTTTTTGGCCCATTTTTAAGCTTGCGTTTTTAGTCCACTAAAAAATGCATGCGTTATCTTAATTGGGAAACGGACAAAAACGCATGCATTTATAAAACACATGCGTTTTTAACAGACTGAAAACGCATGCTCTGAAGGATCAAATAGTATGGGCTGGGTGGGCAGAGAGGTGAAGATGTGCAGCACTGTGCAGAGCTTTGTGGATGAGTGTGATTCATTTGGATTGAATACAGAAAGTGATGGGCAGCCAATGCAGTGACATTCAGACCATTCTGGCTGCCACATTAGTAATAGATTGTAGAGGAAAGATATAGGTAAGCGGATGAACAATTAGTAGGTAGTTACAGAAGTCGGATTGTGGATTTTTTTCTGAGGAGCATGCAACAATAGTGTGCAAATGTTTGTCTGTAAGGCACAAACGAGAGGTCGGAGACCAGCACAACCCCATAACCACGAGCCTGCTCCGTGAGAGTGATGTCGATATCTGGATCCCTGACAAAATTTGTCGCTACCTGTCCAGGTGGTACATGGAATGAAGGGAATTATTGCTCTTAACCTAGAACAAGCCGCATCTTCCCCTTTTACCCTTGCTTGGCCAACCCCTTTAATAAATCCCTATCTGTATCTGATGTCCAGGAATCACTGAATGGGTCCTGTAGATACATGGAGATATTACTAGTAGTTTCATAATGAAGCTTTCACGCTCCGTCCCATGTGGTATGAGTAGAGATTTGTTAATATGCGGTAAGTGAAGAAGAAAAGGCCTGACCGGGGTCTTGTAAACCTCCTGGGTGAGGAAACAATGTGGCTGCGCTCTTTTAAGTCATATTCTGGAAAGTATTATATTGTCCAGAAACAATGGTTAAGGTTTCAGGAGCTTCTGGATCTCTGTGGCACATCACCTTGCAGTTCCCTTGAAATTGCTTGTGAATCACGTTTCCTGTGGCAAGGAGCAGTAGCCCTCAGTTCACATTAGTGCTTACACAGTACAGTGCTGCGAGCCCCTCCGTAACCGCTTCAATGTCACAATGAAAAATGATAACACATCCATTAAATAACAACCACATGTTTTCTGCAAGTTGTCTTTCTCCTTTCTGATGTTTTCCCGCAGAATTGAAGAAGAATATCCAAGGATTGTGGTGTAATTGGGAGCGACGGTCATGTGATGCCTGCAGCCTCGAATAGATATATAGAAATAAGTATATAAAGACCACGGCTATAAAAGATTCAAAAATGTTTTAAATTAAATATATACATATACTATACACACAAAAAACAAGTGGATGTGTATAGATACAAAATAGCTAATTTTTGAAGCAAAATCTTTAAAACCAATTAAATCCGGTTACAGGTACAAGAAACTCCCCAAAGAAAGACCTGATAAATAACAAATTAATGTCAGAAGTAATAACTAATAGACATCTTGTAAAACAAATCACCCAGTAGATACAAATATATATACAGGCAATTAAAGGCAAAGTGTATAGTATACTAATGCATTAATAGATCCGTGGTGGTATTACCGTATGAGAAGGTCTTGGTTGGGGAGAGCTGATGCCCCATGTGTATCGCCCAGATCGCGGGTTCCGTCAGGGGATTCCGGCACATAGAAAGTGACCAACTTAAATACTACAGCTGCCCTGGTGTCTACAGTCCGCCCAGCCCAAAGGCCCGCTCAATGTCATGTCCGGATATGCGCTGTGAACTACAGCTGTATCGATAAAAAGAGAAAGCCAAAATGGCCGTGTTTTCCATAAAACCGGAAATCGATCAACCTGAAGATAAAACGTGCGTTTCACATGCCCGGAAGTCAGGACATTGCGTTCCACAGGCCAAAATTTGAAAGTGATTCACTGTCGGGCGATCATATATTCTGCAGAGAAAGTAGCTCTCGGTTTTCCACAACTTTAAATGTATAAGATATTAGTGCAAAAAAACTATAAATATGGATACATACGAAACACCGCCTACTGTAATAATCCCTGAAGAAAAAATGGATAGATATCCAAAGGTACGCGATTACAAAGAATGTTCTAATGGCACAGTATATAACGGCACGAGAATATATGATTTAGCGGCGCCTAACGGTACAGAGGGAACACAAAATTACAGTACTGCTAGCACTGTCCAAAGCCTATAGTAAGAACTATAGAGTTAGTGTCGGAACTATAAAGAACCAAACGGCGAAAAACAATACTATAAGGTAAGTCGTGAAATAAAGTATGCAAATACGGACAGTGGTGTATATAAGAAGTATATTTATGAAAAACACAGTTAAAAAGTATGATCGACTTCTTCACACAAAAACGATGCCAAGTTGCCTAACATCAAAATAAATGAGCGAAATAGCCAAAAGAACGGCTTATGGTGCATGATTAAGCGCATACATGCACACCTGCAAACATATCACTAATACATTGTGAATAATCATATAAAACATGTTGTGCTACATAAGACTAAGTTGATTATAGGCACGGGTGTACTTCCAACAGTTAATATCAATGAAAGAGTAGAAATAAATATAATCTATAGAGCTTAGACATATAAAAATATAAATAGACAATATATAAAAATGTGTGAATCACACTCACCCAAAGAAACAACCAAATGCCAAATATGGATTGCTCAATTAATAATCATAGAGGTGAAATATCTAAAGTGCTAAGTGCTAAACTACATTAAAGAAAATCAAGTAAGTCAGGCAAAAAGGTAAAAACCCTTGGTCTATATATGATAGAATCAACATCGCACGTATGTGAGAAGCCTTTTTATCGATACAGCTGTAGTTCACAGCGCATATCCCTCATTGGGCAGGCCTTTGGGCTGGGCGGGCTGTGGACACCAGGGCAGCTGTAGTATTTAAGTTGGTCACTTTCTATGTGCCGGAATCCCCTGACGGAACCCGCGAGCCGGGCGATACACATGGGGCATCAGCTCTCCCCAACCAAGACCTTCTCATACGGTAATATCACCATGGATCTATTAATGAATTAGTATACTACAGGCAGTCCCCAGGTTACATACAAGATAGGGTCTGTAGGTTTGTTCTTAAGTTGAGTTTGTATGTAAGTCGGAAGTGTATATTTTATCATTGTAACCCCAGCCAGAACTTTTTTGGTCTCTGTGAAAATTGGATTTCAAAAATGTTGGATTGTCATAAGAATCAATGTTAACACTAAAGCTTCATTACAGACACCTGTGATAACTGTTATGGCTGTTTATTGTAGCCTAAGGCTAAAGTACAAGAAATTACCAATATCCAGAGGTCCGTTTGTAACTATGGGCCGTATGTAAGTCGAGTGTTCTTAAGTAGGGGACCGCCTGTATATACTTTGGGCCACATCTATCACTTTTGTGCGCCTAAGTGTAGTAGTTGCGCCTAAATTCGGGCGCACTGTTTTGGCAGAATTATCACAAGCTACAACCATCTGTGATAAGTATATTTTCTGCCTCTTATTAATCACTTTACTTTAACACAGTTTAGGCGCAGTTTAGGCGCAGTTTAGGCGCAATGTTAGATTCGGGCACTTACATGTGATCCTGCTACAAGCTCCTCTCTGCTTCTCCCACATCCCAGAATGAAGATAACACTCACAGCAGCACCCAGGTGTGTGACACCCTGCACCCAGTGACCTCCTCAGCAGCACCCAGGTGTGTGACACCCTGCACCCAGTGACCTCCTCAGCAGGGGCTTCTCCTGGAGGGGATCCCCAGTGCAGGTCTCCTGCTGCACCCCTGTAATTCTGCACAATATCCCCCTCAGACACACTGGTGATACTGTGCAGAATTACATGGGGGACACTTGTTTGTAGTATCGGCAACATTCTGCAAACTTGTGCAAACTTCTCTTGCTCTTGCTGTGAGCTCAGCGTTTTGCAGAATATTTTGTAAATAGAAGGTGATGAAGTGTAAATAGAGGCTGCAGCTCCTGTCTGCAGTGTATCTAATGTATCTATTATCTGCTCTAGTGTCTGCAGTGTATCTAATGTATCTATTATATGTACCAGTGTCTGGCTGAGCTTTGCTGCTAGAAATGAGCTCTTCTGCAAAGGGGCTCAGTGCTTTCTTCTCAGATAACGCCACCTTCGGGCTGGAGTGTTTTTGCGCCCGTTTTTGCGCCTAAATGCAAAAGTCGCACGTGATGAATATCATTAGGCGCAGCAAAACATCTGGAATTGAACGATAGATGAGGGAAAGGTGGTTATTTTTGCTGCGCGGCTAATTTGACGTTTAATCGCAAAACGGGCGCAAAAACGGTGCGCCTAAACGAAAAGGCGCAAAAACAACAGAAAAAACAAGTGATAAATGTGGCCCTTTGTCTATTACTTGCCTGTATATATATTTGTATCTACTGGGTGATTTGTTTTACAAGATGTCTATAAGTTATTACTTCTGACATTAATTTGTTATTTATCAGGTCTTTCTTTGGGGAGTTTCTTGTACCTGTAACCGGATTGGGTTTTTAATTGGTTTTAAAGATTTTGCTTCAAATAAAATTAGCTATTTTGTATCTATACACATCCACTTGTTTTTTTGTGTGTATACACACATATTGTTACCCCATTTCCCTACGATTATATATACATATACACCATGGGGGATATTTGTCATTGCCTTACCTGTGGTGTTTTTGCATAAAAAAAGTCTCAAAAAAGAGTTTTTTTTGGACTTTTCACTGCTATTTCCACCTCTTTATTAATCTGGTGTAAACATAGAGCTACTAGTAGTGTAACACCATGCAAAGCCTGATTCATAACTTTTTGCAAAAGTCCCATTAAACGTCACACAGTTACTCCAGTCCCCTGCTGGTCTATGTGCTGGGACTTTTTATGCATTTTGAGACTTTTTAGGGACTTTTTGAAAAAAATTCCCAGACAGAAAGTAGACCATAAGAACGATTATTTAAAAAGCCACTTTAATGAATCTGATGGGCAGCGGAGCTCCAAAAATAGACATGGAACTGTCCCAAGTAGCCGCCTAATGATAAATAACCCAGCATATGTAAAACAGGAAGGCAGACACATAGACAAAAAAAGTCTAAAAAATTGGCATTAAGGTTTTTTGGGACTTTTCGCTGCTAAATAGTCTCACAGGGACATGTCCCCAACTTCAATAAACTGGCATAAACGGAGAACTACAAAGACAGATTCATGACTCACAACTTTTAATCCCATAAAAAGTCTTACTTTGTAAGCATTTTGAGACTTTTTGAAAAAAGAATCCCAAAACATTTATTTAAGGGCCAAATTAAGTACAGGGAGTCCCCAGATTACGTACAGGGAATGTTCTTTAGATTTGTTCTGAAGTTGAATGTGTATGTAAGTAGGAACTGGTATATATTATAATTGTAACTCTAGGCAACATTTTTTTTTGTCCTCGTGACAACCAGTTTTTCTAAATTTTGTGCCGTCATTGAAGCAAGGATTATCAGTAAAACTTCATTACAGACACCTTACAGCTGATCATTGCAGCCTGGGACTATAGTAACATCCAGAGATCTTCAAGTCAGGAGTCTTTAAGTCGGAGACCACCTGTATAGATGAGTTGGAATCATGACACTGCCTTATATGTTCTATGAACCTTGGAACTCCTTCCCCTGTCCTAATTGATCGGAGAAGTTCCCCGAACCTAACATATAACTTCCTTATTGTCTTTCCAATGTAGAAGTAACTACATAATGGGGGTCATTTACTAAGGGCCCGATTCGCGTTTTCCCGACGTGTTACCCGAATATTTCCGATTTGCAACGATTCTCCTTGAATTGCCCCGGGATTTTGGCGCACACAATCGGATTGTGGCGCATCGGCGTTGGCATGCACGCGACGGAAATCGGGGGGCGTGGCTGAACGAAAACCGACGGATTCGGAAAAACTGCCGCATTTAAAACAAAAAATCTGTCGCAGAGCTTGCACTTACCTTCACTCAGCCCGAGCCGGTGTACTCCAGTGCATTCCGATGCTTTTCAGCGCAGCAGCGCCACCTGGTGGACGGCGGAGGAACTACTTTAATAAATCCCGGCCGGACCCAAATCCAGCGCAGAGAACGCGCCGCTGGATCACGAATGGACCGGGTAAGTAAATCTGCCCCAATCTGTTTGATATGTGAGAAATTGTCTGACATTTAATTCATGGTCCCCAAATTGTAGCCATTTCATTTTAAGAAATTGGTAATCTCTATGTATTTGTAATCTTTGGCCTCCTTCCTTCTAAAATCAACTTTGAAAATTATGCTAATGAGATTGAAAGGCCTACTGTTTCCTTTAATACCATTAACCCCTTAACGCACTGCGCCGTAGCTCTACAGCGCAGAGGTACAGGGAATGTATGAAGAGGGCTCACGGACTCTTCATACAAGGGTGGGGGTTGTTGCATATTGCAGCAAAGCCCCACCGCTAATAACCGCGGTCAGTGTTTGCACCGATCGCGGCTATTAACCCGTCCATTGCCGCCGGCAATATAATAATTCCTTTATTTATATAGCGCACACAGATTACGCAGCGCTGCACAGAGCTTGTCACATCAGTCCCTGTCCCCAATGGGGCTCACAATCTAATCAACCTACCAGTATGTTTTGGAGTGTGGGAGGAAACCGGAGGACCCAGAGGAAAACCTTGCAAACACGGAGAGAACATACAAACTCTTTGCAGATGTTGACCCTGGGACTTGCAGTCACATGAGCATGGCAGTTAACATGTTAGGTGCCGATTTCAGCAGGTAGTGGTAGATGTGCTAGATGTTTGCTGTACAAACCCTCACCATGCGCCTTTGATGACCGGTCAATTTCATTGTACTTGGACCATAAAACGATTAACCTTACTTTTTATCCCCCAATGTTTTGTATCATCCGATGTCACACTGCAATATGTTATAATGACAGGTCGGCAGCAGTTGGCGCATGCGCGGCCGCTCTCCATTCAGATCTATGGGAACGGGTGTATTCCCCTGGCTATTTTGTAGAGCTACACTGACTTCTTGCTCCTCACTACTAATAAACAGAGTAAGGAGATATAAGGAGACGCTAATCTGGGGATATAACACTGTGTACACTGTACGGACAAACTATTCTTGTGCGCAAATAAGTTGTTGGGAGCTACTGTGTGTATTTATCCAGACTCAGCGGAACATCTGGTTCTGTTATTGTATCTCGGGGATTAGATGTAGATACAAATGTCATGAGCAGCCCCGTCATATCAATAACTCCATATTAAGCAAAACAGAACACGTGGGAAAATCTCAGGTACTGGCATTAAAAAGAACAAAAAGTAATGGCTTTCTCCCGCCAGATCCTGGGTTTACAAGATATATTACTTCTAATGCAGTATTAGGTTACTTCTCCAGCCCTGAGTTATTGGCCAGCAAAGGAAAAAGGGGATTTGTTAAACAAAAATGATTGTGCTTTGGACAAATGACATATCCGCAGCCGACAAATGACAGCGATATCATGGAACGAGGGGGTAAAAGCTATAAATAATCCGCCGTTGCTCTATATGGTTCTAGTTTTGCGTTGATTGATTGGGAATTTGTTGATAAGGTTAAATTACTGCAAAGGGGGCAACAAAGAGACGCAGGGGGGATTTATCCAAGCGTCTACGCCAGTTTTCTGGCATATAAGCCTTGGCATGGGCAGCATAGTCAGCTTATAAATAACATAGCTAAATACTAGGTATATAAAATATGTAATAAAGTATATCAAAATAATAAACTTGTATACTCACCCCGGCGTCCTCCTCTCCTGCATCTTCTCTTCTGCTCTTTGGGTTCCCGGCAGTGTGGGCAAAGTTTAGTCCATGCGCTCCGCTGCATTTCCCACCCTAGGCTTTTCCCACTATTTTTGTGGTAAAATTAGGTGCCTCGGCTTATCATGGGTTGGCTTATACTTGAGTATATACAGTATCTGCATGCAGCATGTTATAGAGCAGGAGGAGCTGAGCAGATTATACATACTGTTCTACCCGCAGGCAGCATGTTATAGAGCAGGAGGAGCTGAGCAGATTGTACATAGTGTCCTATTAGCAGGCAGCATGTTATAGAGCAGGAGGAACTGAGCTGATTGTACATAGTGTCCTATCTGCAGGCAGCATGTTATAGAGCAGGAGGAGCTGAGCAGATTGTTCATAGTGTTCTACCTGCAGGCAGCATGTTATAGAGCAGGAGGAGCTGAGCAGATTGTACAAGACTTGAGCCGATTGTACATAGTGTCCTATCTGTAGCACGCTGTTATAGAGAAGAAGGAGCTGAGCAAGTGGTTCATATTTTTCTAACTCTGCAGCAGCATTTATAGAGAAAAAAGGAGCTGAGCAGATTGTTCATGTGTCTACCTGCAGGCAGCATGTTATAGAGACAGAGGAGCTGAGCAGATTGACATAGTTCCTATCTGCAGGCCAATGTTGAAGCAGGAGGAGCTGAGCGATTGTTCAGTAGTTCTACCTGCAGGCAGCATGTTATAGAGCAGGAGGAGCTGGAGCAGATTGTACATAGTGTCCTATCTGCAGGCAGCATGTTATAGAGCAGGAGGAGCTGAGCAGATTGTACATAGTGTCCTATCTGCAGGCAGCATGTTATAGAACAAGGAGCTGACAGATTGTCACAAGTGTCCTATCTGCAGCAGCATGTTATAGACAAGGAGCTGAGCAGATGTACATTGTCTACTTCGGCAGCATGTTATAGATCATGAGGAGCTGAAAGATTGTTCATAGTGCTCTTCTACCTGCGGGCAGCATGTTCAGAGAATAGGCACAGCTCAAGAGATTTTTTGGGAATAGGAGTGAATTCAAATTAAGGGGTATTCCCATCTGGGCATTTACATTCTTTGATAATCTGCCATATTAAACATTTCTTCAATTACATGTTTAAAAAAAATGTTCCTGGTGTAAGATATTTCTCATAAATGTTGTCATATGGTCCCTTAGAACAGATAGCTTCCTCGGATACGACCACCTCTCCTGAGGATTGCCACAAGAAACAACGGTTATTGTATATGAATGTCTGGAGGTTACTGCAGGTCCCTCAGCCGTCCTGTGGTAGATGTGCTGAATCCCTGGTGGTCAGGCGTACTCTATAGCGCATGTCTGGCCACCACTGCCAAAATGTAGGTGGCCGTATCCGAGGAAGCTATCCACATCTACTAAACTCTAATACAACTGCTCTCTGTGTATACTCTCCTCCCTCTATAATCTCAACCTGTTCTGCTGTACCATGCTCCTCCCTCTCTATTATAGCCTGCTTGCGGTGTATACTCTCCTCCCATCTCTATTATAGTCTGCTCTCTGTGTATACTCTCTCTCTCCTCTCTCTATTATAGGCTGCTTCTGCTGTGTGAATGTCCCTCCCTTTATAATGCAGCCTGTTCTGCTGTGTATACTCTCCTCACACACTATAATACAGTCTGCTCTGCTGTGTATACTCTCCTCTCTCTCTCTATTAAGCCTGCTCTGCTGTGTAACTCTCCTCTTCTTCTTCTATTAGCCTGCTCTGCTGTGTATACTCTCCTCTCTCTCTCTATTATAGCCTGCTCTGCTGTGTATACTCTCCTCACTCTCTAATACAGCCTGCTCTGCTGTGTATACTCTCTCAATCTCTAATACAGACTGCTCTGTCTGTGTATACTCTCCTCCCTCTCTCTTAATACGCTGCTCTGCTGTGTATACACTCTTCCCTCTCTATTAATAGCCTGCTTCTGTGATATCTCTCCTCCCTCTCTAATACCAGCATGCCTGCAGTGTATACTCTCCTCCCTCTCATTATAGCTGCTCCTGCTGAGTATACTCTCCTCCCGTTATAATGCAGCCTGTTCTCCTGTCATCTACTCCTCACACTATAATACAGCCAGCTTGCTGTGTATACTCTCCTCCCTCTACAATACAGCCTGCTCTTCTGTATATACTCTCCACCATCTGTAATACAGCCTGCTCTGCTGTGTATACTCTCCTCCCTCTCTAATACAGCCTTCTTTGCTGTATATACTGTCCTACCTCTATATTACAGCCTGCTCTGCTTTATATACTCTCCTCCCTCTATAATACCGCCGCTCTGCCATGTATAATCTCCTCCATCTCTATTACGCCTGCTCTGCTGTGTATAATCTCCTCCCTCTCTATTATAGCCTGCTCTTCTGTGTAAACTCTCCTCCCTCTATAATACAGCCTGCTCTGCTGTGTATACTCTCCCCTCTCTCTAATACAGCCCACTCTACTGTATGTACTGTCCTCCCTCTCTAATAGAGCCTACTCTCCTGTGTATACTCTACTCCCTCTATATTATAGCCTGCTCTGCTGTGTATACTCTGCTCCCTCTCTAATAGAGCCTGCTCTGCTGTGTATACTCTCCTCCCTCTCTAATACAGCCTACACTGCTGTGTTTACTCTCCTCCCTCTCTAATAGAGCCCCTGCTCTGGCTGTGTATACCTCTCCCTCCCTCTCTAATACAAGCCTACACTGTGTGTTTACTCTCCTCCTCCTCTTAATAGAGCCTGCTCTGCTGTGTATACTCTCCTCCCTCTCTAATACAGCCTACACTGCTGTGTATTTCTCTCCTCCCTCATTAGTACAGCCTGCTCTGCTGTGTATACTCTCCTCCCTCTATAATACAGCCTGCTCTGCTGTGTATACTCTCCTCCCTCTCTAATACAGCCTGCTCTGCTGTGTATACTGTCCTCCCTCTATAATACAGCCTGCTTTGCTGTGTATACTCTCCTCCCTCTCTAATACACGCCTGCTCTGCTGTGTTCCTGTCCTCCCTCTATATACAGCCTGCTTGCTGTGTATACTGTCCTCCCTCTCTAATAGAGCCTGCTCTGCTGTATATACCTCTCCTCCCTCTCTAATACAGCATGCACTCCTGTATATACTCTCCTCCCTCTATATACAGCCTTGCCCTGCGTATTTACTCTCCTCCCTCTATATAGACCTGTACTGTTGGGTATACTCTCCTCCTCCTCTATAATAGAGCCTGCTCGTTGTGTATACTCTCCTCCCTCTATAATAGAGCCTGCTCTGCTGTATATACTCTCCTCCCTTACACTGCTCCTATTCACATTAATAGGCGTTCTGAGTATGAGGGACAAAACACAAGCTTGAAGTAAACCCGCTTTATTTTGTGAATATAATAGCTTATCATACAAACGGTAATAATATCATTTTAAGCAAACATAAGATAAATACATATAATGCTCAGCAGTGGTATATAAAATATAATATAATAGATACAAAATAATTCATCCACAAAGCCATATAATGTGCAGAACAGGATACAATAATATCTATAAGAATATGCACAGTAATAATTGCCTAAACTTACATGTAAACTAATTTACTACTACCTATAACGAGTTAGATGAGGGAGAATCTAAGTGGCTGTAACTGGATATCATAAGCAGCTACCTTGCTGTCCTACTAGTCCAGGCACACCCGCCTGTCTGCTATCCTGTACTCTATACATTGTTCAGCACCAATGAACCTATATACTTAAAATATCCTAAACTTCAGAGTGCTTTGATATAGACAAACTTTTCAGTAGAGGAGGTGGTGAAGCTGTGGAGCCTCAAATATTAAGTGTTCCTTTATCTGCAGCTCCCCCGCAGGTGAAAAGAAGGTATACAGAATGCAGAGTGAAATAAATTGCTCTCCAGGTCATGGATGGTCTAGAGTGATCTATATACAGCTACACTTCATCTTGGAGGAAGGAAGTGCAGCAAAAACACTGTTATACTAATAATGATAACTTCCAGTACTGGATCAATGCCCTAACATCCACTAAAGTAATTATAATATATGTTTTCTTTCTTCTTGCATGGATTAGTAATCAAATAGTGTAGGTTACTTGTGACATCACGTAGACGTGATTCATCACCTACATACATTAACTGGCACAGTCCATCAGGACTTTATCGGTAAGGTCGGCCTCTATTGGGTTTTCTGGATGGTTGGTACTTTCCCCTCTTGGGCTGATGGTCTTCTCTCATAATATCTGTGGCTTATTCCTCTTTCGGATCGTTCTGCCGGTATGGAAGGTTTGAGTTGAACAGCCATAATGCGTGAAGTAACTCGGGTAGGTAGTTAAGGATATGTGACCGGAGAAACGTAAGGCAAGCCAATACCTGCAAGAACAAGGATAGAACACATTTTAACTATGCTACAGCTACAGTAGGTATCCCACCAAATCGACACTCCCGCCACCAATGAGAGGGTCTTACAATATTCTATATGACATAACACCATGTTTAGCTCAGACATGAGGCCAAAAGATGATGATACTGATAGCCCACTCTCCCTCCATAACCGTTCTGTACATCTCCATATGTAGGGAAGCCATCATAGATCTTATATCTATAATACTTGTGATCATGCTTAGCCCCCTAATTTCTGTGATGACTCAGAACTATTTTTCCCCCTGAAATCGATTTTATTTTCTGCTGACACCTTGGGTCCTAATATAGGCATCATGGAATGCGCCCACCAATAGATACTTCGCTGGGTGGTCCAATCCCATCCTATACAATTGTGGGGCGTACTATTTACTAAGGACCCGATTCGCGTTTTCGCGACGTGTTACCCGAAATATTTAGATTTGCCCGCCAATTTCCCCTATTGCCCTGGGATTTTGGCGCACCGCGATCGGATTGTGGCGCATCGCCCTTGCATGCAGGCGACGGAAATGGGGGGGGGGCGTGGTCGAACGAAAACAAACGACGGATTCGAAAAAACACTGCCGCATTTTTTAAAAAAAACTGTCGGGCGACTTGCCTTACCTTCACTCACCTGGTTCGGGAACTCCATCGCGTTCGATGCTTTTCCTTCAGCGCAGCATCGGCACCTGTGGAGCGGGCGAGAACTACCTTAATAAATCCCGGCCGGACCCGAATCCAGCGCAGAGCGCGCCGCTGGTCACAAATGGACCGGGTAATAAATCTGCCCCTTGTGTTGGTGATGATTTTTCTGACTCTCTTGATCTGTCCTAAAATAAAAACATCCGAGACCTTAAATCCTATTTTCACGAATACCTCATAATTTCCTGGCAGGGCAATTGCTCATGACAGATAGAGATCACATGACCCTCCATCTGTGCCATTTTATGGACAAAGCAATCTCGGCTAATGAGGTGATAGGAGGCTTCACTTTACATATTATTAGAAAGCGACACTTTAAATAGATGTATAGTGTAAATTACCTAATATCCTGCCTCCCCCCCCACACAACACACAGTTTACAAAAAACATAAAACGTAAACCCTTTTATAATTTATTAGATAACCATTGAAGAACTAACTACCCCACAAACATTCCTACAAGTAAGAGACGCCCCAGACCGAGGCCAATCCCAGCAGAAGGATTCCCAAAATGCAACTATAAAAAGAACAAATAAAAATTATAAATGTAACAGAAATAATTATTTAAGTTCATGTATGTAGAAGCCAAAAACATCCAGTTCCTTTTTATCTACTCGTATTATCAAATAGTCGGACTATGACTACTCATTTTGTTCAGCTTCACGCTTATTATGTTTTTTTTTCCCGATAAGAAAACACGATGTGTAGTGTTTCTGGGGAAGATCAACTTGGTGGCCATTTGCCCTTTCCAGCCCTTATAAATTCTGTGCTAACTTACATTGTAAGGACATTAAATGGGAACAGGGGGGGGGGAATTAGCACATGACTGAAAAGGTTTAGACTGTCTCCACATTCATGATGGTGAAATAAATTCCAATTATCAGCTTTTTGCACGTGTGTGCCAAAATTGACACCGAAAAAGTGACGGGAAACCAAACAAAGGAATTGTTGGATTAGTGTTAGAATAAACAACTTTGTTGCGGACAAGACGCGCAATGGCCAAAATAAAAACCCTGCACAAAACTATTGGAAAGTCAATAATAACTGTCCCTACCCAAACAAATCCTGGTTTCCAAATTGAAATGTTTATCGCCTCCAAGTCAATGAAGAGAGCCCATAATTGAAAATAGAACCCTCCACGAATGTCCCCATTGACAAAACAATCCCTCTGTGTTGGAAAATGAAAAAAAATGTTCCCCAAAATCATGAAACATAAAAGATCTCAACATCCAAGGAGAAATCCAGCACATATCACGTGGATGTGTTTAAAAATCCAGTTTCTTTATGGCAACATTGTTGAAATAAGAACTGGATTTTTAAACGCATCCCCTGTGATTTGTCGTGGATTTCTCCTGGATGTTGTGTACTAGTGCGTGGAAGGCTTGGCAACGCTGAACTTTCTGTGCACCGGAGGACTGCGGATCACCCCGAGGGTAGCGGCAATACTGTTTTCCATAAAAGATAAAGCCTTCTTAATGGGAAAATAACCCAAGGTTTGATTCTTCGATCACTAGGAATTGTACACTTTAGGATGTGCTAGTTTACTGATTCTCTAATATTTGTATATTACATTCTGACTGTCGGCGGCCGTTGTTTGGGTGAAGGTTGTAGCATTTATTGTAACGTTCCTCCATTAATTTCTGAAATGAAAAGAAATGAGACATGATTAAGACATAACACCTCTATCCCAAAATCAAGTAATAATTGACCCTTCTACCCACAATGACACTCAATGACTTAAGTGTGGAACAGAGTATTTTTTGTACTTACTGGTAGAGGAGCTTAGTTTGACGTGCTTGCGTTGGATCCAGGTAGACTTGTAGTTGTTGCCTGATCCAGAAGTCACAGTAGTATTACGCTACTTGAATTTGTTCTGCTGGTGACAGTAGATACGTACTAGATCCAACGCTAGATCCAGTTGTGGTGGTAATGTTGTGGTACCGGTTGAGCCTAATGAAGTACCTGTAGTTTCACTTCTAGTGCTGTAAAGTGAAAAGTAGTCCTAGAAAGAGTAATTCCTAGTCGTGGGAGTGCTGTAATTTGTACCAGATACTGGTTGTAGTGGTGGCTTTCTGTGTTTCCAACTTATAGTAGATCCTGTTTTGTTAGACCCACACTAGATCCAGATGTGGTTATATTACCTCTGGGAGCAGTAGTAGTAAACTTAAATTAACCGGAAAAAGGATCATACCCATGGTATTCATTGCTGACGTAGCAGAAGTCATAGTAAGACCCAGAACTAGTAGATTCACAGTCATGGTCGTAGCAATGCGGGTGGTGCTTCCACTCAAAATAGATCCTGTGATGTTAGAAATCAACACTAGACCCAGATTGGCGTATTCCTGTAGTAGTAGGACTTGAAACTTGAAGAGTATCAGTACCTGAGGTACTAGATCGTTAGAGCTGTATTTGGTAGCGGATAGGAGAGTATACACAGCAGAGCAGGCTGTATTAGAGAGTGAGGAGAGCAATGTAAGAGCAATGAGTCTTCAGAACTTGCAAGTCGCTTACTGTAATGGCCAACAAATCGGTAAGTTTCCAGATGTGTATTTGGATGCCTTCCAAAACCCAGAGTCTACAAAATGACCAGTCCATGCCCTCATCATCTCCTGCTTGGACTCCTGCAATATTCTTCTCTGTGGTCTCCAAGCTAATTCTCTAACGTCCCTCCAAACCATCCTCAACTCTGCTGCCCGGCCCATCCATCTGTCTCCTGGCTTCTCCTCTGCATCTCCTCTCTGCCAGTCTCTCCACGGGTTAAACAATGTACAACAAATTAAGTTTCAAATCTTTGCAATGACTTGCATGTCCACAAACTGTTCCCTCCATATATCTCTGACCTCATCAGCCAATATCATCCCATGCACAATCTCCAGATCTCACAGGACCTTCTGCTTCACTCTATGACCATCCGCTCTTCTCACAACCGTATCTAGGACTTCTCCCGTGCTTCCCCCATACTCTGGAACTCTCCTATTTTCCAAACCTTAGACGTCTACACCACACAATAACTGCTCTGCTCCCTCACCTCATGTCTTCTTTTACCCTCCCATGTAGATTGTGAGCCCTCACGGGACAGGTCCTCCTTCCCCTTGCCTCCTGGTCAATGTAATTTATGTATTTGCACGTGCATTTGTTTGTGTTTTACTGTAATATATGTGAACTCCATGGAATTTATGGTGCTCTATAAATAATAATAATAATAAAAAACAAAAATATCACATCACATGATTCTTGGCATGGGACTTTGATCCTATTATTTATTCGGACATATTTTTAGTTGGGAAGGAACCCCGTCACTTCCTATTTTGGGCCAATGGGCATTGACCCTATGATTTTTTTTGCCATTCTCTGGACCATAACTACAGGAACATAGGTTAGACTTAATGGACCTCTATATTTACTAAACCTTTTCTAGCTTGATACTAGAACTTTCCGATTGACCTGGAAAAACCCTCACCGGGAGGAAAGGTGCGGCATTGATCTGGTCAATCAATGGTCACTGAGGTTGCGGGAGGGAGAATGCGGATGTTTAACTGAGACGTCAGCGTTATTTCTCGCCCAGTCAAAGATGTTTAAAGGGCACAGCAGGAGCACTGGAAAATCCCTTTAACCAATAGGTAAAGGAAGAATGGGACATGGGCTTTTTCATTACATTGTCTTTTGTATCATGTGGGCCCTCACTGCATATGTGTCACTGGCCTGCAAAAGAGATGGCATCAGGGTGCAGTATAGAAAGAAAATATGGCCATGTGGTGCTCTGGGACATGTTTTTCTGGAAATCTATGGACTTCTTATCGGATGTTACCATGTCCTCCTACATGGATGTTGTATTTCATACTGGCAGTGCCCTCTTTCAGGGGGATGATGCCCCTGGCACACTGCAAAAACTTTCCGGAATGGTTGGAGGAAGCTGGATAAAAGTTCAAGGTGTAGAGCGTAGACCCTACATCTACGTACAGTTCTGAGACAAGAAAGAAAGGAAAGCCAAAGTTCCAAGACAAGACTTAAAGGGGTTTGTGCCTGGAAGAAAATTCTCAAATTTCAATCCTCTATTGAAGTTTACACAATAAAGAACATTTTTAACCCCTTACTTTACAATTTTACTCAGATTTATTGCTGTTTTAGCTCCTATCACTCAGTGATGTCAGTGTAAGATTCCAGAGTGTGAGCGGGGACTCTCTAAGCAGACACTTCATGATCCCTCTAGTGCTGTGAGATGCTGTGTGCTGACAATGTGCTTAGATTATCAGGGTAGAGGTTTTTCTACACTTTTTTAGCTTCTGAATATTCTACAAGTATCTGACACATAGAAAAAGAGATGGAACAGATCAGAGATGAGAGATGATGAGATCCATGAGATGCATATAACATTCTTAGCTCTGCTACATCTCAGCTACATACACACATACACTATGAGATCTGCTGTGCCTCCGTCTTCCTTCCCCCAGATAAAGAACTTATCTGCCTGTAGCTCACAATGTGATATTGTTTGCAGCAGGAAGTCAGTGTGTGTATGTATCAGTGTGAGCTCATCCTGTAATGCAGGGGGAGGAGCCGTTGCAGGGAGCAGAGAGAGAGCAGCTCCACAGCATCAGACAGAAAAGCAAGATGGCTGCTAACCCAAAAGTCAGAACATACTAGTGATGGGAATTACAGCTCTTCTTAGTGAGCTGGCTCATTAGGCTCCGTTCCCTAAGAAGAGCCGGCTCTCCTGGCTCCAGAACGGCTCCCTATTAAATATATAATAGGGAACCGCTGGCCAGTCAATTGTCCCACACCACTCCACCCAATTGTATTAGGTTAAAGTGGGCGTGGTGAGCCAGTTTGGGGGCGGGGTTAAATGAGCCATAGGCTCACTGAGGGGAGCCGGCTCTTGCTGTTCACGAACAAGAGCCGGCTCATTTGTGAATGACACATCACTAGAAGATACAGGGTTAGAAACTAGGGGCAACTGAAATTGTGTACACTAGGACTGATAGAGACAGGTTGGACTTATATCTGTGAAATGCTGAATTTATGTTAATAACAGTGAATTAGAGAATGTGTTATTTTGTTATCCTGAGTATATTTAAAAAACTTGTCTTTGTGGGAATACCACTTTAAGGGATCTTCTGCTAGGGCTTTAATGCCAGAAACCAGAGGTGAAGTGGAGTCCACACCTGGACGTGACCTGCGCAATGTTTGGCAATGTTAGGTGGTTTCATTGTTATTGCTGGTTTTGGATACAATTAGGTAATACCGCTGTTGTTATTGTACAGCAGTGAACTTTTATCTTTCACATAATAGTTGAAGTGAAGGATTATTTTTAGACCATGTTTACTTCCTTAAAACCAGGTTCTATGTACGTTACTGGTGAGAAGACTTGTCATGACTGTTTTCTGGACGTCAATCTCCTTACGCAAATGTGTCTTATGCATCTTTATAGTAATGGATGGCTTACACGGAAGGAGCAAAGGCAAGATATGGACAATAGATAGAATGAGTTATATTGATCTGACTAAATCTATCATAGTGTCCTATCTGTAGACAGAATGTTATAGAGCAGGAGAAGCTGAGCAGATTGTACATAGTGTCCTATCTGCAGGCAGCATGTTATAGAGCAGGAGGAGCTGAGCAGATTCTACATTGTGTCCTATCTGCAGGCAGCATGTTATAGAGCAGGAGGAGCTGAGCAGATTGTACATAGTGTCCTATCTGCAGGCAGCATGTTATAGAACAGGAGGAACTGAGCAGATTGTACATAGTGTCATACCTGCAGGCAGCATGTTATAGAGCAGGAGAAGCTGAGCAGATTCTACATTGTGTCCTACCTGCAGGCAGCATGTTATAGAGCAGGGAGAGCTAAACAGATTGTACATAGTGTCCTATCTACAGGCAATTTATATTTACTGTAGATTTGTGAGAAAAGATTCTGTACAACATGTCTTTTTTCTCATTTATTTTCTCTTTATTTCCATAGGAGCAGTTGTTGGGGTGGTCTGATCAGTGACCCAATTTCTATTTCTACAGTATTATTGTTTTCTTTCCCAAAGAATACCCTGGCTCAAAAATGTTGTGTGGACTAGCGCCTACAAGACAAAGCAGATCCTAACACTATGCTCCCCCATGTGCCAGCTCTCAGCACAATATCCTCCAGGTTGTCCCGAACTATGACCAACCTCAGCTAGTGCCCCCATCCCCCACTGTTTTCTACCACACTGCGGTACAAAATATTACAGAACTGTATTGTCTGGGATCTTGTGTCACGTGCTGTTTTTCTAATTGTCCTTGAGCCCCCATTTAGTTCCTTAAAACACAGATTTTCCATGAAAAGGTCCTACGTTGTCCTAAAAGGTCCTAAGTTTTCAGAATTTTTCCTTACCTGCGCCAACTCCTTTGTCTCTCGGATGAATGTCAGCAGTATCTAGCCTCCATCTTAGGCCCCTTTCTGGCCCCTTTCACACTTGCGTTTTTCACGCGCCTTTTTCACGCGCGTTTTCTGTGCATGCTTTGGACATGCAGAACTTGCATTGCTCTCTGACCCATTGTAATCAATGGGCTTTTTCAGACTTGCATTTTTTTTCACGCAAGTTTAAATCTCGGCATGGTCTACTTTTGCAAGTCACGCGCGTGAAAAACGCACCATACAAGTCTATGGAGACGCATCAAAAACGCATCGCACTCTGAGACACTTGCAAGTGCAATGCGTTTTTCACGCATCAATTGCCATAGAAAAGATAGAGCTCAGTCCTGAGTCCTTTCACGCGCATTACCTGCACGTGAAAAACGCATTGAAATTGCATTGAAAATGTGCGTGAAAAACTGACACTGAACAAACTCTGACTGAAAACTGATTGAACTCTGATGCAAAATGTGCGTTTTTCACTGACCAAACCCTGATCGCCCCCTCATCAAACTCTGACGTGATCTGCAACGCAAGTGTGGAAGGGGCCTTAAAAGACTTTTCTGAAGCAAATCAAAAATATTTGGATTCACACCGGTACCTGAAAAATTGCAGATTTCTTATGAAACATTTACTATATCCCATAACCTCTTGGGGCATGACCCAGGAAAACAGTTGTATCCCCCAACCTTCAGCATCGGAATGGAGGAGCAGTGCTCTTTTAATTTCTATGGGGCTTCTCGAGATCCCTATGCACCTAACTGAGAGTAGAAGGGAACCCCATTGTCATGAATGTTGGGAGTTCCAGCAGGTTGACCCTTAGGCCCCTTTCACACTTGCGTTGCAGATCACGTCAGAGTTTGATCAGGGAGCGATCAGGGTTTGGTCAGTGAAAAACGGACATTTAGCATCAGTTTTCAGTCAGAGTTTGTTGAGTGTCAGTTTTTCACACGCGTTTTCATTGCGTTTTTCATGCGCAGATAATGCACGTGAAATGGACTCAGGACTGAGCTCTATTTTTTCTATGGCAATTGATGTGTGAAAAACGCATTGCACTTGCATTGGACTTGCATGTGTCTCAGAGTGCAATACGTTTTTGATGCATCTCCATAGACTTGTATGGTGCGCTTTTCACGAGCGTGACTTGCAAAAGTAGAGCATGCCGAGATTTAAACGCGCGTTAAAAAACATGCGCGTAAAAAAGTAATGCAAGTCTGAAAAAGCCCATTGATTACAATGGGTCAGAGTGCAATGCAAGTTCTGCGCGTCAAAAGCACGCGCAGAAAACGCGCGTGAAAAACGCAAGTGTGGAAAGGGCCTTACTGGTCACAGGGGCAACTAAATTCAGCTGATTAGTCGTGGTCCCTAGCATTGACCGATCTAATAAACTTGAAAACTTCTTAAAAAATGAGAAGAATGTTGATCATCTTAATAACTCTTTATATAATTCATTTTAAGAAAAAACTCTGAAATAATGAATAACAAACAAACAAAAAAAAAAAATAAATCTTAAGTATGTTAAAAAAATACTTCTGGATAAACTTTCAAGGCTAATGGGTCATTGAGAGGTAAGGATGCAGTGAACATTGTCTCCTCCTTCTACGCATTGAGGTGGTCCTCATGGTCACACCGCCAACCTATGCCGACAATGTTTACGTAAGACGCCTTTAAAAGGAGGAAATAAGAAAAAAGTAAGGTCCTGTTATTACGCAGGATATTCGTCAATCTGCATGTGTTTGTAAATATTACATCCTTCTACCTCAGAGTTTTCTTATTTTAGTGCTGCAGCCCCTCCCCGTCCTTCGTTCAGCCGTCCTTGGCATACCTGAGACATCTGCCTCAGAGCTGCACATAATTTCAGTGATCTCAGCACGTTTACTGAAAGTTCATATTTCTGTGATGTGTCACCAGACCCGGACCTACGAAAGTCTAATCTTTTAGAAGTAATTGTATAAATATTTAGCGGAAAGAACAATTGCTAGATAGGTTTCATAGGGTGTCAACTCTGAGCAATGACACACATGGGTTGTCACCTGTCCTACACACCCTGACATATAACCCCCTGCTGTGCACCTTCAGTACAGCTCTACAGCAGATATGTGGCCATTGTTTCCGGAGACTTATACCAAATATTGATTGAAGGATGAGTTTACGAGACATCATGAGGAGCGGACAACTTTATCTCGTAGCTGGACTTGTGTTCCTTCTAGTGTTTGCTGGCAATACAGGTAAGACATGGGGAATTAGGTTTACATTTTAAAATATTTTGTAGTTGTTTAAGTTTTTATTGTATTTCAAATTAATTTTGAAAAAAAAGAGAACTTTCAAGATCGTCTCTTAAGTATAAAGAACTTTAGATGCTCTTTAGGTCAAAGGGTGGGCATGTCAAAATCTTATTCTGCCCCTGAAAAAAAATTGGGAGACCCCCCTCCCCCCCCACATACATAAGATGGTTGGTCCTTCCCACTGAAATCGGCATTGTCCATTATTCATCTAGTGTTTATGAACTGATTAAGGGACTTAAAGGAAAATCAATTTAAGAAGATAACAATGATGTCACATTGTAAGGAAATCCACAGTGGTGATAAGACTGTAATTATAGACTTAGTATGATAATGTCTTCTCCCCGGGATATGTAGCTCCAAGACATTTTACTACATGAATGATTTGGTTTGAAAAGATGAAGGCTAAATCATTCATGAGCAGAATATAATAATACACTAATAATAATATATATAAATATATATATATATATATATATATATATATATAAATAATAGAATAAATAATAATAATAATAGTAAACATTATTACAATTCACACAAAAATGTAAACTAATATACAACAAATATTATAAAAAATGATATATTTTATATCATATATATTTTAAATATACAAGTGCAAAATGAAGATTATGATTATTAATATAATAAAAATAACAGTCAGTCCCCGGGTTATGTACAAGATAGGTTCTGTAGGTTTGTTCTTAAGTGGAATTTGTATGTAAGTCGGAACTGTATTTTTTATAATTGTAACCCCAGACAAATTTTTTTTTGGTCTCTGTGACAATTGGGTTTTAAAAATGTTGGATTCTCACAAAAAAACAGGATTAACAATAAAGCTTAATTGTAGACACCAGTGATAACTGTTACAGCTGATTATTGTAGCCTAGGACTAAAGTACAGTAAGTTACCAACATCCAGAGGTCCATTTGTAGCTAGGGGTCGTCTGTAAGTCAGGTGTTCTTAAGTAGGGGACCACCTGTATTTAATAAGAATTGTAGTAGTATGACTGCTATTTCTAATACAAATTACTACAGGTGGTCCCCGACTTAAGGACACCCGACTTACAGATGACCCCTAGTTACAGACAGACCCCCTGACCCCTGTGTCCCCTGATAAGGATTTCTACATGCTTTACTTTAGTCCCAGGCTGTAATGATCAGCTGTAAGGTGTCTGTAGTGAAGCTTTATTGATAATCTTTGTTCCTTTGACAGCACAAAATTGTGAAAATCCAACTGTCACATAGATAAAAAAAAAATTTGTCTGGAACTACAATTATAAGATATACAGTTCTTACTTACATACAAAGTCAACTTAAGTACAATCCTAAAAAAACTATCCTGTATGCTACCCCAAGACTGCCTGTACTAGCATTTAACAGTTATAGAACTATCAGGATGTATAAGAAACACTGATACTCAACATTTATTAATGCATAATAATACTGTTAATAATAATGCCAAAAATAATAATAGTATTACTGCTACTGAAAATACCGTCATTATTTAACACAACATTTATAACACAAATTATACTACTAGTTCTTTAGTATAGTACTACAACAACTACTTCATCTATGAGCAGAAAAAACTACTACCTGTGGTCCCCTACTTAAGAACACCTGACTTACAGACGACCCCTAGTTACAAACGGACCTCTAGATGTTGGTAATTTACTGTACTTTAGCCTCAGGTTACAATAATCAGCTATAACAGTTATTTAAGGTGTCTACAATTAAGATTTATTGTTAATCCTGCTTCTTATGACAAATCAAGATTTTTAAAACCCAATTGTCACAGAGACCAAAAAAAAAATTCTGGCTGTAAACGGAACCCGGGGGGCTGCCTGTACGTATAATCATATTTTAAAAAATTAAACAATCATAATAGTTATATTAAAAACAATAGAAAATAATGCTGATAAACTGTCTAGCACTTCTAAAAATATTACTACTATTAAGTACCTCTGATAATAATAATAATGAATAATGATAATTAATGTTATAATAATAATGAAAATACGGTAATAATATGAAGAAGATTAACAGTGGTATTTTTGTTATTACTTGTACTACAAATGGGTTTTACCGCTACTGACACCACTAGATCAAATACTAAATAACTTAGTGGACGATAACAATCAATATAAAAGTTAATCTAAACTCTGAAATCTGGAACCTGGGAATCCCGAATATTTGAAGATGCAACATTTAATTCTGGCACAAAACTCCACTTTATTGACTGAAGTTTAATACAGTTTATGTCATAACTTTTTGATGTAGTTTTAGATTTCATTATTAGTTAAAGGAATTTCTATCATAAGAATAACAGAAGCAGAAACAAAATACAAATACAGGCAGTCCCCGGGTTACATACAAGATAGGGTCTGTAGGTTTGAATTTGTATGTAAGTCGGAACTGTATATTTTATCATTGTAATCCCAGCCAGAACTTTTTTGGTCTCTGTGACAATTGGATTTTAAAAATGTTGGGTTGTCATTAGAATCAATATTAACACTAAAGCTTCATTACAGACACAATTGATAACTGTTAAAGCTGATGATTGTAGCCTAGGACTAAAGTACAGGCAGTCCCCGGGTTACGTACAAGATAGGGTCTGGAGGTTTGTTCTTAAGTTGAATTTGTATGTAAGTCGAAACTGTATATTTTATCATTGTAGATCCAGACAAAAAAATTTTGGCCCCAGTGACAATTGGAGTTGAAACAATTTTTGCTGCAATGGGACCAAGAATTATCAATAAAGCTTCATTACAGACACTTTACAGCTGATTATTTCAATCTGGGACTATAGTAAAGCATTCAGAAAGCTTCACCAGAAGTCAGAGGGGTCTGTCTGTAACTATGGGTTGTCTGTAAGTCGGGTGTCCTTAAGTAGGGGACCGCCTGTACAATAAATTACCAATATCCAGAGGTCCGTTTGTAACTAGGGGTCGTATGTAAGTCGAGTGTTCTTAAGTAGGGGACCGCCTGTATAGGAGGAAAAACTGGACAAAAAGGGTTGTCCGGGATATCCACAAAAGTAAATTAGACTTTCAGGTACCATATATACTCGAGTATAAGCCTAGTTTTTCAGCACAAAAAAATGTGCTGGAAACCCAAACTCGGCTTATACTCAAGTAAAACAAATATAGGTTTTACCAGGTTTTTGTGGTAAAATTAGGGGCCTCGGCTTATACTTGGGTCGGCTTATACTCGAGTATATACGGTACTTTCTTTGAACTTCTAAGAATCCATAAGGTATCATCTTTTATCAGGGTGTAAGTCATCGTTATCATTACTTGTAGTAGTGGAGTAAATTAAAATAAGGACAATGAATGTGATAATAATAATTATATTAATAAAAGTCATACTACAGATAACACGAATACCAGTAACAATCTAAAAATAAAGTTTCTCCAAACTAGAACTATCATCTTGTTGCCTGGTTTGGTGGGAGTTCATGTTGTTATATGATACTTTATGTTCTTTCATAACTGAGATAAGAATTTCCCAGCCTCCCCCCGTGTTGATGGTCATCTCCGGGCTATGCCGTTTCCTTCACTTCCATAGAGGTCAATAGAAGTTTACAAAATAGAGAAGCCTCAGAAATTACTCCATAATTCCCCAAATGATGGTCAGGATACAGAGCCGTGTCTTCCTATCTTACTCATGTTTGACCTATTAGAAAAGTTGTAGATCTGTTTATTTCATAGACACATAGACGTCCACATCCGGTGCAGGGTGAGACATCACTCAGGCCCTAATATACAGTACGATAGGAATCTGACTGACGTCCATCCAGCTGACAGTCCATGAGCCCCGGTCCATCCAGTATCGTGCGTGCCTATCCCTGTATCACTCACATGTCACCTCTGTGTGTGTCATGTCGAATTATCAATCAATCCAAAATCAGCCCAATAACTATACATAGAAATGTAAAGCCATTGGATAATTAAAGAGATTATATGAGATGTCTTTCAAGAATGGTGCCATACAGGTCCGTAGGCTCTTAGAGGGTTTGTCCAGTCGCTTTAGTGAAAATTCACGTTTTCCTTCATTCATAGGGCAGGGGATAAGTTGGTGATCGGAAGAGAGCAGCCTATCGCACATGTTCATATACAGGCGGTCCCCTACTTAAGGACTTATTTGATGTTGATTGGTGGCCGTGTGTGGATCGGTTGGACTGGCTCCGATCCACATGTCTTTTGTTAATGTGTATTTTGTACACTTTTTAAATGTTTTTATGAAATGTGATGCATGGCATCATTTGTGTGTGTCTTCCATATATTGAAGTAAAATGTATATACTTTTTCACTTCTTAGTCTTTACACACCAACTTGTTCTTTGTTTTGATCATACTTAAGGACACCCAACTTACAGACGACCCCTAGTTACAGATGGACCTCTCTGCTCACTGTGACCTCTGGTGAAGCTTTCTGCATTCTTTACTATAGTCCCAGGCTGCATTGATCAGCTGTAAGGTGTCTGTAATCAAGTTTTATTGATAATCCTTGGTCCAATTACAGCAAAAAATTTTGAAACTACAATTGTCACTGGGTCAAAAAAAATTTTTTTCTGGATCTACAATTATAAAATATACAGTTTCGAGTTACATACAAATTCAACTTAAGAACAAACCTATGGAACCTATCTTGTACATAACACGGGGACTGCCTGTATATGGCTGTCGCCTCCGGTCCCATAGACAATGAAAGGAGCAGCAGTGCACATGTCTAAATTGCCGCTCTGTTCCAACTGACCCCTGTTTCCTGTGATTCATGGGGATCCCACCAATCAGAACCTTATCCTGTTGATTGGGGATAACATGTTGTGCCTGGACAAACCCTTAAAATGCTATCTATCACACTTTTTGTCTGCCATGAATATTTTTTATGTTTATGCTAACTAAGCAGCCCCCCTACCACACCCGCCATCTCCTCCAATGCTTCCCGTAGCTCCTTATGTGATATACCTCTATCCACATCTTGCACATGTGCACCAGCGATTAGGCACTGCCTCCATCTACCCAAATAGGGCATCAGCTATGAACTCCTTATAAATATATAAAGGAATCGTACACAATATAAGACAGGTGGTTTGATTTTTATGGCACCTTATGGCCCTTCCTGGCCCTGTATATCATTGTTCTATAGCTACAATGAAACAGTTGACAAATATAATCTCATTTGTTAGACAATTACACACTGGTGATCAAATATTAAGATTATTTTACTGTATACTACTAGTAGAACAACATCTATTGCACTGTATCTACACTGCCCCCATATGTGGGAGGCCAGTAATACATAGATGACCACAGTCGATGTATAACATTCTGTCTCTTTCTCTTCCTCTAGGTGCACAGACTGATACAACAGGTATGTACAGTGGATAATAATATGTTATTATTACCTTCATCTCGTCTTCCTTCTCTCGTTCTTTTCTTCCGATTCTGAACAGACTTTTTCTCTATGTTGAGTTTGGATGGAAACCAAAGCCGCACCTTGTGTCCAAACCTTGCAGTGTTCTCCCAGGAATACTCTGCGCACAAAGCACATAATCCAGTAGGATTAGTAGCAGCTAAAATCCACAAAGACATAAATTCTTTAAATCACAATGGAGCAGATTTATCAAAGATGTCTTCAGATTCAAGTGGTTTAGTGCCCCAAATCGCCCATGTAAACACTTGTACTCCTCACCTGGATCCATTGCTCTCTCCACCTGTGCATTCATTCAGTTTGTTGGCTTAGTACTAGAGATGAGTGGACCCGATGTTTCCATTCGGTGTTGGGATATATTGTCAGATTGGCAGCTGAACAGGAAATCTGGCAAATTAATCTAGCTTCTAGCCATGGCTATAATTGGCCAGGGAGACACCCAACCCAAATGGAAACATTGGTTCCTCTCATTTCTGCTTAGTACATGTGTCACATGTAAGACTGAATTTAGCAAAGTACTTGTACTAAAGTATCTTTAACCCTTGGTAAATGGGACATATGGCATTTTTGACTGAATTTTGGTGTACATAGTAAATATGTTGATAAATCTCCCCTAAAATTTCTGTCACCTTACTTTCAATTATGCTGTCAAATATTTTTTTACATATCTTTGGTACTAAATATTTTTTATCAGATAATACAACAACTACACCAACATCAACAACTACAGAAACAAGCACCATAGACACAGAATCTACCACTTCTGAATTTACAACAACTGCAGCAACGGAAACCTCAACAGATACTATTACCTCTACGGCATCAACTACAAGTGCAGAAACAAGCACTTTGCAGACAACTGAGCCTACAACTACATTGACCACTACTGAATCTACAACAACTTTAATCACCAGTGTTGCAACAACAGAAACCTCACCAGATGCTACAAGTACTTCAACATCCCAAATATCTACAGAAACAAGCACCTTAGATACAACTACAACTAGTACTACTGAGTCTACTACTACTCTAACCACCACTGCTCCAACAGAAACTTCAAACGATACTACAAGTACTTCAGTATCCCCAACAACTACTGAAACTAGCACCTTAGTGACAACTGAGCCTACAACTACATTGACCACTACTGAATCTACAACAACTACTTAACCACCAGTGTTGCAACAACAGAAACCTCACCAATGCTACAAGTACTTCAACATCCACAAAACTTACAGAAACAACACCTTAGATACAACTCAACAGTACTACTGAGTCTACAACATACTCTAACCACCACTGCTCCCAACAGAAACATCAACCGATACTACATTACTTCAGTATCCCCAACACTACTGAAACCAGCACCTTAGTGACAACTGGCCTACAACTACATTGACCACTACTGAATCTACAACAACTTTAACCACCAGTGTTGCAACAACAGAAACCTCACTCCAGATGCTACAAGTACTTCAACATCCAAACATCTACCAAACAAGCACCTTAGAACACACTACAACGTCTAGGAGAATTAAAAGACACGGAGTCTAACAACTACTCTAACCACCACTGCTCCCAAGAAACTCAACCGATACTACAAGTACTTCGTATCCCCAACAACTACTGAAACCAGCACCTTAGTGACATGGCCTAACACTACATTGACTCACTCGAATCTACAACAACTTCAAACCACCAGTGTTGCAAACACAGAAACCTCACCAGATTGCTACAAGTACTTCAACATCCCAACACCTCTACATGACAAGCCTAGATACAACGACAACTAGTACTACTGAGCTACAACTACTGACCCACTAGACACAACTACACCATGCTTCAACACACAAAACTTCACTGAACATCTCCATACTTCGATCACCCAACACATCTACTAGAAACCAGCACCTTAGTAACAACTGAGCCTAAACTACTTGACCACTACTTTCTATAACATCTGCCTGCAGATAGGACACTATGTACAATCTGCTCAGCTCCTCCTGCTCTATAACATGCTGCCTGCAGATAGGACACTATGTACAATCTGCTCAGCTCCTCCTTCTTAAAACATGCTGCCTGCAGGTAGACACTAAACAATCTGCTCCAGCTCCTCCTGCTCTATAACTGCTGCCTGCAGATAACACTATGTACAACTCTGCTCAGCTCCTCCTGCTCTATAACATGCTGCCTGCAGGTAGAACACTATCAACTCTGCTCAGCTCCTTTTGCTCTATAACATGCTGCCTGCAGGTAGAACACTATGTAACCATCTTGCTCACTCCTCTGCTCTATAAACATGCTGCCTACGATAGGACACTATGTAAATCTGCTCACTCCTTGCTCTATACTGCCTGCCTGCAGTAGAACACATGAAACAATCTGCTCAGCTCCTCCTGCTCTATAACATGCTGCCGCAGATAGGACACTATGTACAACTAGCTCAGTTCCTCCTGCTCTATAACATGCTGCCTGCTAATAGGACCTATGTACAATCTGCTCAGCTCCTCCTGCTCTATAACATGCTGCCTGCGGGTAGAACAGTATGTATACTCTGCTCAGCTCCTCCTGCTCTATAACATGCTGCATGTACAGATACTGGATATACTCAAGTATAAGCCAACCCATGATAAGCCGAGGCACTAATTTACCACAAAAATAGTGGGAAAAGCCTAGGGTGGGAAATGCAGCGGACGCATGGACTAAACTTTGCCCACACTGCCGGAACCCAACAGCAAGAGAAGATGAGAGAGGAGGACGCCGGGGTGAGTATACAATTTTATATTTTGATATACTTTATTACATATTTTATATACCTAGTATTTAGCTATGTTATTTATAACTGACTATGCTCCCATGCCAAGGCTTATATGCCGAGAAAAACTGGCGTAGACGCTTGGATAAATCCCCCTGCGTCTCTTTGTTGCCCCCTTTTGCAGTAATTTAACCTTATCACAAATTCCCCAATCAATCAACGCAAAAAATAGAACCATTAGTGGGACGGCGGATTATTTATAGCTTTTAAAACCCCCTCGTTCCATGATATCGCTGTCATTTGTCGGCTGCGGATTGTCATTTGTCCAAAGCACAATCATTTTGTTTAACAAATCCCCTTTTTCCTTGCTGGCCAATAACTCAGGGCTGGAGAAGTAACCTAATACGTCATTAGAATTAATATATCTTGTAAACCCAGGATCTGGCGGGAGAAGCCATTACTTTTTGTTTTTTTAATGCCAGTACCTGAGATTTTCCCACGTGTTCTGTTTTGCTTAATATGGAGTTTATTGATGACGGGGCTGCTCATGACATTTGTATCTACATCTAATCCCCGAGATACAATAACAGAACCAGATGTTCCGCTGAGTCGATAAAACACCCAGTAGCTCCCAACAACTTATTGCGCACAAGAATAGTTTGTCCGTACAGTGTACACAGTGTTATATCCCCAGATTAGCGTCTCCTTAATCTCCTTACTGTTTATTAGTAGTGAGGAGCAGAGTCATGGTAGCTCTACAAAATAGCCAGCGGGGAATACACCCTTCCCATAGATCTGATGAGAGCGGCCGCGCATCGCCAACTGCTGCCCGACCTGTCATTATAACATATTGCAGTGTGACATCGGATGATACAAACATGGGGGGATAAAATAAGGTTAATCGTTGTTATATGGTCCAAGTACAATGAAATTGACCGGTCATCAAAGGCGCATGGTGAGGTTTTGTACAGCAAACATCTAGCACACTCTACCCTACCTGCTGAAATCGCACCTAACATGGTTAACTGCCATGCTCATGTGACTGCAAGTCCAGGGTCACATCTGCAAAGAGTTTGTATGTTCTCTCCGTGTTTGCAAGGTTTTCCTCTGGGTCTCCGTTTTCCTCCCCACCTCAAAACATACTGGTAGGCAGGAGGAGCTGAGCAGATTGTACATAGTGTCCTATCTGCAGGCAGCATGTTATAGATCATGAGGAGCTGAGAAGATTGTTCATAGTGTTCTTCTACCTGCGGGCAGCATGTCATAGAGAATAGGCACAGCTCAAGAGATGTTTTGGGAATAGGAGTGAATTCAAATTAAAGGGGTATTCCCATCTGGGCATTTACATTCAGTTTGATAAATCTGCCATATATAAACATTTCTTCAATTACATGTTATTAAAAAAAATGTTCCTGTGTGAAGATAATTTCTCATAAATGTTGTCATATGGTCCCTTAGAAACAAGATAGCTTCCTCGGATACGACCACCTCTCCTGGAGGGATTGCACAAAGAAACAAACGGTTATTGTATATGAAATGTCTGGGAGTTACTGCAGGTCCCTCAGCCGTCCTGTGGTAATGATTGCTGAATCCTGGTGGTCAGGCAGGGCTCTATAGCGCATGTCTGGCCACCACTGCCAAAATGTGAGGTGGCCGTATCCGAGGAAGCTATCTCGTTTCTAAGGGACAACATGACTACATTTATGGGAAATTATCTTCACACAGGAACATTTTTTTTAATAACATCCAAGTGAAGAAATGTTTATACATGGAAGATTAATAAAACTAAATGTGAATGTCCAGATGAGAATACCCCTTTAAGGATATGAATAATCTAGGATCACTGGCACACTGAAAAGAATGGGGCACATTTACTTACCCGGTCCTGTCGCGATCCCTGCTGTGCGTTGTCCGACAATGCACCCTGCCGCGATTCACAAAGATCGTGCTCCCGATATCCTGCACGTGTCGCTTTCTCGCTCAGGTCCACCGGAGTTCACCTTCTTCTTTCTCGGGTATGTAAGTGCATTGTCTTGCGACACAATTTTAAAGTTAAATCCTGCGCTCATTCCGAATCCGTTGGATCGTGTGCCGTGTAGCGTTTGGTCTAAGAGACAGAACTGGCTGCTGCTTTAAGTATAGATTGTAGAGGAGAGGGTTTAGTTCGTTGAGGACCAGGTATGTGAATAATTTACCTTCTAATATCATCTAACTTTTTTACACAATTATAAAATGAGAGCAATTAGATTCTACATCAATTTAACACGTTTGTAAATAATCACAAGCTAAACCTTATGTTCCTGTAGAACTAATTTTGCTGGAATAATCTAGGGTCATAATGACACAAATTATTTCCCCAGCCTTGTAAATAGAGACATCCTCCAGTAACGGCTTCTTGATTCCTCGCTGTGTCTTATCCTATAGGCCGCTCATGTTCCATGTGGTCAGCAAAATGCAAACTCCCTTTTAATTTATTTACATTAGAGAGATCATAAAAGTGAGTGGGGTTGTTTTCATCAATAGCTGCCGTTTGATCTTCCAAGAGTAACAGTCCTTTAAGGACAGCCGGGGGGCCCCGGAGAACATGGCAGGTTTATGCCGAAAGATTTATCTTTAACTCAATTGACAGTCAAGTTTCAAATGCGGCCAACAATGACATAAATCAGAAAGCTTTAAAGGACCTCTCAGGTTAAAAAAAAAAACTCTTAGGTGGTCACATAATTCAAGGTTTTATGTTAAGTTTATTTTAATGAACTTTTACACTGGGTGCACTCTGGAAGACGTTACAAAACATTTCTGGTCTACGAGACAAATTAGCTAAAACAAGCAATAAAACATGACACTAAACATAATTGAACATCTAAAAGTTTTGTTTTTTTCCCCCTGGAGCTGAAGGTCAACAACAAATGACCCGTGTTGTTTGTTGCCTTTTCATATTTTACATCTTTGCTTTTGGTTTGATGACGGTTGTTCTTCTATCATTAAAAACAAACAATTTATGACATATAAAAATTTTTATAAATAAAAAAGAATTTTAGGGGTTGTCTAGAATTTAGATCTCAGGACTGTTCTGCATAGAACTGATATTTTGATGAGCTCCTTGAACCATCTGAAGGCTCACCAACTCAATATTAGGCCTCTCTCCCACGAACATATACACTTGGGCAGGGACTCAGGCGTAGCATACGTTGGGCTGGAGGGAAGGAGGGGTTTCGGGAAACACCCACATGCACTCACCGTACTGCGGCCAGGCACCATAGTCTTCTATGGGGACCGATATCCGGTTGCAAATTGTGTGGCCATATCAGTCTTAATATTACATTCAATTTCATTAATCGAAAATATTTGATGGAGTTTGTTCAACTAGAACAGTGGTGGCGAACCTTTTAGAGACCGAGTGCCCAAATTGCAAACCAAAGTCAACATATCTATCACAAAGTGCCAACACGGGAATTTAGCCCAATATTGCCATCAATATCACTATACAAAGGCCAAATAATACTGGTACATGATGACCATCACCATTACAACAATATAAATACCACAATACTGATAATAAAGATTACTATACAAATAATATAATAAAGATTAAAGGGCCAGTAGTATTTTAATTCTTCATTACAGTCTATGCCAGTGGTGGCGAACCTTTTAGAGACCGAGTGCCCAAATTGCAAACCAAAGTCAACATATCTATCACAAAGTGCCAACACGGGAATTTAGCCCAATATTGCCATCAATATCACTATACAAAGGCCAAATAATACTGGTACATGATGACCATCACCATTACAACAATATAAGTACCACAATACTGATAATAAAGATTACTATACAAATAATATAATAAAATAATATAACTAACCTAGAGAAAACAGTGATTCATTTTACCGCTATACAAGAATAAATAATACCAGAATACAGTGATAAATATTACAACCATACAGAGATAAATAATACCACTGATGAATATTACAGCCATACATTTAGGGATTAAAATTACAGCTATACACACACAGGGATAAATATTACTGCCATATATACGGGAATAAATATTACTGTTGTATATACAGGGATACATATTACCGCTATACATACACAGGGATAAATATTACAATCATACATACAGGGATAAATATTACAATCATACACACAGGGATAAATATTGCTGTCATATATACAGGGATATATGTTACGGCCATATATATACATATAATAAAAACAGCTCTGGGAAATAGTGGCAAAATCACGTATCAGAACCACGCTTACTGTCATTGTTTACTTTTAGCCGCAATCACTGCCAAGTATAAAATGGCCACTGTCTAAATCGGTGATCTCTGCTGGATTGACTAGGAAAGTGTTGGAGTGACTATAGGTTTTTTAATTATTTTATATGAAATTCTAATACAAGTATGAATAAGCTTCCAGCAGCCAGTGTTGTTGTGGGTATAAATGCTGCACTCACATGGTGGTCTGCAGAAAAGGAAACTACAATTCCCAGCAGATCCATAGGTCCCTAAGGGCATGTTGGGAGTTGTAGATACACAGAGGAAAAGAGGAATAGTAACCAGAAATGGAGTGTATCTCCTTATTCCTCACCTTTATAATCCCCTGCCACTCTCTGTAGTCTATGGAGGAGGGTGGATGCCAGGGAACTGCTGTGTGTATAGCTGTACAGCTCCAGCCCGGGAGGCTGCTGCTAGCAGGATGAGGGGGCAGGGCGCAGCACTGAGGAAGAGCGTGCACTTACCCCACTGCTGCTGGAGGAAATCACTGTCAGTGCTTCTCTGGGAGCAGATATTCAATGTCACAGGAGAAGCACTGACACCTGTAGCAATGCTTTGATGGGAAGGCATGCTGAGCAGGGAAGGAAGGTCCCGGAGGATATCATGAAGAGCTGCTGTAAGTCCTCTCCCCTCTCTCTACTTGTATCATATGCTGTTGTGTGTAGTAGCAGCAGCAGAGAGTGTGTATAACTATGTGCTGCCACTTGTTTTAAGTTCATTGGTGTCACGGGACACCAGTACAGTTAACAGCACAGAGAGGCCCCCGGGGATTCTCTGCAGCTCCGCCCGTGCTGTAGCATCTCCTGCCTGGCCGGAGCTCTGCTTATGAACTGAACCTGTGCCTCAGGGCCAATGCGCGTGCCGACAGAGAGAGCTCTGCGTGCCCTCTGTGGCACGCGTGCCATAGGTTCGCCACCACTGAACTAGAAGTTCAATGCCCAGGTTAGGGGTGGCCCCAACCCTATGCTGGATCTGCCAGGCACCGTCGAGGTCACTACATGTTGGTGCTCTCCGGAAGGGATGGTAAGGCATGGTGCACCCCAATGGGAAATAAGTCCAGAGTGTCTGGGTCTGCAGGGAACGGTTTCCTTCTTTACTGAAGAAATTCAGGTACAAAGCAATACAAAAGAAATCAAAGGGCTGACTTCTTAAATCTCCCCCCTGGCATAAGATGAATAATGCTGAGGAAAGTCCTGGGCTACCCGACCCTCTCTTTCTCAGAAGCCTAGTATCCTGGTCACAGCCTAGGAGTCCAGGGTCTATGGCAAAGTATCCCCGTCTCCGCTTCTTCTTCTGATTGCTCAGGTAGACTTCTCCTCCAAACTCTGTTCCCTTACTGCAAGACACTAGGGACTGGGACTGTTCTACTAAAATACCTTCTACCAAGGGAGGAGGGGGTTACATTTCAGCACAAATACAGTGACAAGACATTCTCCCATAGACTTACATTGAGTTTTCATAATATTCTATGACAGCAAGATTCTAAAGTGTAAACAACTTTCCATACAGCACCTGTCACTCTAAAGCTCAGACTGTCTGCTGGTCTGGTAAACAAGTCTGTTTTCCTTCTGCAAAATAATCTCTACTGTAGATGGAAAATTACTGACTTCTCTGAGAGATACACAGTCAGAAATGTCGCTCAATGTTTATTAACCCTTTCTACTGGTCTATACAGATACAGTAATAAACAGAATGTAAATAACAAATTTAATATAAAAATATATACATTAGTGCAAGTTAACGCTTGATGTACTGTAAAATGAAGTAAGAAGTGCTGAGTTTGCATAGGAGAAATATTTAAAGGAAACCTGTCACCAGGAGACCCATTTTTAGCACTCCCCAGTCCCCACAGAGCATAGTACATACGCTGCCAAAGTGTTTTTGTATGAATAATTGGTTTTACAGAAAAAAAGATATGTTATATTGTACCTTTCATTAGCATCTGCTGTGTGACTAGGCAGTTGCCAAATGGGAGGGGCTGGAAAGGAGCAGTCCCCCCCCCCACCCTTGGGGAACAGCTTCTCCATGTGACCTTTTCAAATATATGAAAACACCCATCACTTGGCTTAGCGACGCCCCCTGCTCCTCTACAGCCAATCCCGAGTGTGGGGAGTTATTCATATAATTGAAAAGGTCACATGTTTCCCAAGGGTGGGGGGGAACTGATCCTTTCCAGCCCCTCCTATTGGGCAACTGCCTAGTCACACAGCAGATGCTAATGAAATGTGCAATATAACATATCTTTTTTTCTGTAAAACCTATTTTTTTATACAAAAACACTTTGGCAGTGTATGTACTATGCTCTGTGGGGACTGGGGGAGTGCTAAAAATGGGTCTCCTGGTGACAGGTTCCCTTTAAATGTCCACAAATGTCCAAAGCTAAATGCTTTTCTTTTACAGGGCACTACAGAAGCAATTATTTTATGGGAGAATAGCTTCACAGTGGTAAGTGATTGCATACAATAGACTGGAGGAGAAATCAGCAGAGGGTTTAATAAAGTGAAAGTTACATGCAGTTATAAAATGTGATAGGTCTGTCTCAAACGATGAGTTTTAGGGCACTTTTGCAATGACGGTAGTCACATATTGGTCTAATAGTATGAGGTGCATTCCAGGCAATAGGTGCAGCTGAAAAGAAGTCCTGAAGTCATGAGTAGGAGATTTGAATTAAGGAAGAAAGTAATCTTTGATCACTGGAAGATTGAAGAGCACAGGGTGTGGGATAGACTGAGATAGATTGAGATGAAAGAAGAGAGGTAGGTAGGTGCAGGATTGTGCAGAGCTTTTTACTATAGGAACGATCGGTAGGTGCAGAGCACATTACTCAGTCACCTAGGGAACTCTTGGACATTAAATGAAAGCATTGGAGACACATGAACTATCAGGTAGATATCTGTACTCAGCAGTTAAGACCCATCACAATTGCTTCATCTTTGTCATATTGGAATGTAATTAAACTCATTTGAATATTTGACAAAAGTCATCCAAGTAAACTTTTGATTAATGATCTCATTTATCACCCAGTGCTGAGAAAGATATGGCCATCTTAGATATAAAATATACCAGTTAACAAAATGTTATGATTAACCGGGATAAGGACACCTAGATGTGATTACTGCCAAATCCACTGAATAGAAGCATCACTTACTGTACATGGGACCTGGGAACCAACATAGAGTCACTAGAAGGTCACCAAAAGAAGGTCATGTTTCCATGTTCTAGAAAAATCCAAATGCAGATGTAAAACGCAATCATCAAAACCTACCTGCATGGAATGGAACAGTGGTGAACTTTTCCTGGGGTGGCCGGCCTACCAAAAATCTCAGGGGTATGACTAAGAGAGGCTGGGCCCTACAGTAGGTTGGTCAGGAAGCAAGAGTTCTCCTTATGGAGACTTGGCAATTAAGGTCGCCTTATAGCCAATGATGCTCCACTAGCGGATTCTTAGAAATATGCAAATATGTTTTTTCAAATTGGGAAAAGGAAAACCACGCCTTTTTTGCTACCTTGTCAAGCAGCTCCCTTAACATCAAGCATGACTTACAAGAAGCCTAATAACATGATGTGGGATTAAGCCAAACCAGAAGAAACAGATTCCCAACTGTAGACAGCGCCGTTTTGACCTGGTTGGATCTCCTCAGTAGAGCGTAGGGAACTTGTTTTTCCTGAGTGAGAGGCTTTTGACTAGGGTCAGGAAGCAAGAGTTCTCCTTATGTAGACTTTGCCAATTAAGGCCACCTTCTAGGTAAGTGAAGACTTATAGTCATTGATGCTCCACTAGGAGATTCTGGGAAATATGCAAATATGTTTTCCATAGTGGGAAAAGGAAAACAATGCCTCTTTTTGCCACCTTGGAAAAAATATTTGCATACTTTCAATATATTGGGGGTCATTTACTAAGGGCCCGATTCACGTTTTCCCGACATGTTACCCGAATATTTCCGATTTGCGCCGATTGTACCTGAATTGCCCCAGGATTTTGGCGCACGCAATCGGATTGTGGCGCATCGGCGCTGGCATGCACGTGACGGAAATTGGGGGGTGTGGCCGAACGAAAACCCGACGGATTCGGAAAAACCGACGCATTTTAAAAAAAAATTGTGTCGCGAAAATTTCACTCACCTTCATCCAGGATAGGCCGGTGTATTTCGAGGCATTCCAGCGGACTTCAGCGCAGCAGTGCCACCTGGTGGACGGCGGAGGAACTACCATCATAAATCCCGGCCGGACCCGAATCCAGCGCAGAGAACGCGCCGCTGGATCGCGAATGGGCCGGGTAAGTAAATCTGCCCCATTGTCTTCTTCAGGTCTTAAAATTCAGAGTACGGAAATGGACACAAACTGATCTGATGGTATGACCTTTATAATTTTGAAATATACCGAAAAAATAATATTATACTTTTAGAAAATTATGGGGCAGATTTACTTACCCGGCCCATCTGCGATCCAGCGGCGCGTTCTGTGCGGTGGATTCGGGTCTTCCGGCGATTCACTAAGGTAGTTCCTCTGCCGTCCACCCGATGTCGCTGCTGCGCTGAAGTTCCCCGAGGTCCGCCGGAATGCACGAGCCTATACCTGGTGAAGGTAAGCGCTAGTCCCGCAACACATTTTTTTTCCGAATCCGTCGGGTTTTCGTTCGGCCACGCCCCTACCGATTTCCGTCGCGTGCATGCCGGCGCTGATGCGCCACAATCCGATCACATGCGGCAAAATCCCAGGGCAATACAGGGAAAATCGGCGCAAATCGGAAATATTCGGGTAACACGTTGGGAAAACGCGAATTGGGCCTCTTAGTAAATGACCCCCAATATCTTTTTAAATACTTTGAACAACAAAAAAATCTTCATAGTCAACCGGTAACCAGGCCTGAAGTGAACCCATGACTGAGATCCCAGGATCACCAAGAGCCACCGTGCGATCCTTCATCATTTCATACCTAATTTTAATAGGGAAATTATTTTTTCCGGGAATGGCATGTCTTTGGCCTGATTTTTATTATATGAGGGAGATAAAATATCTATGAGACAGCGAAAAGCGAAGACATAAAAGAATAAGATTGAGTTTGTTCCCAATTAGGGCTGGTACAATGTGGTTAGAGTTATGGAACCTTATTGATTTTTATGGGAAGTACATTCTATCCCCGGCTGCCATTGTTCTCCCGCCTTCGTGTAATATATATTGCAAATATTAATGTCATATTTCTTCCAATGTTTTATTTAAATAAACAAAACCAGAAGTTTTTGCCAATTTATTTTATTTTCTATTGGACATCTTGAATAGGTCAGAATTAAAGCGAGCAGTTTGGACTCCTATAAAAAATATGTAAAACATAACAGAGATTCTTACATGAGACGTAATGGGAAACATATATAGGGCCTGTTGTACTCCATTATGACCAAAATATCCAACAGGAAACCAGCTAAAATATTAACTCCTGGGTTAGCAATACATCTTCTCAAATTTGTATATGGAAGAAACAACCTTATCGTTTCCCGTAGTTGGTTGACTTATTTCTTTTGGTTTTAGCTCAAAAAGAACGGATTGGAAATCAAAAACAGCAATTCTACATTGGCTTTTTATGACAGGATCTAACATGATTTGTAGTCCCGATTTTATGTGACTTGTCCCTCCTTCATATATATCTGGTCCTCCTATATGTATCTCTCCGACATAATTGCTGGACAGGGAAATGGATCCTTTATCAATCCTGTAGGCACCAGCAATGGTGTTGGAATTCTTCTACCATGAGACTGAAAAACCCGCATGGCTATGCTATAGATGCTGGACTATTGCATGAATACATAGCCTGCCTACATGAGTACTTAAAGGGGTTGGCCACTTTTCAATAAATCTCTTCCATTAGACATGTATAGTACCTGTGTCTTTGCCTCCTTTGAGAGCATCAGCCTTTCCCTGTTCTTCTAATGCTGTCCTCTGCATCACTGCTACCACCTGTCATCATGGCTTCATACTCTGTGTAACATACTATGTAAAATATGACATTCTGTACAATCTGCACAGCTCCTCCTGCTCCATAGCATGCTGTCTGCAGATAGGACACTATGTACAATCTGCTCAGCTCCTCCTCCTCTATAATGTGCTGCCTGCAGATAGCAGACTAGGAACAATCTGCACAGCTCCTCCTGCTCTATAACATTCTCCCTGCAGATTGACCACTATGTTTAATCTGCTTAGCTCCTCCTGCTCTATAACATGCTTCTTGCAGATATGACAATATGTACAATCTGCTCAGCTCTTTCTGCTCTATAACATGCTGCCTGCAGATAGGACGCTATGTACAATCTGCTCAGCTCTTTCTGCTCTATAACATGCTGCCTGCAGATAGGACGCTATGTACAATCTGCTCAGCCCCTCCTGCTCTATAAAATGCTGCCTGTAGATAGAACACTATGTATAATCTGCTCAGCTCCTCCTGCTCTATAACATGCTGCCTGCAGATAGGACACTATGTACAATCTGCTCAGCCCCTCCTGCTCTATAACATGCTGCCTGCAGATAGGACACTATGTATAATCTACACAGCTACTCCTGCTCTATAATATGCTGCCTGCAGATAGGACACTATGTATAATCTACACAGCTACTCCTGCTCTATAATATGCTAACATGCTGAAGTCCTTGGTTCCCATAATTCGCTAATAGGTGTCCTCTATGGAGGTCGGGTATATTGCCTTTCAATGATACAGCAGCCACACATTCTGCATCCAGAGAAGCTGAACCCCCTGTCAGGCTCTGCACATATAGATCTGTTTTCCTACACTGTCAGTAATTTCTGTGGTTCATCCTGCTTGTTGGATCCTGCCCGGGTGCTGATTAAAACAATAGTTTTACTGAAAAGTCCAAATAAATTCATTCAAAAAAAAGAATTTTTGGCAGGAGATCAGACAAGTGAGGAATACAAGAATCCGCTGTCGACCTGGAACTCCCAGCCAGTGTAACCTTCGCTGTGAATAGCACGTTTGAGTTTTAACATGAACTTTCCTTATATCCAATGTATTGACAGTTATTATTTTTAGTTTGACCCTTGGGTCCATTTTCGGGGGAAACAATATCAGAGAATATGAATTTCTTGGTAGTTATTTCAAAATAAATAATTGTATGCTTAAAATAAAACAGAGAATGGAGACGGCCATGTTATCGGAGAACACAATAGGCGAGAGGTGAGAAAATGCAAAATATTCCAAAGAATAAACAAATGGGACAAGGACAAGGTAAGATAAAGCACTTAACGGCCTCGCAGCACACTTCCAGGTTGTGGGATCCCAGTTGACAATCAGTTCATGGGTGGTCTCAATGCTGGCAGATTTTATATAACACCTCTACAAATACATCTGCTTTTCCTGAAGAAGACATCCGGGGGTCATTTACTAAGGGCCTGATTCGCGTTTTCCCGACGTGTTACCCGAATATTTCCGATTTGCGCAGATTTTTCCTGAATTGCTCCGGGTTTTTGGCGTACGCGATCGGATTGTGGCGCATCGGCGCCGCCATGCATGCGACGGAAATCGGGGGCGTGGCCGAACGAAAACCCGACGGATTCGGAGAAACCACCGCATTTTTTTAAAAAAAGTGTCGCGGGACACGCGCTTACCTTCACCCGGCAAAGGATCGCAAACTCCGGCGGACCTCGGTGGACTTCAGCGCAGCAGCGACACCTGGTGGACGTCAGGGAGGAACTGCCTTAGTGAATCGCCGGCCGGACCCGAATCCACCGCAAAGAACGCACCACTGGATCGCGAATGGACCGGGTAAGTAAATCTGCCCCATCATGTAGCTTTCTTCAGCGCACTACTAACTGTCTAACACTAAATATGTTCTAGTTTTGGGCATATCAACTAATCAGAGGGTAAAATCTATGGCAGCGTCATTCCCTGTCCCTGGAGTACGGCTGTGGATGCATAATGTGTCATTTTGTTCCGTTCTGTCTTTGCTAATCTGAACACTGGCTTACTCCATGTCTAGCAGCCTTGATTGATTTCTACTACCCTCATGTGTCTCCTGTGAACTCTACTTTGGTTCACTAACAGTTAAAGCGCTGTGATGGACAGAAACTTGCCCACTCTCGTTGTTTTTTTTTGTCTGATATCAGAGAACTGATCCAATCATCTTCTGGACTGGGACTCTGGCATCTCATAGGTTTGTGAACTAATGCTCTTTACCTGCTATAGACTTGTACTGAGCTGGCTAGTGTTCATTCTAACATCTGTAATCGAGTTAGATTAGACTGATCTGGCAACCTCTGTGCAGCGCTGCGTAATCTGTGTGCGCTATATAAATAAAGGAATTAAATCAAATATTTTGCCCATTGCATGTATTATTGTCTACTTTTTGTATGGCGTTGTTCACTTGGTTCTGACCCTATTCAGCGACTATGTTTTCCTTGTATTGTCTTCTCTTCTTCTCTGTGTTTGTAGTTTAACGCAAGAAGGGAACATCAACCAGTTGTCTACTACCACTAAGGGTAGGCTGAGCAATTAGGAAGGAACAGCTGGGTAGAGAGCCTAGTTCCAGAGTCCATGGTCTGTTTTACCGATCCACGCTGTGACCATGCACAGAGCTAAGCTTTCATTTTGTTAACTCCTTTGTATACAGATTTTCTGATGTAGAAATTTATGAAGTCTCCTGCTCAGAGCAAAAAAAAAATCAGCCTTCACGTGGGAGGATCTACGACATGCTCAACTCCCTTTTTAATTTTTTCCGTTCTCCCAAATGCCATAACTTATTTAATCCTCTAGTCATAGATATGTAAGAGGGCTTGTTTTCTAGCCCAAAAAAATTCTCCTTCCAAGAGGCACTGTGTTATGCTACATACAATCTCCTGGGAAGTAGGTAAGAAAAAAAGATTGAACCATTATATTAGGGCTCTTATATTATATAATGTTTAATAACTGAAAGAATTTGAACCAATTGAAAAACCAAAACTTTTTTTTATACTTTTGTGAACCGAGCTGTGTACTGTCTTGTTTTTTGCCGAGCAAGCTGATGTTTTCATGGACTCCAGTTTGGGAAATGTGCCACCTTCGATAACACTGTGGACCATGTGTCTGATAAAGCAAGACAGTAGAATTACAACAATATTACATAAATTCATGGATGCCGGCTATGATTTTGTTTTTGTGTGAACTAAGAGAATGGAGAGCCATTTTTCAAGTCCTTGTTAATCTGCGAGGCGATTTATGAAATTATGAAACTTGACATGAAACATTTGCCTTGTATTCCTGGTTATACGTAAAGGAAAGCTTTGGACATGTCCCATATTCCTACACGTGGGATGGTTTTCTGTTCTTCCTTCAATTAATTCAGGTTCTTATTATTCCAACCCAAATATATACTGATTAAGAGAAACCAGACTAAAAGTTATCCAAGGAAAACTGAGGAAGATACATGACAGTGAGAAACAGATTGGGTTTCAGAGTCCTTGCAGGCTGCTGGGGTTTTGGCAGAAATTTCCATGACCAATGATTGGAGAAACTACAGAAGAGATGAGGACGGAGAAAGTGCTGAAATCTAACATGTTCCTTGAGAAAAACGCAGAAGCACCACAATTAAAAATTTCTTGATTTATTTAACATATGTTAAAAAAAGGAACAGGTTGGTATTGCCATCCATGCTGGCTAAAATCTAACATGCCTGACCCCATCTTCTCTTGACTAGTGATTAGTGAACCCATAAAAATTTGGGTTCGGTATAATTTGGCAATTGGCAAAGTTAGCGGCAGGGACCCAAATGTGAAAGCACCAAAATGCTGGCAGCACTGCACCATTTTGGGGAGAGTCATCGCAGCAGATGATGTCAATTTGGAACAATGATGCACCTCAACATGACAGCACCCCACACTGCTGGGAGTTTAGTGCCGTAACGTGCAGCAATTTTAATGCTGTTGGTGACTTTATCAGCATTTAAAGAGTTAACACATGTGATCGGTGGAGGCATCAATCGGAGGTGTTATTGGGAAGAGGCGGTTGAGCCACAGCCAAACCAATCCTGAACTTCTAATGAAGTTTCGGGTTGGTTTCGAGGGTGTTTGCAGTTTGTGTCTGCTCAACTCTACTCTTGAGATATTCCATCAGAGAAAACTCAGCGCCCTCTCATCTACTTTGTTCTCTCTACAACCGGCAGGTGCAGTTTACATTTGTCCAGTGTGAATGACGACCATAAAGGGGTTTTCCATGCTGGGTACTATTAAAGGGAATAAGAGTAGAACTTAAGTTATCTGGCCACTAGACAGAGCCTTCTACTTCTGCATCCAGCTCCATAAAACTTCTGGAGACCAAGGCAGCCCTGACTGGTGCAAGGTCCATATGAAGTAACTTTCCCAAGAAAACAACTTAAAAGGTCAGTAATCTTTCAAAAATCTTTGCAAAGTAGCGAAAGAAAAGTTTATGTAATGTCCGCATCTCCTAGGACTACACAATGGGGCTCATTTACTAAGGGTCTGAACGCTGCACTTTCGTCGAATTTCCCGAATTTTTACGTTTTGCGCCGAATTCTGCCAGGAGTTTGGCACACGCGATCGGATTGTGGCGCATCGGCGCCGGCTTTCACGCAACAGAAATGGGGGCGTGGCCTTCGGACAACCTGACGGATTCGGAAAGACAGCGGAATTTAAAAAACGAAATGTGTCGCAAGATCAAGCACTCACATGCACTGAGAAGAAGCAGGTGAACTCCGGCGGACCTCGACGCAGCAACGACACCTACTGGATATCAGGCGCAAGACCTTAGTGAATCCCGGCAGACCCGAATCCTCGTCGGACAACGTGCCGCTGGATCGCAACAGGACCGGGTAAGTAAATGAGCCCCAATGTTGCTTTACAATTGCCTTACAGACACTCCCTCATTAAGAGGAGTTGAGAGAAAGTGGTCTACACAACTTCAAGCACCACATTTAAATCCCCCAAAGGCTGAGAGACCCTTTCCAGTCCAGGTGAAGCAAAACTCAGACAACCAGGTAATACTGCCACCAGCCTCTCCTTAAATACAAGCGCAGTCCATAACAGGATGATATCGGGCCAGAAGCCAACCCAAGTAGTGTATATATTTTAGATTAAGAATTCAGACGTGTGGATACAAGGATAGAGATACGGTAAGTTGTTTCTTTCTCCACTTACTTTTACTTTGATCCTCCTTCTTCATCCTTAATCATTTTTCACTCTGAGAGATGGACAGGAGATCACTGAGGTCTCAGATTACGTAGAAACTGAATGAAGGGGAAAGTTGGGTTGAGTCCAGTGGTGTAACTAGAAGCTGATGGACCCCAGTGCAAAGTCAGTGCCAGGCTCCCGACTATAATGTATGGTGTATAGTGCTACTCCAATGGGAAAGTGACACCTTATGGGCCCCTAAACCCCTTGGGCCCAGTTGCGACCGCAACCTTTGCACCCCCTCAAGTTACGCCCCTGGTTGAGTCACAGCAGCTAGGTCTCCTACTTGCAGTCAGACAGACTCTGCAGATATGAAAGTTGAAGGTTACGTCATGACCATGAAGGTAAGGGCACCTTTCATAAGCACTGGGTGCAGATCCGTTCCTCTATTATTTCTCTTGGAAATGTAAACTCAAATTGACAGTTGTGCATTACCTTTCCTTATGGAGTGCAGGGGGATTGTATAGTGAGTGATGAAGCACACAAAAGTAAGTTTTTTGTAAGAGACAAAGTAATGTGGCGTTATAAGGCTTGATATGGTGTACAAGTAAACTTAACTTAAAGCAAACTTGTTAACAGATTTTACTCAATTAAACTCCTTTAACTCTACTCTAACTTTGCGAAATCTCCCTCAGTTGCTTATAAAAATTTCCCCCCCAAAGTCAGACAAATCTGACTCTTCTCATCCCATTTTCACCTGAGACGAGTCAAGTTTAGCATTTGCGGATGGAGTGTTACTTCAGAATCCCCTACCTCCTGTACTATAGCACCTAGAAACACGCTTTCTTTGTCATATTAAAGATAAGAATCTCATCTCTTAGATCACATCAGGATTTTGGTTCTGTGTGCTACAGAACCAGAAATACAGGCAGCTAAAAGAAATAGGCAAGAACTGGACCTTTATTTGCAGCTTGTATCTCTGGTTCTGTAGCCATAAGACTAATGTGAATGAAAGATGAGATCTTTTTCTTTAATAGGACACAAAAAGAGTGTTTTTTTTGGTGATACAGGCGGTCCCCTACTTAAGGACACCCGACTTACAGACAACCCATAGTTACAGACGGACACCTCTGCCCACTGTGACCTCTGGTGAAGCTCTCTGGATGCTTTACTATAGTCCCAGACTGCAATGATCAGCTGTAAGATGTCTGTAATGAAGCTTTATTGATAATTGTTGGTCCAATTACACCAAAAATTTTGAAACTCCAATTGTCACTGGGGCAAAAGAAAAAAAATTGTCTAGAACTTCCATTATAAAATATACAGTTTCGACTTACATACAAATTCAACTTAAGAACAAACCTCCAGACCCTATCTTGTATGTAACCCGGGGACTGCCTGTATAGAACATAAAATAGGGGCTTCTGAAGTGATATTGCCAACCACTAAACTTGACTCATCTCATGTGAAAATGAGGTGAGAAGAGTCATATTTGCCTAAATTTGGGGAAGATTTTTTTTTTATAGATAAATGTGTGAGATTTCACATAAAAGAGGGTTCGTGTAAACGAACTAAGTCGTTTTTTAGACTAAGAAATCCGTCTCAATGTGAGTGTTCCCTCGAAGGGACTTAACATGTTGAGAATCAAAGGTCTAAATTCTTATTCAACCCTGAAAAATGTACTTATACAGCATGTCTGATGGAATTAAGTTTATATAGATGGTGTTAGGTGCTGGGGGTACAGGAAAAAGCCAGATCTCAGCACGGTATAGTGTAATACTATGTTAAAGGTGATAACAGACCACAACTTCCATCACACAATCCAAATGAATTTGTGCCATCTGCCGAAAGTATCATGTAAAGTTTCTTAGACGACAGAGGCTGCTACCAATCCATGTTACTGAACTCATAAAAAGTGGAACGTTCCGAAACAGGGTCGAAGGTGTAAAATAGTAAAATCAGTTTGGTGTCAATGTATGCTGCATTCAACATTCAGTACAGTCCTCAATGAGTGATTCATGTGAAGGACAACATGGACCTCTCCCAAGGGCAGATGAATGGCGACCATCTAATTTAAAAGTGTTAGACATTTAACAGAGGTTTCTTCTTGGTACTCAAGGAGATGTGATGATGGTTAGATGCATCTTCAGCTTTCTGTAGACATTAGATAATCTCCATCTGCCATCTCCAGCCTGGATTCCTCAAAAATTGAACTCGATTAGTTATATTCCGTAACCTCCAAAGTGTTGAAGAATGGATTTATAATGTCCAGTTCCTAAGATGGAAGTCTCTGAGTTCTCTTCCAGCTCCTCTGTTGTGTAGGGTTCCATTTTGTATTGTGACTTAAAGGGAACCTACCACCACGAATCTACCTATAAAGGTAGATCGGGTGGTAGGTGGATCAATAGGACGTGAGGATAGCCCTTTTAAGGGCTAATCCTCATGTCCCCGCACTGTTTTGTGAACTTATATAAAAGGTTTATGCTAATTTTGTTATGCGGCTACTGCGCAGACGGCAGGTTTGTCGGACGAGGGCGCGCAGCTGCAAGGAGCTGCGCGCCGAAGATTGTGGGTAGGAGGGGTAAAGTGGCTACTGGGGCGTGGAGTAGCCGCGCCGTGTAGCCACAGCTGCGGCTACTCCACGCCCCAGTAGCTGAATAACAAAATTAGCATAAACCTTTTTTATAAGTTCACAAAACAGTGCGGGGACGTGAGAATTAGCCCTTAAAAGAGCTATCCTCACGTCCTATTGATCCACCTACCACCCGATCTACCTTTATAGGTAGATTTGTGGTGGTAGGTTCCCTTTAACATAGCAGAATTCCATGGATTAGTGTGAAATCAGCAGCAGTTATAAGGGTTCAGGAGTAGACCATGGGTCGTGCCCTCTAAAGCCACACACTAATGATAACAATCTATCAACATGCCATCTAAGTCTGGAGAAAAGTCTTCCTTTCTGTTGAGTGCATGTGGGTATTTTCACAAGCTTACATGTACAGAGACGCATCCTAGTCCCAAACAGGAAACCTGGGCTGCCGCACCGTCTCTCTAATCTCTCCAGCTTTCCATTCACTTTTCTTTGCCTATGTCTATAAAATTCCCGAATCAGACCCATAAAACGACAGGGCAGATTCACAGTTAATCTCTACATTTGCGTGCAGAGACGAAGTGAAAAATGACGCCAACCTCCAAAACTCACAAGTTAACACTTGTAGGATTTGTAGGGACCCTTATAACTTCAGGATAATTGTATCATTTTTAGAATCCTCCTAAATCCAAAGCAATCGTAGTTTTCTACTATATCTCCCAGTTTGTATTGTGGAGGTAAAGATTGAAGGTCCAATCAGGTACAAAGTTTCCATCTCTCTTACAATGGAACAACAAGGTACAATTACCCAGTATTTTTATTCATCTGCCTGTTCCCCTTCATTCAATTTCTCACATTATTATTGACTTCCACTCCACCTCTCTTAATTGTACACTCACCGTCTTACTACTTCACACAAAATCAAAGCTTTCATTTTCCATTGATGTCTTTGTGATCAGCAGTGGTTTTTAACGTGAAGACGAATTTAAGAATGTGATTATTAATCTGTATTATAGACAAATGTGTTGCAAGTGGAATATATAAACTTTTTCTTGCAATATTTGATTTTCATGTGGCCAATTGTTTCAAATATCTTATGGTATTGGATCTTATTATAAATTTAGGAGATTTGGTGCACTTGTTCTTTTTTCTTTTGTGCTCTTGAATTCAATTGCAGAGGTTAAGGAAGTTATCTTCTTTAACAAAGAAAATATTCCTTGCCTTAGAAAGGTTGAACATAGTCGCCCTGTGTGTGTCGCCTGACTTTTCAAGCTATATCTTCTTAGGTAGGGCATTTCTGCTGCTATTGTCACTACTAAACTATAAGAGGAATTTCCACATAAATGCCTGTTTCTTTCTCCATCTCTGGTCCTGTCTGCATTACTGGCAGCTTCTCCTCTTTATGTGTAGTTAAAACCTTTAAAAAATATGGGTTAGGTTTGGCACGGAAACCCAAGGGTCAGCACCATGCAACTAGGTTCCAAGTGACCAGAGGACTCATGGCTGAAACTGGGTGCCAATTACAATGCATCTGCCCCTTGCTGTGATGTTACACAGGTTGAAAAAAGACACATGTCCATCAAGTTCAACCAAGGAAGGGAAAGGATTGGAAGGGAATTTAGGAAAAAAAAATTCTATATAACATAACCGTCAATGTTATTTAGATGTAAAAAGGGCATCTAGACCCTTCTTGAAGCTTTCTGCTGTCCCTGCTGTGACCATTGCCTGAGGCAGGCTATTCCACAGATTTACAGTTCTCACAGTAAAGAAGCTCTGTCACCCCTGGTGATTAAACCTTATTTTCTCCAGGTGGAGACAGTGTTCCTTTGTCTTGATATTAAATCTTGATTTGATTTAATATGAAACAACTTACCACCATACTTTTTGTGTGGACCATTCTTATATTTATATACATTAACATGTCCCCTTGTAGTCATCTATTTTCCAGACTAAATAAATCTAGTTGTTTCAATCTTTCCTCATAACTCAGACCCTCCATAACCCATATCATTTTTGTGGCTCTACAATAAACCCTCTCCAGCATCAGGACAGCATATTCCAGGTGAGGCCGAACCAATGCCTTGTACAGTGATAATATTACATCCCTATCCTGAGAGTCCAGACCACTTTTGATACATGATCCTGCTGGCTTTAGAGGCATGCTGTTATTCAATTTATGATCTACTATTATACCCAGGTTCTTCTCAACAATAGACTATCCAAGATTTACATCATCATGGACATATGTGGATTTTTAACCCCCAGATGCATAACCTTTCATTTATCTGACACTTACATGAGCGATCAAGTTCTCCTCTGTCTGGTGGTCACATGATGGGGTATCACACGATTTAGAAACAGTGCAGTCGCACAATACCAAGTGCCTGAAGCTTTAATCCTCATTTCTACACTCTGCAATGTGTCTGAAGAAGAAGGCTTCATTGGGGAAACATCACTTACATTGTATTAACCTAAATAAAGACTGTATTTTCTTAACAATCTATACTTACATCGTCAGTTAAAGAAACATGCTAGCATGCTGACCGAACACATTTTAGTACATGCTTGTAATGAAGAGTTTATTTTAATTGTGTGTGTTATTAAATGAACATGGTAAAGGGATCTGAATAGTAATTTCATTGCGAACTCATTAGGCACATTATGTAATACATTGTATAGTAAAAATAAAGCTACACACAAAACCAATTATTGTACTACAGCTAGAAAACAGTATGTGTGTTAAACAGAAAATAACAATGCTATAAATGAAGTATAGATAGGTAAGTGATCTCCATATAAGGATTGGACAAATTAACTAGAACATCCTTATTTTATATAGTCAAGTTGGACTGTTCCTGGAACACTAGCCATTTTCAGCTTGATGACCTGATAAGTCTGACCTGACATAGTTACAAAAAGGTATGATTGTCTATGACCTGAGTTGTTAGATTGATAGAAGTAGATCAGGTCACGAGTCAAAGCTTGCTGGGAGAGACAGAAGAACACGTTGTTAAATTGTAGCCAAAATTACTGCTCTTCAAGCTACAGCAGAGTTATAGGGCAGAAGTATCAATAATTTGAGGAGCTGTAGTTTTGTGCTACAATTCAACAATTTTATTATGTCAAACTATTTTAGCACAACTACAGTACTTAAGTCTGCAGAATCTTTTCATATGGCAAAGTGATGAAGAAAACTGTAGAAATTAGTAGCATTGATGGACCTAGCAGGAAGCAGCGAAAATCACACCCATTAGTGATTCTGTATGACATATCCTTCAAAAATTAGAATTTTTAAAACATACTAATAAAGAGTAGCTAAAAAAAAAGTTCAACTATACTACATAAAATGATGAGTGTCCTAGTTATTTTATACAATGGCAATCATAGTAGCACAGTAGTGCTTTACAGGACATACTGTATGGTATCACAGAAAGAAAGCAGTAATGGAAGAGAACAGTACAGCTCAAGTATTAGAGGTAGAGAGCAGGACAGGACACTTATCACATGTAGCATGAAGTAAATTACATGTAGGACAAGTAGAGGGCCATACAGTAAATATAGTACAGTGCAGTATGTATTGCATTGGTAGAGAGCAGGACTGTACATGTAGCACACATAGTGAGAAGTACATAACCTCTATGACAGATCGAGGGGAGAACATTACAATAAGTACAAGTATGGCAAATATAGCAAAACACCTGATTGAGTGTGGGCCAGTTGAATGAATACCTAACTTATTGGGACCAGTGAGATGGATCAGTCTCAGCCAGGTCCACTTAGCATGAACACCAAGTCAGTTTAGTAATGGCCCAAGTACAGAACATTAAACATGCAGGGCAGGGTAGAGGGCAGTACAGTGAATACAGTACAAGTAGAGAACAGTACAGTACATATAGAAAGTATATACAACAGGTAGTGTGAAGTACATATCATGTAGCACAGCTAGAGGGCAGTACACTACATGTACCACAAGTAAAATGCTTGCAGCATAGGTAGCAGGCAGTAAAGTACAAGTAGCTCAGGTTGAGAGCAGTACACACAAAATAGCTAGAGAAAGGCACAGTACACAATAAATAGGCAATGTAATAAAGTTATAGAGCAGTACACACCATATACTGTATACATGGAGCAATATAATCTATGCACCATAATATAGGTTCAGGACTCTATTCTGGATGTAAATGGGTTGCATTGCGGGTCAACATCTGCAAAGAGTTTGTATGTTCTCTCCATGTTTGTGTGGGTTTCCTCCGGGTCCTCCGGTTTCCTCCCACACTTCAAAACATACCGGTAGGTTGTTTAGATTGTGAGCCCCATTGGGGATAGGGACGGATTTTGCAAGCTCTGTGCAGCGCTGCGTAATCTGTGTGCGCTATATAAATAAGAATTATTATTATAATAATTGCTGCAGAGACCCAACAGTAAAAAGCCAGTGCATACCCATAGCACAAAACCTGCTCATTGCCTAAGTTGAGGCCCAAATAGGAAACATTGTTTCACAGATTTTATTTAACAGCACATTGCACCACAATGCATTTTAATTCAGATCTGATTTTTTTTAAAATTTATTATGGTTTTTTAAAGACCATTGTAAATACCATAGTTAATGTTGTTAACTGCGGCCATTGAAGCAAAAATCATCACTTTATATGGAGGTGGCTCCCCATTGAGGTAACCTGCTATAAGAGCACACCATTTCATTTAAAACAGATCATTTTGCTGAATGTTATTCCTACCGTATATATTCAGTAGAAAATAATAAATGGCCTGGTGAACCATGAAAACTATGTTACAGTATTTGTCAGATTATTATTTCAATCTGTCTTCCAATAATTATTGTAGACAGATGATATACAGACTTCTGAGACAATGAAAGGGTATTAAGATTTGAGTTTTCTTGCATTTTTCCATCTGACATTTAGACACATCATTAATTTTAAATAGCCCATGCCATCTTGCAAGTGAATGGTTGAAAGACATAAAAGTCAAGAGGGATTTTAATAGAATGGTGTAGGATTAATGTAATAACTACAATCCATATAATTTAAAATGCACATTGATTAATCAGCTGAAGTTTCTTAGGATTTTTCTTCTCTTTTTATGGCATGGCGAGTGTTTCACGAGTAATTAAATTGCCTGTCAGCTTAGCATATAGAGTAATTTATATGTGTAAATATCATTTCTGTTTTTTGCCATTAAATAAATAGAATGAGCCAAAAATTGGCAAATGTTGCATGTATTTTTCCCTTGCTTTAAAAATGCGTGATTGAAAGACCAACAAACCTAGAATATAGGAGTTTTAATCTATTACTGTATAATAGAATATATTTTAGTGGTTCAGAAGAATGTCAGATATTCTAGATAATGCAACCTCTACATATTGGACTCCAATGATATCCACATGAATCAGACCTATGTAGTTTATTTTTAATTAGTTAATGTAATAATGATTCTTAGGCTGAAACACTTCTTGCATCCAGCACATGGTCGAAAACCATTTATGGTTCATATCAAATGACCCATAAAAAAGTCAACAAAATCCTTTCATCACCTGGTGCCTACCCCACTTCAATATCTATATGTGGCATTTATCCAACATTCTTACACCCTTCCGTACCATCTGTAACGTTACTCTAATTTATCTCCCTTATCTTAATTATGCACCTTTCGCTATGGCATACTCTGTTCATAAGGTATGGCTGAGAATGCACTGATATCAGTTTATTTTGTTTTGTTAGTTTGAATACTGGTCTCTGATACTCCAGTCTCTGATGCCTTAATTGAATAGTACAACACCCATCGGTCTCTTAAATACCGTCATCTGACTCTCTAAGAGTTAACCCAAAATTATACCCACTGTAATTTAGCCCTTTCTGACCTGTACTTGTCTAATATAGTCTATACTTTGTATAGTGGTGGTATTGTGTCAATTTATATCCTGGTCAGGGCCGGCTCCAGGTTTCAGTAGGTCCATGGGAAACAAAGCCTCAGTGGGCCCTTTGCAGTGAACTCATGAACTCATGAATTCAGAAACTAACTAAAATGTTCCCTATCAATCCCCAAAAAAAGACCTAACATGGTTATTTAATATACAGTCTCCTCATAGTTTAATTATATACAATTATATACATCCGCATCATAGTTTTATTATATGCAATCCCCATCAACAGGTGCTGCTAGGCTCTGTGGGTCCCCCCAGCAGCTCTGGGTCCCAGTTCATGCCTGGGTGTACCCTGTGCTGGCGCCAGCCTTGATCCGGGTATTTCTTACTCTTGCCTAAATCCTTGACCATCCATTTTCCTATGTTATTTTGTACTACATTTGTTCTCCTGGCTTAAACTCAGATTTGGTTACCATTGGATTCCCAATAGCATAATTTTGTCATTGAAATTCAATATTAATGGTATTTTTTTATTCACATTTCCCACATGTATTAATCTTTTTCTGATTTCCATATATCTTGTTTTATTGACTTTCAATAAAAATTACCTTAGGAGAGACTTATATGTACTATATGGATGGTTATTTAAGACATAAAAAATCACTGTTCAGTATTACTTAGAAACAGTGTCCAATCATCTGCTCCATAAGATCCATATTATTGCCATTTTTTCCGTTTTAATAATACTTTTTACAATCTTTCTGAACATACATTTTTTGCCCTGTATTTGTATTTGTTGGGCTTTAAATTGAATTGACTCTCACATCTTCCTGCTTGGAGTATTTAGAACTGAGCAGTAAATGTACATCTTAGTTATTTAAGCTATTGACAATAAGATAAACAATACAAAAAAACCTGTTTATTTTTATTAAGCTGAGAAATGTTTACATTATTAATAACACCAATCAGGTTTAGAGCTTCTGCAAGTGATCTATGTGCTCTTTTAGCCTGAAAGTTTTATTGCTCTGCACCACAGCCCCTCCTCTCTGCTTTGAGTAACTACAGCTCTTACTCATAGTAGAAGGGAGGAGCCATAAAGCAGTATATTGTAGGGTACAGAAAGCTCTATTGGCTTTGAGTTTTTATTCATAGCATACTTTTTACAAAGCAATTTGAACAGTAATAAAAACATATCACTTACATATTACTGTAGATGTGGTAATTGTAATCAGACACGGAACACATTTTTGTCTCCTCCCTTGAATGAATTCCAGTCTCACTATGTTTCAATAAACCAATAAAATGTGTGATCCAGCCCATGGGACCAAAGAGAAAACTATACATATTCAAACCACCAATGATATACAGCAAGGACATGTATTTACTGAAAGAAACAGGCCATAGTTATAGGGGTATTCCCATGAATATTTTTAAATATACTCAGTATAACAAAATAACACATTCTCTACCTTTCCTGTTGTTTACAACTTTTGTTGTCTCTGGATGCAACCATAAATCTTCTGACTATGGTCTGACAACGCCCCGGTAGCCTCTTTTCTCCTCCTACCAAAAATCTTCGGCGCGCAGCTACGAGGAGCTGCGCGCCCTCGTCCGGCACATCTGCTGTCTGCGCATGCGCGCCGAAGATTTTTGGTAGGAGGAAAAAAGAGGCTACCGGGGCGTGGAGTAGCCGCCTCGTGTAACCTCAGATGCGGCTACTCCATGCCCCAGTAGCCGCATAAGAAAATTTTAATATTGGGGCAATAAAAGTTTTCAAATCATTGCGGGGACGTGAGGATTAGCCCTTAAAAGGGCTATCCTCACGTCCTATTGATCCACCTACCACCCGATCTACCTTTATAGGTAGATTTGTGGTGGTAGGTGCCCTTTAACCCTGTACCCTGATAATCTAAGCACATTGTTAGCAAATAGCATCTCATATCACAGAGGAATCATGAAGTGTCTGCTTAGAGAGTCCCCACCCACGCTATTTAATTTTACACTGACCATCACTGAGTGATAGGAGCTTAAAAAGCAATAAAACTGAGTAAAATTGCAAGTAATTGGCCAAAATTATCTTTATTGTGTAAACATGACTAGGGGATTATCATGTGAATTTTATTTCATGGGCAAACCCCTTTTGAAGCTATAGCAATAATATAAATTGACACTAGATCACTTAAACATTCAATTATATGGACCATCTTAGGAGAACTGAAGGAGAACTGTAGTTAAAACTGCAGCTATAATGACCACTAGAGGTTGCTTCCAGGCTTAGTTGAGTAAAACAGATTTTAGTTGAGAAAATTTGATTGACTTCCAGGAGAACCAAATGTGTTCTCAGCAAATAGAAAATAGTACTGAATAGCGACTAAAGGAAGCTATAGCTATAATGTGAACTGACACTATAAGGAAAACCTGTCGAATGACTAGCGGATTAAAAAGATTTGTGGATCATAAAATGTTTTTGTTGCAAAGCCTGAGGACTAAAAAGGGGAGGCAGGGAGAGGGATCACAAGAAGAGCAGGTTACCCTAATAGAAATATGAAAATCTGACAATATTTTGTTAATTTAATTAAGTGTACCCATATATAAGAAACTGCTGAACATATTGACATAACAGTTAGATGTACTCTAATAATGGTATATAACATCTTGTATAAAGTTAGGTCCCACAGGCTTACATGTACCCAAAAGAAAAATCCAAAAAGGGTCCCTAGACTTCCTCCTGTGGTTTAAATATCAATCTTTCACTTCACAATTATAAGACTAAGGAGAAAAGTTTCAATACATTAGAAGAATTGCCTGGCCAGTGATAGCCATGGGTAGTTGCTTGGGGGGTGGGGGGTCATTATGCAGATTGGCTGTTCATCTGTAAATCAGGCAGCTTAATGCCAAGCACAAACCCGACGAATGGGTCCACTCATCTCTATTCCAGAGACGTAATCATGACGTAATAAGGTCAAATGCTTAGTAATGATGGATTTCATTTGGTTAAATTCCTCACTATATCTAATATGACTGTATGTTTGAGTAGGTATGTCCGCTAAAGGAAACTGTACTGTCGCGTTTACAATCATTAAATTTTGCACAGTTGTTGCCCATGACTCAGGGAATGTCATAGACCAGGATTTGAGGCAAAATTTTCACCCTGCACTTTCCAGGATACGCTTATTAACCACCACATGCAGGTGGCAGTTGGAAGCTGAGCCGAGAATGGCTGTTGTTCTGCCACAGGTCATTAATATAAGCTCTAAGCTTTGATTGGTTAATACAGGCAATGAGTAGAAGACAGCTTATGTGTGATGTGTGCTTAGGTAAGGATAGAGATACAGAGATAGAGGGGGTTTTATCAGAAATGTCTAAGGAAAAACTGTTCCAGTTGCCAATGAAAACCAATCAGAGATCAGCTGTAATTTTATAAACAGCTGTGGAAAAATTAAACTTGAGCTCTTATTGGTTGCCATGAGCAACTAGACACTTCTGATAAATCTCCCCATAGACAAAGAGACAGTCACTGGAATGAGAGTACCAAAGACAAACAGTCACTGAGAGAGACTGCTGGCAACATACAGTCACTGAAAGAGATTTCTGACAACAGACAGTCACTGAAAGAGACTGCCAGCAACAGAGAATGTCAGAGACTGTCTGAGACAGTCTATAGATACGTATGAAATATTTTTTGTTAACCCATTATATTTTGTTGTAGCTAAGAGCAGTTATTTACTATCCCGGGCAATACTGGCAGCTAATGCTAGTCTAGTGATAAAGATTACATTTGATTAAATCTGTGCATGAGAAAGTCCGTAATGGATATCTTCAAGACTGAAAGCGTTATTATAAAAGTTCAATTTCAGAATAATTTCTTTTTGCTCCTCTTTAGGGTTACTCAAAATCTTAATTTTGCAAGGAGCATACTTTTTGAAGAGGTTTTTTTCAGTAGGTTTGATTATTTGCTCCTATTTCTGACACTTAATTTCAGATCTAAGAAGATCATTGTTTCAGGATCTATATCAAAAGTCAATTTTAAATTAAGCAAATTGATGTTAAGATGCAACATAAATTCATATATCTCACATAGGCAACCTCCCCAAGTGAAGAGGAGGTCATTGATGTAACGTCCATTTAATGGAATGCAAAGACAGATTGTCAAGTGTAAATAGAAATTGTTCCTCCCACCTGGACATATATTTTGGCCATTGAAGTGGAAAAATATTCCCCCATGCTAGCTCCATGAATTTGCAAAAAATAATTCTAGGTAGAAAAATTGTGTTTCAACTGTCATAATTAGAAATTCCTTCATTTCTATAGAATTACTGTAAGCGTCCAAGAAATGACTCTGAAGCTATTAAAGCTGATCTGCTGTGATCCATATTAATTTCTAACACCAGCTAAATTGATCAAGAGACTACAGTGCATGTTTACTGACCCTCAAATATCCTGGGATACTTTTAACTAGAGGATAAAGTAGGTTGTCTATCCATCATCCCAGTCCCTCATTAAGGTAACCAATCCCATCCACAATAGGGCACATTGGTGTAAAGAATTGTTCCTTATGTATTTTAGGTAAAAACGAAAGACTGGGTTGATGATATGATCAACCAGAAGATATTCCTTTGTTTTCAAATCAAAAGCTCTTAAACCGACTCCCTCTGTCAATAGAATTTTCAGTTCCTTTCTATATATAAGGTCCATTTATTTTGTAAACTTCAGTCCATGATGACAACCGAGCCTCCTTTATTTACCAAGCAAACAACCATATAATCGTTAGATCTTAGAGCAGACACTGCAGCTCTTTGGGGAGGTACTAAGATAAGAAATGTGGTGTATACCATGAAGAGACTGTTCAAGTAAAACCATATCCTTCTTCTAACGTTCTTGGAAAAGGTCAATGGAGGGGATTCTAGGTTCTACTGGATAAAAGTTCTGATAACTTATTGGTGGAGTCACGATACTAGTGGGACGGGAGCAGGAGTCCAGTAGTCAGGTAAGGCAGAGGAGGCTGGAGGCAGTACACAGATAGCCCGCAGGGGGCTGCAGTAGCAGTCTTGAACAGGAGTGTAGAGACCAGAGTAATAATCCATATATCTCAGGAGCTGAAGGTGCAGTATAGATAACTTGCAGTCAGCAAAGGTAATGTTCCAAAGAACGAGAAGAAGATCTCCAGCAAGGAGGTCTCCTGGGTGTACAGGCTGTACTCAGTAAACTGAACACAATACTAACACAAGCAGGAAGTGTCAGAGACACGTATATATATAGACAGACCAATCAAGGTAAACTCAGGGCGGTACTAATCAGGAGAAACAGGTGGCGGGTTTTGCAAGTAGGTTCAGCACCATAGTCCAGAAGACAACTATTCAACTAGCTGAGTGGCATACAAGGAGACAGAGAACCAGGCACCAGAGCACAGGTCGAATCCTGACAGTCACAGTGCGAAGTTAAGTCCTCTAGAGGATAAATCCTTCTATTCTTCAGTAAGAATTTCAGCAGATAAATAGTATACATTTATCTTTTGTTGTAATTCCTTTGTGGGTAGTGTCTTTGATTTATACCTGTTTCCTCCCTCTTCCTCTGGTTTTAACTCTTTTGGATTCTTGTCCTTTTTTGAGTGGAGTTGTCACTGGGGAAAACACTACTGGTGTTGTTACGAAATGACTGTTTGAAATGAGTTGAAGAGTCTCAACCATTACCTGAGAGATCTTCAGATCTATCTGTTTCTGCTCCCTATCACTGTCGACAGCTTTATATGGTCAAAACTACTGACAGATTCCTTTTAAGATTATACAGGTTTTTTCTTATGTCCTGTGATGATTTGCAGAATTGTTGCCTTTTGGTAGCTCCCTATCCAGGTGATGTTGGTTCACGGATTATGACCCCATTAGAGTGTACTGATAGATAATTTCAATAAACCAATGCTTGAAACACGTTCACTGTCCATTACTTCCAGACCTTTCATGGAGATTTACAGTGTATGTTTCTACTCACAAATCCCTTCCATTTGAGGTTAGAATGAGAGAATATTGCTTTGTTAACACACTCATAAAAATGCCTCATTAATTTGACTCGGCTCTTGAGTGTCATCCAGTGCACATTGTGCCTCTTTATTTTCTGTCCTAGCATCTGCTGTACAAAACATCAATTATTAGCTGGATTGCATTTGCTTCAATCAGTGAAATGAATGGGCAGTGTACAGTGTATACGATATGTGCAGATCAATGCTATATTGACCTCTGTTACACCTTTGAAATTAAATGCTATGGACTTATTTCTCAGAGTAATTTATTCATTTTCATGACACATGCACATACTATATAGAAAACGCATTGACATATGAGCTGCAAAAACAGACATTTCAAGAAATAGTAAATGGAAACGTTTTATCGTTTAAAGACTTTTCCAGAAATATAATATGTTTACAGACTATCCTTAGAATAAACCATCATGTCCTTGGGGTCATCACAACCAACAACACATTCATGGTCCCTCCTAAGAAGATTATGCTTGGCTTTATCAATTACTTTTATAATAGCATTAACTGAAAAGTGTTCCGACATCAAGAGTGTCTGTTGGCTATAAACATTCACAATAACCTTGGCTAAGCATGTAAAAATATTTTCTGTAGTGAGAAGAATAAAATGGTGCAGGCAGCATTATTGAGCATCGGTAAGTTTCAACTTCAACACAAAAGAAATTGAAAATACTTTGATAAATTTTTCAAGGCCATTGTAAGTTCCTCTAAATTTACCTGGTGATATTATTACACCACAAAGCTGACAATCACATCCCTTGGCTGTAGTAGGATGCAATTGGTGGTTACATTCATGTTTTTACTATACTTTATATGTATTGATTTTTAATTACTATTACTAATTTGTTTTACATGATTCATTTATATCTACTGAAAAACAACAATTTGTATATAATTTTATTGTGCTGCAATTTTTACATGAAGTTGGAAAAATTGATTAAAAGCTGAAGGATCCATTACCTAGACCACGCATTATTCACAATGTCACATATCTGTCAGACAGTTCTGATAAGTCAGACAAATACAGGATAGTAATTTTAAGTTCTGCATCAGCGTCTTCCTTTATCTGTGCTAGTAGGTTTGGGAGACATTGGGGGGGGGGATGTATTAACGCACTTGTGCCACAATTCTGGTGGGTTTTGCAAAAAGAACAGTGTGAAAAGCCTTTCATCACATTTATCAAGGCTTTTGAGACCTATTTTTATCCATTTTCCGACTTGTCCGACTGAAGGGGCATGGCCCTCGGAAAAGGGGTGTGGTCTTTGGACTAATAGAGGCGTGGTCTAATGTAATGTTCCATGTGCCAAAAATTGTGTTGCAGAGTTTAGACCACTTTAAAGTGTCTTTCCATCTAGGACATGGCCTAGCCTCCTTATAAGTGTTCAGCCCAGGCTATACTTTTTGCTGGTCAAACTTCTGTCAAGGCTTCTTCACTCTCTTTACGTCTATTGGCTAACCTTCTAGTATCTGATCTCTGGCCTGTATTTCTCATTTCTCTATTGGATTGGGGATTTGTCATTATTTTCTGCCACTGTTGCTGACCTGGTTTGCCATGTTCTGTTTGTTCACTAAGTCATAGATCATCTTCTAGTTATCTACGCCCTATCTGGGGGGCGGCAGTAGAAAGGGGCATCTGGGAACTGGGTTTATCATTAGGCTCCACTGTCTGTCTCATCTGTGTTATATAAAACACAGCTGTTATGCTGATATACTACTGCTGGATAAAGATTAAAGGACATCTACCACCCAGTTCAAGTATTGTAAACCAAGCACAGTTGCTGGTGTGTAACCCCCCCTGCCAGGATTTATTCTTCTTTTAGCTTCTTATGCATTGTTTTTTTAAAGGCTTTTAAAATTATGCAAATGAACCTGAGGTGTTCAAGGCTTCATAGGTTTTAATGTAGCCTGGAGCCCCTCAGATTCATTTACATAATTTTGAAAACAGTTTTTCCTATAAACAAAGGTATAGGAAGCTTAAAGAAGACTTGATACTGCCAGGGGGGGTCATGCATCAGCATGTCAGTGTGCTTTGTTTACATTCCATGATACTGGTGTTTGTTGTCCTTTAAGAAAGAAGCTGATGAATATGTGAGTGCTGGGACTGTTTTGTATATCTTGGATTGAATATTAGCTGACCCCTACGGTTTACATATTTCAGTATTTTATTCGTTAATTGCATTATAGTATTTCCTGTGGACCATAAACCCTATAGGTCAGCGGTGGCGAACCTATGGCACGCATGCCAGAGAGGGCACGCAGAGCCCTTACTGCTGGCACGCGCCCCATCCCCACAACCACTGCCAGGTGCGGACCGGCAATGTGTCAGTGGCGACTGAACACTGGTCGCTAAAGCAGCTGTTCTTTCTGTCCCTAAGGTACCTGCTCTCTACCAAATTTACTGCAGGCTCCGGAGCGCTGCTGTCTTCTCACAGATTAACGCACGTTAGAAGAATTTATGCAGGCAGCAGCACGGAGCCCGTCACAGGTCAGAGGTTGTGTGGGAGGAATCACTGACGCTGGATACTCACCCAGCGTCTGCTTTATGGTTTCTTTCCACGCGCTGTCAGAACGATCTACAGATGATTTGAACTGCAGGACAGAGTGAGCTGTGAGAAGGTGAGCGGGTGAGCTTTCAGATCTGCTCAATCTCCTGTGTCCTGTTTGGCCATCTGTGTCACTCGACCCTACAATCTGCCCTGATCTCAGTCATTCAGTGTATAAATGACTGCTGTAAACCAAGCTAAGACAGTCCTGTGTAAAACTATACCATATCATACTTGATTACACAGGACTACCTCCTTATGAGTAGGAAAAAACACCAGTCCTATGTAAGAACATAAGATTGCTGCCTCTTCCTACCATAAATGTCAGACAGTCCTGTTTAAGTAGCACTGTAAAATTTTACACAGCACTGTGATTCAGGGAACTACAACAGTCCTTAGTAAGTGTGTGGTCACAAATACCACCAGGCTTTGGTCCGATTGCATATGTGTTTCTATGGAAATGCAAGTGATCGGTAACCAGAACATACATTGTTTTAATGGACGACACCATGTTCTGGTTACTGATTGCATGCGTTTCCATAGAAATGCATCTGGATCAGGCTTAAGTCTGTCCCCATACTGTAGTGCTGCGTTTGTATATGTAGCGCTAGCACTCTAAGGCTACGTGCACATGAACATGTGCATGTAGCAGTCTGCATTAATAGGACTGCTGCCTCTTCCACAATGTATGAAACAAGTATAGGAGTTTGGAAATGCAAATAAAACACAATGGGAGGGAAGCGACCTCTCATCGGGAATGTATCATTTTATTGATTCTAAACAAAGTGCCATGCTGGCACTTTGCGATAAGTAATTAGGTTTTGGGTTGCAGTTTGGGCACTCTGTCTCTAAAAGGTTCGCCATCACTGCTATAGGTGATAAACTTCCCCGGAAAATTTCTTTCTAACTGGCATTTTAACATTTTAGCAACCAGTTATCTATAAACAAAACCATGCCTAGTTAAGTAATAGTAAAGTTCTCATTATCTATCTAGTCAGCACTTTGTTTGTTTTTTAGTAAAAGTCTCCTTCAAGAGAATTTATTTTTGCTTTACAATGCAGGTGCAGATGCTGTGGAAGCACAGTGTAAAAGATTTGAAGTAAAGTCAAATGAGGACGGGAAGATGCTGTTCTCAGCTGATGAGGAGGAAATCACCATTGGTGCTGACAGACTCAGAGTCACAGGTAAGGTTTTGCAAAGAGACATAACATTAAGAGCAAGGCTAAAAAACCTCTGCTGTTGCAACACAGCAGGTGTATGAGATGTACAGTGAATAAGAAAATACAGCGACATTGAGGAGAATGTGAGGAAAAAAAGATTTGAGCATTAAATAAAAAAGTAATAAACAAAGTAAAGAAACATTAATATTTCAATACATAATAATAAAATAATTCTTCTTTTTTTTTACAAAAATGTTGCCACAACGAAGCAGCCTTGTACAATAAAAATCAAGTAGTCAAAATGTATAATTTTACTATTATTTAGTCACTTGAAAGCTGTGCAGGTACTTCTAAATATAAAAATAAAACAAGATTTTGGAAACTAAAGATCAGGCTAGTTGTTCAGAAATGACGGCGCAATGAGAGAAGGGAAGGAATGGGAGTCCAGTATTCCTTATAGTCACAAATTGTCTAAGAAACAGAAAAATAAAACGTTGATGCAGAGGGAAAAGCTTCTTAGACAATTTGTGACTTCTAAATATAGATTTTAAAGATTTTACAAAACATTTGAAAAAATTGCACCCAAATTCTAAGCCTTATAACATTCTAGAATGAATGGATGCTTGAAAAACCATGGCAACATAAAGCAGACATTTGGGAAATGTAAGTTATTAAGTAACTTGGGAACTTGCCTGAAAAGTTGAAAATGTTTTCCTTTTTAAAAATGGAGAATCTTTTGAAATTTTTAACAAATTATAGTTTTTTTTTGGATTATAGGTTTTTTTTGGATATCATCAAACAGTTTAAACTAATTTGAAGAACAATGTGTCACAAGAAAACAATCTCAAAATCCCCTGGATATATTAAAGCATTCCAAAGTTTTGACCACTTATAGTAACACAGGGCAGATTTGAAAAATGGGGCTGTGTCCTTGAGGCCAAAATAGGATGAGTCCTGAAGGGGTTAATGACTTTATTATTGTCTCTCATACTGTTTTGAAATTATTTTGGTCTATTCTTCTTTTCGGGGTTGCTTAAGTTCATTCAGTTTTGTGGACATTCATTTATTCTGAGCTCTCTTAAGATCCTGATGCAACATTTTGATTAGCTCGAGGTTTGGAATTTGGCCCATTAGAACATCTCAATTTGTTTCTTTTTCTGTTGTAGATAGCAGGGTTTACTTTGGATCAATGTTCTCTTATATTGCAATCTATGACATAATCAAACTCACTAATGACCATGAAAGAAGTTAAAAAGAAAAGCTTAAAATGAAAATGTAATAAATATATCAATACATTAAGTATACAAATTCTAGTCACCATGAAAAAATAAATAAACCAAAAAAATTGGCATTAACAAAGTATCCTTTAAGATGTCCATTCTATAAAAGAATTAAAATAATTATGCTACTCAATAAACCCTTCTTTTACATTTCCCCACTCAAATAGACCTGAATAAAAAGTAGGGAAAGATCTTATTTTTTACTCTACTTTTCAAATCATTGCGGGGACGTGAGGATTAGCCCTTAAAAGGGCTATCCTCACGTCCTATTGATCCACCTACCACCCGATCTACCTTTATAGGTAGATTTGTGGTGGTAGGTGCCCTTTAACTTAAAGCAAACTTGTTAACAGATTTTACTCAATTAAACTCCTTTAACTCTACACTAACTTTGCAAAATCTCCCTCAGTTGCCTATAAAAATTTCCCCCCAAAGTCAGACAAATCTGACTCTTCTCATCCAATTTTCACTTGAGACGAGTCAAGTTTAGCATTTGCGGATGGAGTGTTACTTCAGAATTCCCTACCTTCTATACTATAGCACCTAGAAACATGCTTTCTTTGTCATATTAAAGATAAGAATCTCATCTCTTAGATCCCATCTATTTTGGTTCTGTGTGCTACAGAACCAGAGATACAGGCAGCTAAAAGAAATAGGCAGGAACTGGACCTTTATTTGCAGCCTGAATTTTTGAACTACTAAGTCTTTAGCTTCTTGTATCTCTGGTTCTGTAGCCTTAAGACTAATGTGAATAAAAGATGAGATCCTTTTCTTTAATAGGACACAAAAACAGTGTTTTTTTTAGGTGATATAGAACATAAAATAGGGGCTTCTGAAGTGACATTGCCAACCACTAAACTTGACTCATCTCATGTGAAAATGAGGTGAGAAGAGTCATATTTGCCTGACTTTGGGGAAGATTTTTTTTTTTATAGATAAATGGGTGAGATTTCACATAAAAGAGGGAATTCTAGAAAGAACATTTCATTCCAGACCTGAGGGGGGTTGTAGTTTAGTGGAGTAAAACTTGGTGACAGGTTCCCTTTAACTGAAAATAATATAAGAAATAGTTAAATTACCAATTTTGTCTCTGCTACATGTGAGCATAAGACAAAAGCATTCGCAGTAAAACAAGACGACCCATGGGGGCTGCTCTACCTACGCTACCAGCAAAGCGGCCCTGTATTTAGGATTCAAAGGGAAGCTTCAGTCTCCATCCAATATGTGTGATGCTACATGAAGCACACATCTCTCTGGCTCTCATCAGTCTCAGTTATAGTCAGTACTAAAACAACAGACAGAATTTGATTAAAGTGTTGATGTAATCCTTAGAGGCGAATATTCATCACGAAACAGGCTCCAGGCAAAGTGTACTGGGGTGACATCATGCGCTTTCATAAGTAACGGGGACAAGATACGGGTCAGAAAGCCATTGTACACATCGTATTGTGCTGCGCAGGAGATTTTCTTAAAATCATTACCAAAATGTATAATCAGGACCAAAGTCGGGGATTCTTTGTCATGGAAAGCTTAATTACATAGCAGCTAGATAATAAGAGCCATAGAGAGCGCTCCCCTATTTACAACCTTCCTCTAGAAACAGGGAAAAACCTCCAACAGGGCTTAAAGGGGTTGTCCACTTTACCTCATGTTATTCATAATGGGGCACATTTACTAAGGGTCCGCAGCCGCAAATCCGTCGGGTTTTGCCTGAATATTTCCATTTTGCGCTGTATTTCACAGGATTGTGGCGCACTCGATCGATTTTTGGCGCAATCGCGCCGACTTTCACGCGACAGAAATTGGGGGGCGTGGCCGCCGGACAACACGAAGGATTAGGAAAAACCGCGGAATTTAAAAAGCCATTTGTGTCGCAAGATCAAGCACTCACATACACCAGGGTAAGTAAATGTGCCCCAATGTGCCCCAATGGGGCAGATTTAGTTACCCGGTCCATTCGCAATCCAGCCGCGGGTTCTCCGACGCTGATTCGGGTTCTGCCGGGATTCACTAAGGTCCGTGCACCCGATATTCACCAGGTGTCGCTGCTGCGCCGAGGTCCGCCGGAGTTCACCTGCTTTTTTCTGGTGCATGTGAGTGCGTGATCTTGCGACACAAATGGCTTTTTAAATTCCGCGGTTTTTCCGAATCCTTCGGGTTGTCTGGTGGCCACTCCCCCCGATTTCTGTCGCGTGAAAGTCGACGCGATTGCGGCAAAAAATCGATCGCGTGCGCCACAATCCCGTGAAATACAGCGCAAAGCGGAAATATTCAGGAAAAACCCGACGGATTCGTGGCTGCGAACCATTAGTAAATGTGCCCCAATGTGTGTAAATGTGTGGGGCAGGATATGAGGTAATTTACCAATACAGGCAGTTCCCGGGTTACATACAAGATAGGTTCTGTAGGTTTGTTCTTAAGTTGAATTTGTATGTAAGTCGGAACTGTATATTTTATCATTGTAATCCCAGTCAGAACTTTTTTTTGTCTGTGTGACAATTGGATTTGAAAAATGTTGGATTGTCATAAGAACCAGGATTAACACTAAATCTTCATTACAGACACCTGTGATAACTGTTACAGCTGATCATTGTACTCTGGGGCTAAAGTACAGGAAATTACCAATATCCAGAGGTCCGTTTGTAACTAGGGGTCGTATGTAAGATGAGTGTTCTTAAATAGGGGACCGACTGTATACATCTAGTAATAGTTCTGCTCCGTTTTCTTGATATGTAAAGTGAAGCCTCCTGTCTTTTACCTCATCAGCCAGAGATTCCTGTCCATAAAATGGCCGCAGATGGAGGGTCATGTGATCTCTGACTGACCATGAGCAATCGCCCTGCCAGGACCTTGATCTTACATTCATGAGTACTATCAGAAGGTCCTGGCAGGGCTGTTGTTCATAGACAGTCACAGATCACATGACCCTCCATCTGCGGCCATTTTATGGAGGACATGAATGTCCGCTGATGAGGTAAAAGACAGGAGGCTTCACTTTACATATCAAAAAGTGGAGCAGAATAATAGAGGTAAATTTGGTAATACCTAATATCTTGCACTCCACACTTACAAAATCATGAGGTAAAGTGGCCAACCCCTTTAATGCTAAAATGGACAGTTATCGATTTTTTGTATGTTCTCTCCGTTTTTGCGTGGGTTTCCCCGGTCCTCCGGTTTCCTCCCACACTCCAAACATACTGGTAGGTTGATTAGATTGTGAGCCCCATTGGGGGATAGGGACTGATGTGACAAACTTTGTGCAGCGCTGTGGATATAAATAAAGGATAAGTAATAGCCTGCATGTAATACTACTTTTTACCTGTAGTGGCCGCTACAACAAAAAATGTATTACAATCTTGGTTTCTTTCTGTTTATATTGTAATTTATATCTGTTCCTGATATTTTATTGTTCCTATTTATGACTTTAGGAATTTGTGGGACTAATCACAACTTCTTTCCAGATCACAATAACATCGCTTCTATATGACCATATAAACAGGGTTAGGCTCTCATTTTTATAATTTTTTCCACAGTAACACAAGACAAAACAGAAATGATTGTAGTGTCTTCATTTATTTTATACCTGCACTACTCACCATCAGGCCAGGTTTTTGATTTCTCTTTTCTCTACCTACCAATCCCATATGCCGCAGCACAGCATCACAATAAAAGTTTCATTTTCACCTTAAAGAAAACCTAACATTTCATTTGATGCATTATGATGCAAACAACCTTGAGAATGGTGTTGCTACACTGATGCAGAAACATATCTTGTTTAATCCCTGAGCTGAGTGTTTTGCTGATAAAACAATTATAAAATGATGGTAATGAAGCTCTGTCACTGCATGGCTGGTTCGGTGCTTCTCCTAGCACATTAGTTATTCACTGCACCACAGGATGATGTAATCCCGGGTTTTGCCTAAAGGCAGAATAATCAATAGCTGTACCATCCCCCAGCTGCTGTGTATGAGTGATCCAGCTCAGGTTGATTAGTCCTGTCTGGACTAAGCCCCACGTGTAATACAAGCTCCGTGTAATTTATTTCAATCATGCAATCCAGCTTTCTCAAGGTTCTGAATGTTGTAATTGTTTTTTTTCAGCAAAACCACTCAGCACAGGGAGTGACCAATGTATGATCCTGCATCAGTGTAGCTACACAGCAATCTCAAGGTATGTTCAAATGGTAGATTTCCTTTAAGGACCCAGCCCAGTTTTTATATATAATGGAGCACATTTACTAAGGGTCCGAACACCGCATTTCGTCGTCGGATTCCCGACTTTTTACCGTTTCGTGCCCTGAATTGCCCTGGGTTTTTAGCGCACATGATCGGATTGCATGCAACACAAATCGGGGGGGGGGGGGAGCTTGTACGTCGGACAACCCGACTGATTCAGACAAACCACGGAATAAAAATGAAATTGTGTCGCATGATTTACAGTTCGGACTTACATACAATTCAACTTAGAACAAACCTACAGACTGCCTGTATGGAGGTTTAAAAGTTCTGTTGTTTAGTAAACTCCCCACAAAGTACCACATTTTTAAATTGTACCCCTCAAACTATTCAAAACTATGCGCTTGTTACTCTTTTTGAATGTTAAGCATCGAACACGAAATAAAACAAAATGGACGTTCTATATGGAATTTTTTACATTTTGACAATAACATGTTATGTTATTTGGACCTGAAATGTATTTGTTCATGCAGGGTAAAATGAGAATCACCTCTCAGATTTTGTTGTGCAGTTTCTCTCGAGTATGGCAGTGCTCCACATGTGGATGTAACCACTTTATGCCCCCATAACAGAGTGCAGAAGGGAACAGCGCCATCACACTCTGGAGGAACACAATGGGGCAGATTTACTTACCCGATCCTGTCGCGATCCAGCGGCGTGGTCTCCGCGAGATTCGGTCTTCTGGCGATTCACGAAGGTAGTGCGCCCGATGTCCACCGGTGTCGCTGCTTCGCTGAAGTCCTATCACTGTCCTATCTTGGGTGCAGGTAAGCTTGTCAAGCGACACATTTAAAAAAAAAAATTCTGTGTTTTTTCCGAATCCGTCGGTTTTCCCGACGGCCACGCCCCCCGATTTCCGTTGCATGCATGCCGGCGCCGATATGCCACAATCTATCACCTGCACCAAAAACCCGAGGCAATTCAGGGAAAACGGCGCAAATCGGTAATATTCGGGAAGACCCAGCGAAAATAGAGATTCGGGTCCTTAATAAATGGCCCTCATAGCAGGTGCCATGGGGCATTTGCTGAGCCTACAACATGCCAAAACAAAACAAAAAACCTAAAAAGTGACCCCATGTGAAAAGTAACCCCCCAAGGAGTTAGTAACACTATTTTAGGGAGGCTATACCCTGTTGATTACATTCTATGTACTTCCAATGCTGATTTTTTTTACTTTTATCTTTTTGTTTTTACACCCTACAGCATAGATAGCAGATTACTTATGCTCTATGGGTCAGTACAATCACGGTGATATCCCATTTAGTTTGCTTTTTCATGTTTGAATAATTTTGCAGAATAAAAACGCATTTGAGAGAAAAATCACTTGTTTTTGTGTCACCATCTTCTGAGGTGCGTAACATTTAGATATTTTTGTTGATTGAGCTGTATTAGGGCTTTTTTGGTGATGAGTTTTTTATTGGAATCATTGTAGTGTAAATGTGACTTTTGAATCCTTTTTTATTGCATTTTTTTCCATCTGGTTGACGAGCAAAAATCCAATTTTTTTAAGGGTGTTCACTAAATGAGTTCAGTAATGATTTTATTCTTATATAACGGGTTGTTATGAACGTGTCAGTGGTGTAACTAGAAGCTGATGGACCCCAGTGCAAAGTCAGTGCCAGGCTCCCTGACTATAATGTATGGTGTATAGTGCTACTCCAATGGGAAAGTGACACCTTATGGGCCCCTAAACCTTGGGCCCGTTGCGGACCGCACCTTTGCACCCCCTCAAGTTACGCCCCCTGGTTGAGTCACAGCAGGTAGGTCTCCTACTTGCAGTCAGACAGACTCTGCAGATATGAAAGTTGAAGGTTACGTCATGACCATGGAGGTAAGGGCACCTTTCATAAGCACTGGGTGCAGATCATTCCTCTATTATTTCTCTTGGAAATGTAAACTCAAATTGACAGTTGTGCATTACCTTTCCTTATGGAGTGCAGGGGGATTGTATGGTGAGTGATAAAGTACACAAAAGCAAGTTTTTTGTAAGAGACAAAGTAATGTGGCGTTATAAGGCTGATATGGTATACAGTAAACTAAAGGGCACCTACCGCCACGAAAATACCTATAAGGTAGATCGGGTGGTAGGTGGATCAATAGGACGTGAGGATAGCCCTTTTAAGGGCTAATCCTCATGTCCCCGCAATGATTTGTAAAACTTTTGCCCCAATATTAAAATTTGTTATGCGGCTACTGGGGCGTGGAGTAGCCGCTTCTGAGGTTACACGAGGCGGCTACTCCACGCCCCGGTAGCCTCTTTTCTCCTCCTACCAAAAATCTTCGGGCGCAGCTACGAGGAGCTGGCGCCTCGTCCTGCCACATGCTGTCTGCGCATGCGCAGAACAGCAGGCCCGCGCCTGCGCGGTCACTGCTACGGAGTCGGAGCTGCACAGGCGCGGGCCTGCTGTTCTGCGCATGCGCAGACAGCAGATGTGCCGGACGAGGGCGCGCAGCTCCTCGTAGCTGCGCGCCGAAGATTTTTGGTAGGAGGAGAAAAGAGGCTACCGGGGCGTGGAGTAGCCGCCTCGTGTAACCTCAGATGCGGCTACTCCACGCCCCAGTAGCCGCATAAGAAAATTTTAATATTGGGGCAATAAAAGTTTTCAAATCATTGCGGGGACGTGAGGATTAGCCCTTAAAAGGGTATCCTCCGTCCTATTGATCCACCTACCACCCGATCTACCTTTATAGGTAGATTTGTGGTGGTAGGTGCCCTTTAACTTAAAGCAAACTTGTTAACAGATTTTACTCAATTAAACTCCTTTAACTCTACACTAACTTTGCAAAATCTCCCTCAGTTGCCTATAAAAATTTCCCCCCAAAGTCAGACAAATCTGACTCTTCTCATCCAATTTTCACTTGAGACGAGTCAAGTTTAGCATTTGCGGATGGAGTGTTACTTCAGAATTCCCTACCTTCTATACTATAGCACCTAGAAAAATGCTTCTTGTCATATTAAAGATAAGAATCTCATCTCTTAGATCCCATCTATTTTGGTTCTGTGTGCTACAGAACCAGATAAAGCAGCTAAAGAAATAGGCAGGAACTGGACCTTTATTTGCAGCCTGAATTTTTGAACTACTAAGTCTTTAGCTTCTTGTCTCTTGGTTCTGTAGCCTTAGACTGTGAATAAAAGATGAGATCCTTTTCTTTAATAGGACACAAAAACAGTGTTTTTTTTAGGTGATTATGGAACATAAAATAGGGGCTTCTGAAGTGACATTGCCAACCACTAAACTTGACTCATCTCATGTGAAAATGAGGTGAGAAGAGTCATATTTGCCTGACTTTGGGGAAGATTTTTTTTTATAGATAAATGGGTGAGATTTCACATAAAAAGAGGAATTCTAGAAGAACATTTCATTCCAGACCTGAGGGGGGTTGTAGTTTAGTGGAGTAAAACTTGGTGACAGGTTCCCTTAACTGAAAATAATATAAGAAATAGGTAAATTACCAATTTTGTCTCTGCTACATGTGAGCATAAGACAAAAGCATTCGCAGGTAAAACAAGACGACCCATGGGGGCTGCTCTACCACGCTACCAGCAAAGCGGCCCTGTATTTAGGATTCAAAGGGAAGTTCAGTCTCCATCCAAATGTGTGATGCTACAGAAGCACACATCTCTCTGGCTCTCATCAGTCTCAGTTATAGTCAGTACTAAAACAACAGACAGAATTGATTAAAGTGTTGATGTAATCCTTAGAGGCGAATATTCATCACGAAACAGGCTCCAGGCAAAGTGTAACTGGGTGACATCATGCCTTTCATAAGTAACGGGGACAAGATACGGGTCAGAAAGCCATTGTACACATCGTATTGTGCTGCGCAGGAGATTTTCTTAAAATCATTACCAAAATGTATAATCAGGACCAAAGTCGGGATTCTTTGTCATGGAAAGCTTAATTACATAGCAGCTAGATAATAAGAGCCATAGAGAGCGCTCCCCTATTTACAACCTTCCTCTAGAAACAGGGAAAAACCTCCAACAGGGCTTAAAGGGGTTGTCCAATTTACCTCATGTTATTCATATGGGGCACATTTACTAAGGGTCCGCAGCCGCAAATCCGTCGGGTTTTGCTGAATATTTCCATTTTGCGCTGTATTTCACAGGATTGTGGGCACTCGATCGATTTTGGCGCAATCCGCCGACTTTCCGCGACAGAAATTGGGGGGCGTGGCGCCGGACAACACGAAGGATTAGGAAAAACCGCGGAATTTAAAAAGCCATTTGTGTCGCAAGATCAAGACTCACATACACCAGGGTAAGTAAATGTGCCCCAATGTGCCCCAATGGGGCAGATTTAGTTACCCGGTCCATTCGCAATCCAGCCGCGGGTTCTCCGACAGCTGATTCGGGTTCTGCCGGGATTCACTAAGGTCCGTGCACCCGATATTCACCAGGTGTCGCTGCTGCGCCGAGGTCCGCCGGAGTTCACCTGTTTTTTTCTGGTGCATGTGAGTGCGTGATCTTGCGACACAAATGGCTTTTTAAATTCCGCGGTTTTCCGAATCCTTCGGGTTGTCTGGTGGCCACTCCCCCCCGATTTCTGTCGCGTGAAAGTCGACGCGATTGCGGCAAAAAATCGATCGCGTGCGCCACATCCCGTGAAATACAGACGCAAAGCGGAAATATCAGGAAAAACCCGACGGATTCGTGGCTGCGAACCATTAGTAAATGTGCCCCAATGGTGTAAATGTGTGGGGCAGGATATGAGGTAATTTACCAATACAGGCAGTTCCCGGGTTACATACAAGATAGGTTCTGTAGGTTTGTTCTTAAGTTGAATTGTTGTAAGTCGGAACTGTATAATTTTATCATTGTAATCCCAGTCAGAACTTTTTTGTCTGTGTGACAATTGGATTTGAAAAATGTTGGATTGTCATAAGAAACCAGGATTAACACTAAATATTCATTACAGACACCTGTGATAACTGTTACAGCTGATTATTGTACTCTGGGGCTAAAGTACAGGAAATTACCAACATCCAGAGGTCCGTTTGTAACTAGGGGTCGTATGTAAGATGAGTGTTCTTAAATAGGGGACCGACTGTATACATCTAGTAATAGTTCTGCTCGGCTTTCTTGATATGTAAAGTGAAGCCTCCTGTCTTTTACCTCATCAGCCAGAGATTCCTGTCCATAAAATGGCCGCAGATGGAGGGTCATGTGATCTCTGACTGACCATGAGCAATCGCCCTGCCAGGACCTTGATCTTACATTCATGAATACTATCAGAAGGTCCTGGCAGGGCTGTTGTTCATAGACAGTCACAGATCACATGACCCTCCATCTGCGGCCATTTTATGGACAGGAATGTCCGGCTGATGAGGTAAAAGACAGGAGGCTTCACTTTACATATCAAGAAAGTGGAGCAGAATAATAGAGGTAAATTTGGTAATTACCTAATATCTTGCACTCCACACTTACAAAATCATGAGGTAAAGTGGCCAACCCCTTTAATGCTAAAATGGACAGTTATCGATTTTTTTGTATGTTCTCTCCGTGTTTGCGTGGGTTTCCTCCGGGTCCTCCGGTTTCCTCCCACACTCCAAAACATACTGGTAGGTTGATTAGATTGTGAGCCCCATTGGGGGATAGGGACTGATGTGACAAACTTTGTGCAGCGCTGTGGAATATAAATAAAGGAATAAAGTAATAGCCTGCATGTAATACTACTTTTTACCTGTAGTGGCCGCTACAACAAAAAATGTATTACACATCTTGGTTTCTTTCTGTTTATATTGTAATTTATACTGTTCCTGATATTTTATTGTTCCTATTTATGACTTTAGGAATTTGTGGGACTAATCACAACTTCTTTCCAGATCACAATAACATCGCTTCTATATGACCATATAACAAGGGTTAGGCTCTCATTTTTATAATTTTTTCACAGTAACACAAGACAAAACAGAAATGATGTAGTGTCTTCATTTTATTTTATACCTGCACTACTCACCATCAGGCCAGGTTTTTGATTTCTCTTTTCTCTACTACCAATCCCATGATGCCGCAGCACAGCATCACATAAAAAGTTTCATTTTCACCTTAAAGAAAACCTAACATTTCATTTGATGCATTATGATGCAAACATACCTTGAGAATGGTGTTGCTACACTGATGCAGAAACATATCTTGTTTAATCCCTGAGCTGAGTGTTTTTGCTGATAAAACAATTATAAAATGATGGTAATGAAGCTCTGTCACTGCAATGGCTGGTTCGGTGCTTCTCCTAGCACATTAGTTATTCACTGCACCACAGGATGATGTAATCCCTGGGTTTTGCCTAAAGGCAGAATAATCAATAGCTGTACCATCCCCCAGCTGCTGTGTATGAGTGATCCAGCTCAGGTTGATTAGTCCTGTCTGGACTAAGCCCCACGTGTAATACAAGCTCCGTGTAATTTGTTCAATCATGCAATCCAGCTTTCTCAAGGTTCTGAATGTTGTAATTGTTTTTTCAGCAAAACCACTCAGCACAGGGAGTGACCAATGTATGATCCTGCATCAGTGTAGCTACAGCAATCTCAAGGTATGTTCAAATGGTAGATTTCCTTTAAGGACCCAGCCCAGTTTTTATATATATAATGGAGCACATTTACTAAGGGTCCGAACACCGCATTTTCGTCGGGATTCCCGACTTTTTACCGTTTTGCCCTGAATTGCCCTGGGTTTTTAGCGCACATGATCGGATTGCATGCAACACAAATCGGGGGGGGGGGGGAGCTTGTACGTCGGACAACCCGACTGATTCAGACAAACCACGGAATATAAAAATGAAATTGTGTCGCATGATTTACAGTTCGGACTTACATACAAATTCAACTTAAGAACAAACCTACAGGGACTGCCTGTAATGGAGGTTTTAAAAGTTCTGTTTATTAGAAACTCCCCACAAAGTACCACATTTTTAAATTGTACCCCTCAAACTATTCAAAAGTGCGCTTGTTACTCTTTTTGAATGTTTAAGCATCGAACACGAAATAAAACAAAATGGACGTTCTATATGGAATTTTTTACATTTTGACAATAACATGTTTATTTGGACCTGAAATGTATTTGTTCATGCAGGGTAAAATGAGGAATCACCTCTCAGATTTTGTTGTGCAGTTTCTCTCTAGTATGGCAGTGCCCCACATGTGGATGTAAACCACTTTATGCCCCCATAACAGAGTGCAGAAGGGAAGGAGCGCCATCACACTTCTGGAGGAACACATTGGGGCAGATTTACTTACCCAATCCTGTCGCGATCCAGCGGCGTGGTCTCCGTCGAGGATTCGGGTCTTCTGGCGATTCACGAAGGTAGTGCGCCCGATGTCCACCAGGTGTCGCTGCTTCGCTGAAGTCCTATCACTGTCCTATCTTGGGTGCAGGTAAGCGCTTGTCAAGCGACACATTTTTTAAAAAAAATTCTGTGTTTTTTCCGAATCCGTCGGGTTTTCCGACGGCCACGCCCCCGATTTCCGTTGCATGCATGCCGGCGCCGATATGCCACAATCCGAACACCTGCACCAAAAACCCGAGGCAATTCAGGGAAAAACGGCGCAAAACGGTAATATTCGGGAAGACCCAGCGAAAAATAGAGATTCGGGTCCTTAATAAATGGCCCTCATAGCAGGTGCCATGGGGCATTTGCTGAGCCTACAACATGCCAAAACAAAACAAAAACCCTAAAAAGTGACCCCATGTGAAAAGTAAACCCCTCAAGGAGTATAGTAACACTATTTTAGGGAGGCTATACCCTGTTGATTACATTCTATGTACTTCCAATGCTGATTTTTTTTACTTTTATCTTTTTGTTTTATACACCGTACAGCATAGATAGCAGATTACTTATGTTCTATGGGTCAGTACAATCACGGTGATATCCCATTTAGTTTGCTTTTTCATGTTTGAATAATTTTGCAGAATAAAAACGCATTTGGAGAGAAAAATCACTTGTTTTTGTGTCACCATCTTCTGAGGTGCGTAACATTTAGATATTTTTGTTGATTGAGCTGTATTAGGGCTTTTTTGGTGATGAGTTTTTTATTGGAATCATTGTAGTGTAAATGTGACTTTTGAATCCTTTTTTATTGCATTTTTTTCATCTGGTTGACGAGCAAAAATCCTATTTTTTTAAGGGTGTTCACTAAATGAGTTCAGTAATGATTTTATTCTATTATACGGGTTGTTATGAACGTGCCAATATCTTATATGTACTGTTTGTGTGGCGATTTTTTGTTTTTTATATGTAGGTGTTTGATCATTTATGGGGCTTTTAGGGGACTTTTATTACTTTTTTATTATTTGTAAATATATATATACAAGCGGTCCCCTACTTAAGGACACCCGACTTACAGACAACCCATAGTTACAGACAGACCCCTCTGACCTCTGGTGAAGCTTTCTGAATGCTTTACTATAGTCCCAATGAATGGATCAGCTGTAATGTGTCTGTAATGAATCTTTATTGATAATCCTTGGTCCAATTGCAGCAAAAAATGTTTAAACACCAATTGTCACTGGATCTACAATTATAAAATATACAGTTTCGACTTACATGCAAATTCAACTTAAGAACAAACCTCCGGACCTTATCTTGTACGTAACCCGGGGACTGCCTGTATATATATAGGCACGCCCCGGGTTACGTACAAGATAGGTTCCATAGGTTTGTTCTTAGTTAATTGTATGTAAGTCAAAACTGTATATTTTATAATTGTAGCTCCAAACAAAATATTTTTTTGCCCCAGTGACAATTTTTTACTGTCCCACTCTGGGATTTGAACAAGCGATAATCTGATCGCTTGTTCAAAGTTATGTACAGTGTGTAACAGCAGTCAGCCTATGCAATGTCACACAGTGTCAGATCCTGTCTCTGGCAGGATCTGCCAATTTTGCTACTGAAGGCAGCCCTGGGGTCCTTGGCTGTCACTTCCTGAACTTGGTGCGCGCATGGGGGTGGGGGCAATCGTGGGAGGGACATATCTACAAGTCCTATAGACGAAGTGGCTATCACAATCTCAGCTGTTACCTCGGGAGGTATACAGTTGTCAATGGACATTTAGGGGAGAGAATCACCCACCGACCTGGACTTACATTGACGTCCCAGGAGGGTAAGGGTTTAATCTTTAATTTACACATGGAGGGGCCTATCCTAAGACTAGATCCCTGGAGGTATTCTCCAATTAATAAAACCCTATACCGGCTACTTTGATTTACCAGTAATAAATCCAATATGCCGCATCTCATCCTCCTCCTCCTTAAGGTAACCCTTTCCAGCTGTTTATTGGATGTTTTTCCCTCTTCTTGACTGACAGGAGCACCGTAAAAACCAAACAACTTCAATTACACAATGACTAATAAAATGCCCCCAAGACTATTATTTATAGGACACTGTTTCTGGTTTCATTTTTGCTTTTCACCAGAAAAATCTAAACCTGAACATAATATACTGGAAAGCGTTCAGCAGAAAATTAATTCCAGTTAGCGGGTCATCCAAGTTTAAACATTCATGTGTGTGTACATCCAGAGTGATGTCACAAATCTTCAGGAACCTGGAGTAAAAATTTACTGCAGAACCCGAGTCGCCAAGCCAAGTCTTTTCTGGCAGAGGAGCTTGTTGTCCCCTGTAAATACAATAAACTCTCCCAATGGCTAAGATTTATCGGGATTTAATTCTTCCAGTCCCTGCTTTGGCTGGACGTCATATTTCACTGTCAGCCCGGAGAGAATGACAATTGACATTTTCACACATTTTAACAATTAGCTGTAAAAACAAATCATTGAAAGTGCAAATCAGAAAAACGGGATTTCGGGGGTTTTTTTGCAGTTAGTTTTTTGCATGAAATCCAGATGAAACTATAGTCTTCGAACTTTTGTTACGGCTACAAAGTCATTCAAGTTTTGTCAAAAATCTATCCTATGGATCGGTTATTAAGAGGTAATCTCTAGGAGTGTGGCACCCAATACCCTCTTTGGCTTACAACGTATGGAAAAAGACAGAAGCTCTCTCCGTAGTTTGGTCACACCTCCACCACACACTTATTAATAGTTCATTACCAGAATTTCCCCTTAACCAGTTAACTACCACCATATCAGATTTTTACGATGGTCGTTCAAGGAACTTGTTCTGATCCAACATCTTTCAACACATCAACATTGCCCGACTTTTCGTCCTGCAGCTGCCGGTACTTGGCTGTGTTTTCACATTCCAGCACCGGCACTAAGGCCCCTCACTGATGAGCTATTTTCATGCATCTGCAACACCCCTGCCAACGTATAGTTGCGAATAAGGCCCTCTACCTGTCAGGATCCATCAAGTGAGTTTAATCAACTCACCCAAGGAAAGTGCAGGGAGATCTCAGGTAATAGCAGCTGTAAGATATCTTACATTGGGTGTAAGATATTAACCAATGATATTGCAAACTGGAGTGTGATTGGAGTTGTGCTACCACCTGATCAGGAGGAGTATAAAACCCCTGGGCAGTGGGAGCACAAGCCTCTTCTTTGCCACCATGGTCTTGTGAGCACATGCTCTTTACCACAAGATCTAGTCTGCAGAGACAGAGTGGAGCACACCTTCAGTACTGACACTGAACCCAATCCCAGGACCAGAGTCAGGAGACTCAAATCCAGAGCTGCAGCTTCCACAGGTTGGGCACAGCTCCATCTTAATTCTCCCAGCCTGCATCTACTACCAGGCTTGTGGGCTATTCCTGAGGACCCCTCTCCATGACCACTCCAGTGGTCTGTTGACCATTTAGTCCCGTTGCCTGCTACCTGTTGAATAAAGAATTGTGATTTGTTTTGCACAACGTTGCCTCCGTCTGATCCCTGGATATGGCTGTCACCACCACGGGCTTCCCCATCCATTACCCAGGAACTTATCTTACAGACATTCATGGGTTGCCCCAGGGAGGACCAGTACATCAGCCTCTCCCTCCATATTTCTTGCACACACCACCTGCTGGAGACCTGCCAGGCTGTAGGACAGCCTTCCGGTCTCCATAGCAAGCACCAAGACATCAGTGTACCCTAGGCGCACCACAATCGCCAGCCACTCCGGTATTTTGGGCCCTGACTGCCTCCAGGCCCAAGAAAAGGCTAGGCCTCGGTGGGGGATCACATCCAACATCTGCCCCGTAAGCTGAGCTTTTGGGCCGGAAGATGCAGCCAGCACATGCTGTGAGTGTGATGCGAGTCGGATGCATCACACTTGTTCGTGTATGAGGGTCGTAACAGTGGGTATTGTAAAAGCTTTGATCCCAGGTGTTAAAGACCTTAAACATTGTGGTCTAACATGGACTATGCTGTCTAAGGGGGTGCAGAGAGAGTGGGCTAAGAACAGGGCACTCCACACCTAAAGTTCAGGTCCGCTCATCTCTAGTCATAACGATGTGATGAACCTTATGTGATAATGATATGATAAGATAATGAAATATACAATGCATACAGTAGTTCCGACAAGCTCAGCTCTACAGCGTAGACCGACTCTGCTTTGATAATTGGGATTTATTTAATGTGTATTTATATATAATCATTTATTTATTCAGTGCTATGCAGCGAAGAATGGAGAAGGTAGAAGCAGTAATAAACCATTTCTGCCTTCTCCCTATCTGGAGACCCAGTCCTGCTCCAGCGATTAGCGCAGGAGCAGGAGAAACTGCAGGGATGTCTATAGACTGACGTGGAGGCATATCTCACTGTGTTCGAGCGAGTAGCTGAGCGAGAGGAGTTACCAGCTGAGCAGTGGGCAGATGTCCTGGCACCGTTACTGACAGGCGAGTCGCAGAAGGCTTACTACGACATGAGTGAAACGGAGGCCCGTGAGTACCCCCAGCTAAAGGCGGAGATTCTGGCTCGTCTTGGGGTCACCGTTCAAGTTCGCTCCAGCCGGGTCCACCAGTGGGCTTACTCAGAAAAACTACCCCCACGCTCCCAAATGCATGACCTGATCCATCTTGTCCGGAAGTGGCTACAACCAGAGGACTGCACCCCAGCACAGATGGTAGAGAGAGTGGTTCTCGATAAATTCACCCGTTCTCTGCCCTCTCAGTTCCAGCGGTGGGTTGGACAGGCCGGTCCCACAAAAGCTGAGGAACTTGTGTCCCTAGTAGAGAGGTATCGGGCTATGGAGGACCTTCTACTTACCTCTCCCACACAAAGCAGTGCCAGTGACAGGGTCACCAAACCCGCTGGTAAGACTGCTACTGCGGAAAAGGGGAGACATGTAAGGTTGGGAGGGGGTTCATTGGGGGGCGTGGATAACCAGAAACCCAGTAAGGCTCGTGACAGAGGACATGGCCGTATCCAGTGCTGGCGGTGCCATGAAATGGGCCATATTGCTGCCAACTGTCCACTGTCAGTGGAGCCAATGGACTGCAACCAGACCCGGCGAGTGTCACTGTTTGCCCGGCCGGTTCTGGCGGCCGAGTCAGTCACGGGTCAGTCACGGGAGTGTTGTGCATACATGGGGACACTCGCGAATATCCCACTGCTGTTATCAACCTACATACCCCTTGTGGTACTATTGCCCATGAAGTGGGGGTGGTCGGTACCCTGTTTCATGAGGCTATTATCGGCAGAGACTTACCGGTGTTTTGGGACCTCTGGAGACGAAGACCCACCTCAGGTGCTGTTGCAGATAATGGACATCAGGTATGTCCGGCCTTGGCCCCTGAACCCTTTGAGGCCGATGTACCCACACCAGCAGTAGGGGTGACCCCATGTGATGAATTCTCTCCCCTAGAGGTCCTAGCTGGTGAGGTCGAGGGCCACGAGGAGGTGGTCGACATGCCGGACCTTGAGGTTTCCCGTGAAAATTTTGGGGCTGCACAGCTACAGGACCCTACCTTATTTAAAGCACTGAAGAATGTTAAGGTGATAAATGGGGTACTCCAAATACCAGGGGCTGACAAAATATACCCCCGAATGGTGATTGTTGGGGAACTGTTGTACAGGGTTGACCAGGTGCGGGGTGAGGAGGTTGAGCAACTTGTAGTACCCCAATCTCACCGTAGGCTGGTGCTAGATTTGGCACATAAACATGTGCTGGGAGGGCACTTAGGTGCTGAGAAGACCCGAGAGAGGATCCTGCAGAGATTTTTCTGACCCGGGGTGTGGGAGGAGGTAAGCCGGTATTGTAGCTCCTGCCCTGAGTGCCAACTTACTGCCCCGGTGTCCCACTTCAGGAGTCCTCTGGTACCGTTACCAATCATAGAGGTACCGTTTGAACGGGTTGCAATGGATTTAGTTGGCCCCATAGTCAAGTCCACAAGGGGGCACCAGTACATCCTGGTTATCCTGGACTATGCTACGCGGTATCCGGAGGCAATCCCGTTAAGGAACACCTCCTCCAAAAACATTGCTAGGGAGCTGTTCCAGGTATTCTCCCGTACAGGCCTCCCCAAGGAAATCTTGACTGACCAGGGAACCCCATTCATGTCTAGAGTAATGAAGGAGATGTGTAAATTACTCCAGGTTAAACAGCTCCGCACCTCTGTATATCATCCTCAGACAGATGGCCTGGTCGAGAGGTTTAACAAGGCCTTGAAGGGGATGCTAAAGAGGGTAGTCAGCAAAGATGGGAAGGACTGGGATTGTTTGATGTTTGCCATACGTGAAGTTCCCCAGTCCTCCACGGGTTTCTCACCCTTTGAGTTGTTATATGGCCGTTCCCCACGTGGGCTTTTGGATGTAGCTAAGGAGACCTGGGAACAGGAGAGGACCCCCCACCGTAGTGTGATTGAACACGTCTCCCTTATGCAGGACCGCATAGCGGCGGTAATGCCCCTTGTAAAGGAGCACATGACAAGGGCACAAGAGGCCCAGTCTAGGGTCTACAATAGGTCAGCAAGACTCAGGACCTTTAACCCAGGCAACAGAGTGCTAGTTCTGGTGCCCACCGTTGAGAGTAAGTTCTTGGCAAAATGGCAAGGTCCATATGAGGTCATGGAGAAAGTGGGGGAGGTAAACTACAAGGTATCTCAGCCGGGGAGGAGGAAACCCGAACAGATATACCACGTGAACCTCCTAAAGCCATGGAGGGAAAGAGAGTCCCTGATGGCCGTGGGAGTAGAAAAAGCGTCTGTCCCCAAGAAGGTGACACCGGAGGTAGGTGTACCCGATGCCAAGGTGCCTGAAGTACGGATCTCGGAGTCCCTCTCCAGGGCCCAGATTCAGGAAGCGAAGGAGTTTGTGCTCCGAAACGTTGATGTGTTCTCTAAGTTACCGGGACGTACTTCAGTCATCAAGCATGACATCATAACCGAACCCCACATCCGGGTACACCAAAAACCCTACCGGGTCCCTGAAGTGCGCCAGCTTGCCATATCCGAAGAAGTTAGGCAGATTTTAGACCTGGGGGTTTATCGAGGAGTCTAAAAGTGACTGGTCGAGTCCTATTGTGTTGATTCCCAAACCTGATGGTTCCCTACGGTTCTGCAATGACTTTAGGAAGTTGAACGAGGTGTCCAAATTTGATTCTTATCCCATGCCCAGAGTTGACGAGTTGATAGAACGACTTGGACAGACGAGGTTCTTCTCCACCCTTGACCTGACGAAAGGGTATTGGCAGGTACCCCTTACTGACAGGGCCAAAGAGAAGACCGCTTTTGTTACTCCTGATGGGCTTTTTCATTATGTGGTACTCCCCTTTGGGCTACATGGGGCTCCCGCCACATTCCAGAGGTTAATGGATCTCGTGCTAAAACCTCACCGGAGATATGCCTCGGCCTACCTGGATGACATCATAGTTTATAGTAACGATTGGGAGAGTCATCTGGCCAAGGTACCAGCAGTGGTAGACTCCCTGAGGGCAGCAGGGTTGACAGCGAACCCCCAAAAATGTGCACTGGGTCTGGAAGAGGCCCGTTACCTGGGGTACCGTATTGGGTGAGGTGTCATCAAACCCCAAGTAAATAAAGTGGAGGCGATCCAGCAGTGGCCACGACCTATGAGCAAGAAGCAAGTGAGGGCTTTCCTAGGCATAGTGGGCTACCATAGCGGCACCCCTGACTGACCTGACCAAGGGTAGCAGGGCGGTGATGGTAAAGTGGAGTGAAGAGGCTGAGGGGGCGTTTCAGCGACTTTATTGTGCAGACTGACGCTTCTGGCGTGGGCTTAGGGGCTGTCCTGTCCCAAGTAGTGGAGGGTGAGGAACATCCCGTGACATTCCTGAGCCGCAAGCTCACACCTCCTGAGAAGAACTATAGCATAGTTGAGAGGGAGTGCTTGGCGATAAAATGGGCTCTGGAATCCCTGAGGTATTACTTAATAGGGCGACAGTTTACACTGGTGACCGATCACTCTCCCCTCACCTGGATGAGTCAGGCCAAAGAGAGGAACGCCAGGGTCACAAGGTGGTTCCTAATGTTGCAGAATTTCAAATTCACGGTAGAACATCGAGCAGGAAAGCTGCATGGGAATGCTGATGCTCTGTCTCGTACCCACTGTCTGATGGCCAAAAGTGTTCGCCCCCACAGGGTCAAACAGAGGGGGAGGGTATGTGAGACACTGAAGGGGTTAACTGTGGATGGGCGGTATGTTTCCCCTAGGTTTTGCTATTATGCAAGGCCTTAGTGCTGAGGTTGTGTTGTCCAGCACATAGGACACAGGTGGTGGGAACAGCCCAATCTGCCTGCATAAGGCCGCTCAGCAGAGCTGAGAGTGTTGTCTCTCTGGAAGGAGGCTGGAGAGCACGCAGCCTTGACCTCTGTGCCTGGAGCAGCAAAAGTGTTTTTGTTAGTGGTGAGTCCGAGAAAACCATTGTTTAGTTAGCACCCTGACGGGTAGGATATTATTTTGTTTTGATGCCTGAATGTGAAGGCTGTTTTATTTTGTTCCTGCTGAAATAAACACAGGCTAGACCTGTTTTGGACTGTACTTTGGTGTCACTGTCGTGAACTGCATCACAGCACCCCGCTACCACGGTCTCTACTGGGCCAAATCTCCCACAAGACCTTAAACATTGTGGTCTAACATGGACTGTGCTGTCTAAGGGGGTGCAGAGAGAGTGGGCTCTGAACAGGGCACTCCAAACCTAAAGTTCAGGTCTGCTCATCTCTAGTCATGACGATGTGATGAACCTTATGTGTAGGGCTCTTCACGTGGTCATGACATCATCAAAGGTTCATCAGTCCACTAGTATCTACCATTCCATGCATGTCTTGGATTTTTACACTGAACTTATTCTAAAACTATTTGGCATTTACAGTACAAGGTTTAAAGTATAAAAGTAGTGGGTACTAAGAGCTATCACTACACATCTTCCAGATCTACAATTTAGGACTCTAACCTGGGTCTGACATCCACATGAAAAGGACATTAGAGAGATTTTAGATTCTCTTATCCATGAATAGAGCAGCCAACATATTCGGCTGTTCTCACAATCCATTTTATCATAATGATATGATAAGATAATGAAATATACAATGCATACAGTAGTTCCGACAAGCTCAGCTCTACAGCGTAGACGGACTCTGCTTTGATAATTGAGATTTATTTAATGTGTATTTATATATAATCATTTATTTATTCAGTGCTATGCAGCGTAGAATGGAGAAGGCAGAAGCTGTAATAAACCATTTCTGCCTTCTCCCTAGACTCTCTTTCTATCTGTGCCAGCTGGAGACCCAGTCCTGCTCAAGCGATTAGCGCAGGAGCAGGAGAAACTGCAGGGATGTCTATAGACTTTGGACAGTGGCGTAACTTGAATCTGCAGGGCCCCAATGCAAAGTGTGTGCCAGGCTCCCTGACTATAATGTATGTTTTATAGTACTAGTCTTTTCATATGGGAAAGTGACACCTTATGGGCCCCTAAGCCTCCTGGGCCCAGTTGCGATCGCACCCTCTGCACCCCCTCATGTTACGCCCCTGACTTTGGACCCGCAACAGCTGACATCTTTTTTTGGGCTGTCAGAATCTAGTTGAAGGAAATCTATCATGAAAATCCATCCTGATAAACCAGAGAAACTCAGATACTCATAGATCCCGGCACTCTAAATGTGGTAATCTTCTCATATGTGTTCTCCATGGCCTCCTCCCTACTAAAACTAAACTAAAATTTCTACAACTTTATGCTAATTTGGGGTGTAACCAGATCCCCTCTGTGCTGTAGCTTCACAGGCTGTTCCAATTTCCAAGTGTGAATTGAATAATGCAATAAAATCTACATGACACTCCTCCCCTAAAATGTGTGTGTGGCTTCTTAATCCTAATGCACCTGAGCTCCTTGCTGGAGTATACTTAAAAAAAAAAAAAAATTAGGGGAATTTTATTTGACAGAACTTTTCAAACCACTTGCTAAGTTACCGGAGACAATATTTGGAGAGTTTCTAAGCAACAGGTGACCAAAGCCCTGCATGGGAATCGTAGGAGAACTGTTGGCTAGATGAAGTACATTGGAGCGAGAGCACTTTACAAAGGAGATGAAACAAATGTAATATTGCTTTGGACAAGCTACACACGATTACATCATTACATTATATAAAATACATGACAACCTATCAAAAATGATATTTTTAACAGATATATAAAGCCGGAGAATGGTTGCCAATTACCCTCGAAAAAGGAAGTTGTATTAAACAGAAGAGGTTGAAAATGAAGAAACCATCTGGCTCACATCGGGGCTTTAATGAGGATATAATATTAAGAACAAAGGGTTCGTGAATTATCCAAATCAGGTCTGAACGCTGCCATGGCTACTTTACCTTAAGAGCTGTATGTGTGGCAACGGGACCTGGAACGAGAAGTGACGACTTCTGGAAAGAGCTGGGGATCTGTAGAACGAAATGGAAATGTCATAACAAATCATCCGCGAGATACGAGATTACGCTAAAGTTTATCTAAATCTGTTTCCGTGGGATGCAAGTATGATCTCCGAAAAACTGTCCGAGCACGGCAGATGCACCAGATGTGTGATGTTTACTACCTCCACCACTCGTATGTACAAATGCGGGAGGCGTGTAATTGAGGATATGTAATTAACATCCCAACTGCTAACGAGAAACAAATGGGATTTATAATTGAAATTTAGACTGGTTTACATTTCTGGCAACCAGGGGGCAAAGCATCTGGTAGTGAAAATTACATTCTAGAATTGGTTGTGAAGAGTTTTACTGGATTGAATGTTTTTAAAGGGAACCTGTCATCAGAAATTGGCCTAATAAACTACTACCAGTAGGTTGTCATGCAGCTGAACACCTTCCAGATCTGGTCTCTTTCATGACCCAGTGTGGTGGCATCATCCAGAAAATCAACTTTGATGTAAATTGGTTGTATAAAGTCAAGGAGGTGTAGATTTTAACACTGAAGTCAAGCTCTCCCTGCCTCAGATATCTGTAAGTGATGGTCCTGCACCCAAGGACATCACTAACCAGATCTCCTGAAGTCCGATGCAGAGGAGGAGGCGTTCAGAGCTCCTCACCTTGGCCTCAGTGTTAAACTCTCCTTTATAAAACAAATTTACATCTCACTTCAAATTAGATTTTCTGGATGATGCCACCACACATGAAAGAAAGAAAAAACAGAATGGGGCAGATTTACTTACCCGGTCCTGTCGCGATCCGGTGGTGCGTTGTCCGGCGAGGATTTGGGTCTTCCGCGATTCACTAAGGTCGTGCGCCCGAGTTCCTGCATCCGTTGCTTCCGCACTGAGGTCCGCCGGAGTTCACCTTCTTCTTGTAAGTGCATTGTCTTGCAACACATTTCTAAATGTTAAATTCCGCTCGTTGTCCAAATCCGTCGCGTTGTCCGACAGCCCGTCCCCCGATTTCTGTCCTGTGCAAGCTGACGCCGATGCACCAAAATCCAATCACTTACGCCAAAATCCCGGGGCAATTTGCCGGAAATCGCCGGGAAACTCGTCAAAAATACGCTCCACGGACCCTTAGTAAATGAGCCCCATTGAATATAACCCTAGGGTGGAAAATGCATTGGTCACAGCCTCCCCCGGTAATGCGCTCATAGTGTGTGCGCGGCCAAAGTGCATCAACACGTCTCTGTCCGCTCTGATAGACATGTCAATTTGTCATAAAAATGTTGTCTTTTTTACAATTAAATCATGTTGAATAAGGTATTATTTAATGTCTCTGCATGTCATGAGGGAGTTGTATTTTGTGGTAGGTTTGTAGTTTTTATTTTCACTTTTTGCCAAACATATACTTATGTCATAAAAAGCACTTTCAACATTGTTTAACATCAATGAAAGTAGGTAAATTTTTTTTTAAAAAGTCATCACAATTTCGATAGTTCATAATATTTTTTTAATGGAAAAATATTTTTTTAAATAATAAAATAATTGGCTGATGTTTAGGGCAGAGCTTGAGGCTTCTATTACACACCCTATCTGTGTTACACACACAATCTGTGCGCACTATATAAATAAAGGAATTATTATTCTTCAGTATGAATATTATAGCACCTACAAGTCAGGGATTCCCCTCCAACATCTGGTACTAGAATCAGCTTCTTAGGGAATGGAGGATATGTCCCTTCTACCAAGCTTTCAATTTGTGGTTTAGGGACCTTAGGAGGACATTCAAAGGTCCTGAAATGCCTCTTGTGTACATGTGTATTGAGAGCAGGAACAGATGAACGAGGATTTCATGGGTGAAAGTCCTTCTCAGTATAAAATATGGTGGGTGGTTTAGGTGGCCATGGGCCCTCTAGAAGGCTGAAGCCCCGGGATACCACCCAAACCGTATATTTTATAATCCACTATTGCAACCACCTGGGAATCGGGATAAAAGAAAATTCTTTGCTAAAAATTGGCAATGAAAAATGTTGTTTTGAAACCAACCTAAGACACTGTTTGCCATTACCACTTTATTGTATATCACACGTGCTGATAACAGGGGGCCCTAATCTATTCTTACATAGGGCTCTCTGTTTCCAGTTCTCCGTATAAGATCTTTATGATGTCATTTAATGCAGAATTAATTCTGTCTAGAATTACAAGAAGCACCTGGGGATTTTTTCACTGTCTTTTAAGACCTGATAAGGAAAAGGAAAACTACTTTTGCTCACATACAACTACCCACAGGCTACAGCCTTGACAGCCTCACATTAATGAGCTCTCCACAAGATAAAGAAGATGAACTCCCTTTGATCTTCCCCTGTAGAAATGTGAATTAACCACTGTTTAGAAGTCTAAGGAGATAACAAATAGAACATTTACCATCCACTAACTGCTCCCTTTGTGAAAAAACATGTGGAAATTAATCCGTAATAAGAAGAAAATATGTTCTCATTGTGCCAAATATCCCTGTACTAATAAGATAGAATAAAATGAAACAATAGGCCAAGTGTACATGAAAGGATCACAGTCATATCATTCTCTGAAATGGGGAGATAAAAAATGGTTTCCTAAATGTCTGTTATGCCCGAGGTTGTGGCCTCCATCTAGGAACCACCGGGTGTAGAGCCACTAACAAGTAGGGGTAGACTCTATTCTATTTTACCCTAACCGAAAGAGGGGTCGCACAACACCTTTGTTGGTGAAAGTGTCCACCACCACCTATAATCTAGTGTCTACTATAGAAGGGACTATGCTCATGATTAGCATTGCCCACCGTTACTGGTAGATTGTTAGAGATGCATTGCGCTAGATGTTCTTCAAAGACCTTTGGGAGAACAAGTGTCCGATATTCTGCTTTGAGTCTATGGGGCACAATTACTAAGGGTCAGAACAGCGCATTTTCGTCGGGTTTCCCGACGTTTTACCATTTTGCCCCGAATTGCCCCGGGTTTTTGGCGCACGAGATCGAATTGTGGCACATCGGCGCCGGCTTGCATGGGACACAAATCGGGGGGTGTGGACGTCGGACAACCTGACTTATTCGGACAAACCACGGAATTTGAAAACAAAATTGTGTCGCAAGATCAGCACTTACATGCACACGGAAGAAGAAGGTGAACTCCTTTAAGTTGACTTATAAGTAGGGATGAGCAGACCCATTCAACTTGGCCAACCACGAAGGTCAGTTAGGGTTTGGCCATATTATTATCACCATTTTTCGGCCCTCTATTCCTTACTCTTTCATTTTTATAGACAGTTTTGGGTATTAAAATTTGGGCCCTATTGACTTTAATGGGATTGGCGTTCAGGGTCAAGTTGATTTCAGGTTCTCCCCAAAGAGTCGAATCGGAATTTTGCCAAACTTGCTCATCATTGGTCATAGGGCAAGGAAGCTTTAAAGTTTCCTCTGCATGCATAACTAATTCCTCCAATAGAGAGATGGGAAAGAGCACCCGAAAGCTCCATGCTCACGATGTTAACCTGTGAGCATGGAGGGCAGTGGGCAGGGATGTAATAAGTCACAACTACCTACCTAAGGTGTCATACACCATGAAACACAGTGAAACGGAATTACAAATAGTCATAATAAGAAATCTACCTGTATTTCATTCTACCCATGGTAAGATCACCATGAATCTGCTGACAGGTTCTCTTCACCCTCCTGTCACCCACAATTTATCTTGTCTTTCTAGGGCACCAAAATAACTTGTCCGATCTCAGTTGGGGGGTTTTGGCAACTTTTGTCTCAGTATGCTGGTCAGCTTTAACCTTAAAGGTAACCTGTCATGGCCATTTTGGGCACCAAACCACCTACAGGTCCTCATGGACTGGTTGTTTAGTTGCTCCATGCTTAAAAGTAGTAAACCTGTATACTTAGCTTGGTTTGGTGTTCTTGGTGCCCTCAGGGATGACTCAAAGCTCTCTGCCGCCTGAAGCGTGTTATAGAGAGGCGACCCCACTGACCCATCCAAATGGTTACTAAGTTGGTTCTTCCTGCAGGGTCTTACACCCATGCTGGTATCGGCTATGAAGAGTTATAATTTTTAGGTGCCAGGTCCTACTTTATAGCAGGTGATTGCAGCCCTGATGTCAACCCAACCCCCCCCCCCATCTCCCTGCAGGTGGTGCTGCCTGAGGCAATAGGTTCAACTTCATTGATGGTGCACCCCTGGGTTCACTGCACATGTGTGGTAGGTATAACACTTGTACAGTGAAGCCAGGGTGTACTACCCTGGCTTCATTGCACCACTGGGCAGGAGTGGGGTGTACCGGAGATGCACCTTATCAAATTCATCTCTAGGTGAGTATAAAGGTTTATTTTTTTTATAATGACCACAGAGAGCAGCTGTAACAAACCACCGGATGACAAGGACCAGAACTTGGGTTAGTGTCCCAAATAAGCTCTGACAGGTTCCCTTTAATTGAATAAGTGTAGTTGTCAATTTCACATCATCTTTATGTGTTTTTTACCGATTTTCACATCTATTTACTGACTTCTGATTTCCTCCTTGTATTCCTCGTCTCTATCTCTTACAGGCTGAACTGGGAAATTTTTCCTTTAGAAATTCCAGCCCCGACGCCTCTTTGAACAGTCCTTCTGCTTCACTTGAACTGCTGCCAGTATAGCTACTACCTCGATTGCTACCACATGCTACTTGTTTTACAGCTAACACGTGGTTAAAAATGACATAAACTGCTCACTCCAAGAGATTTCTGGTTTGTGGAAAGAAGCAGATATAACAGCCCTGAAATAGCGGCAGCACAGGGCAATAGATTACGGAGTTATTGAATGTATTAGGTCATTTTGGGTGGTAGAGGTGAAGCTACATATTGGATCTATAGAGGTTACTGCATGGTGTAGGGGTAATAATATTTTATAATATACAATAAGAAAATGCTTTTACTTTTTTGTAGCTGTGATCTAAAGAAAATCCTCTTACAACGGATAATGGATTTAGAGCTAATATTAACTCTAGACTGATTTGAGCATGCGTGTGTTGTCTGCAGGAGAAGGGAGTACTGAAAACACCAGACCGATTGCACTCTGATCCCTACTGATCCCCATCTCCTACATGTGGTTCTGTTTCTCTTGAAATTATTATAACGAATATTGCCAACAATTTTGAGGTTACCGTATTCTTTTTTTAAAAAAATTTTTTTGCGTAAATTTGGTAATTATGTTACTTATCGTTGCTGGACTGGCAGTATCAATAAACCAAACCAATGACGTAACCCCCACCCATCCCCTGAACAAAAAACTAACATGAGGCTGTCTGATGGGAAAAAAGTGGAGGTCGGCCAAAGCTTTATTAATTAACAATGATTACAAAAAATGTAAACTGACCTGTGGGAAGACCCAGACCCTTCCGGAATTATTCACCTCGCATGCCTGTCCCCGCCTACGCGGGGGCATGTCCTTGTTGGTCCAACAGGTGATTTCGACATAAGCCGAGAGGGTCCAGATTCCACCACAGGCCAAGCTGTGACTACCAACAAACAACAATGAAAGTACATTAAAACACAAACAATATACAAACAAATAACTGTAAAATAAATACACATATCAAAAAATTTACCTAACAAATACCTAACAAAAACCGAAAAGAAATTATCTGAGGGTGGGCGGGTGGTAATCTCTTGAGCGCGGAGCAGTCCAAAAGAGGCTGGACTAACTCCGCGCTTGGGGCTAGCGCCATCAAGTGGCCAGGCGCACTTCCTGGCCACTTGGTGGCTGAAAGAAAAAAGCAGGGGACGGGAACAAGAGGGGGAGGGATTAACAAAAACCAGGAAAGGAAAAAAAAGGGGGGGGGGAGGCGAACACTGCCAGTCCTGCCGCCCCCAGGCTTAAACAGAGGCGTAACTTTCAGATAGTAGGATCTAAATGTGAAATCTATAATAAGGTTTCCTCCAATTATGAGTCTTTGAAAAAACTGGTCCAGTAGAGGTGTCCGAAAGTGTGGACCTGACGTAACACTTCTTTAACCCCTTCAGGACGCAGCCAGTTTATAGCTTAAAGGGAACCCGTCATTAGCAATTGACCTAATAAACCACTACCTCTATATTGTCGAGCAGTGTACCACCTTCTAGTTTTTGTGTCTTTCATGGTCCAGTGTGATGACATCATCCAGAAAATCAATTGTGAAGTGAGATGTAAATTGGTTGTATAAAGTCAAGGAGGAGGAGATTTTAACACTGAAGTCAAGGTGGGGAGCTCTGAACCTCTCCTCCTCTGTGATTGACATCATGCATCAGACTTCAGGAGATCTGGTTAGTGATGTCTCTGGTTGTAGGACCATCAATAATGGTGAAGGGGAAGAGAGAGCTTTATTTCTGTGTGTAAATTCTCCGCCTCCTTGACTTTATAGAACCAACTTACATCTCACTTCGATATAGATTTTCTGGATGATGCCACCACACTGGATCATGAAAGAAACCTGATCTGGAAGGTGTTCAGCTGCTTTACGACATACTGATAGTAGTATATTAGGTCCATTTCTGCTGACAGGTTCCCTTTAAGGCTCAGCCCCATTTTTTGCAATCATTTTGTAGTCACTTTATATGGCTATTACTTTTGAACACTTTCACTTACTAAAGTAATTTTGAGACTATTATTACATCACATGTTGTTCTTTAAGTTAGTGGTAAATCTTGTGTTCATTTATTAAAAAAAAAAAATTTAAATGGCGTATTTTTGGAAAATTTGCCATTTTCAAGATTCAAAATTATCTTGTTTAAGGACAGATAGTTTTACCACACAAATTAGTTACTGACTAACATTTCCCATACGTCTGCTTTATGTTTTTATAATTTTCAAAATGTCTGGATATTTTATTTTGATGTCACATGACTTACAAATCGAACATCGGTTTTCCGTATTTTCAAGGAGATTTCCGAATTTTTGGGGATCATTACTGTTTTTTAATAAGATTAGAAATATATAGTAGTAGTAACCCCCTATATATCACTTCATTTTTAAATGTGCACCTCTCAAACAGAAACAGCTTTTAGGAAGATTGTTAACCCTTTGAGATCTTCATAGTAATTAAAATGAAATGGAGATGATTTTGTCTGTAATACATTCATTAGTGGTTTTTAGTTGGTTCATGAGGGCAATTTTCTGAGCTATAAAATATTAGTTTTTCTGTTAATGTTGCCATGTGAGAGCTTATTTTTACTGGATGAGCTGTATTCTTCAGTGGTACGATTTTGGGGTGGCAGTGTCCTTATGATGAAAATTTATTTTCTTTTGTTGATTTTTGACTTTTTATACCCTAAGATTTATTCTACAGGTCAGTACAATTACGGCAATACCAAATTCTATATTTTTGCATTCCCATTTTCCAAATAGCATAACTCTTTTTATTCATGGTCTGTATGGATGGTTGATATTTTTTTTTTTTTTTTGCAGGACATATTAGGGCTTATTTTCTAAGGGTCCCGCGGCCGCATTTCCATCAGGTTTTCTGACTTTTCGGGGATCGCACCACCGAGATAGTCATTTAGAAGGGGATTGTGTCGCACACGATTGGATTTTGGCGCAGCTGCGCCGGCTTTTATGCAACAGTAATCAGGGGGCGTGACTGTCAGACAATCTGACTGATTCGGACTGAGCGCAGCATTTAACATTCAAATTGTGTCGCAAGACAATGCACTTACATGCACCAGGAAGAAGATGGTGAACTCCAGCGGACACATGCAGGATATCGGGCCCCATTATACTTTACAACAGTACAATTTTTGCATTAATACAGTTTTGTGATAACTTTTTATTTAATAGCTAAAAAATATAATTTTTGGCAGGTTTTTAACCCTTTTTTTACACCCTTCATCGTGCGGGTTTCATAGTGATTTTGTTTTATTGTCATTATGTGGTTTGTATGATGATTTTCCCTTTTTTCATTTAATATGTAAGGGTTATATGTAATGGGGCTTTGGAGGCTTTTGATTCAGATCGGACCTTACAGGCATTTACTATGGACAGCCCTGAGGTCTTAGCTTAGACCCCAGGGTTGCCATAGCAACCACCGGAGCACCCCTTGAAAACACTTTAAAAATGCTACAGTTGCATCATTAAAAGGGTTAACACCTGAGATTGCAACTTTCTCCGACCACGGATGTTACACATGGATTTAATTAAGATTACTGCTGACACTGCGTGTTTACCCATCCCGGTTGAGCTCCAATGAAGAGCTGAACCTGCATCAGTCCCATGACTTACTATTACGGCGTGGAACGCTTTTAGCTAGACTCCACACTATAATAGTGCGGCGTGGAGCGCCAACAGATTGAGGACGTTATACAAGGTCCTAGCGGGGGAAAATAGAATGCCTGGATCTCAGTTCTTGCGTTGCTTGGGTGTTTCCAGTTTTTGACCTATCCCCGGTCAGCAGTCGCCTTGCCACTATTTGGTTGAAGTGGGTCCTGTGATCCCATCCTGGAATTTCAGACTGATCAGTGGGCGTTCAAATGCTGGGACCCTCATCATAAAAATAGCACCCGCGGCAATCCAGAGAATGGAGGTCCCATTCTCACTAATGGATGGAGTGCACAGTGGTCAGGTCTCTGCAGGTCTCTCATTTATAGTGATTGGGGTTGGCAGAGATAGCCAAGAGTTGTGCTCAACAATTTCCGACACTATTGAATGGAGCATCAGGATGATCAGGATCCCATTCTCACCAAACATTGTTGAGTCCTCCATTCGCATGACCAGTAGGGATCCAGCAGTTGGAACCTCACCGAATGGCTTGGAATAACTTCCATAGTTTGTATAACCCCTTTAAAAGTCTTTACTGACTTAAAAGCTAAAGGAGTTTTCCTTTAAGGGGATTTTCTGACTAAAATGCTACTGTAGTTTTCCTTGAAATGCTCACAAGGGCTGGGGCCAAGGTGCAAAAAATGAATGCACAATTATCCTGTGCTGGGTCCCAGTCCTCACGCGCAGCCCGAAAACTGATGTACTAGAGTGATACGGAGACCAAGAACCAAGGACTTATATTGCTGATGGTACATGTTACTAATAAGAGATTCTGGTTTTACCTTGGGTGAACTTTTACATCTCCTTATAGAAGTCATCATGAATGGTCATATCGAGCATGCACACAGTGGTGTGTCCTCAGGTCTATATTATGTTCTTAAGAAAAACGTTTACATCACCTACACAAGAAATTGTATACACTAACTTCAGTGCTTACAGTCCAATACCTTGCCAGACCCGAAATGACAAGGTCCAATTTGTGGTTTCATAACCATTGCAGCCATTGGTCTCAGAAGAGACGTGTACACTAATGGCGCTGGTCAAGAGGTCACGATGGGACATCCTCACTTCTGGTTTGGAATGGATTAGACTGTCACTGCTGGAACAGGAACTATTGAAAAGGGGAGTTAACCTTGTATAAGTTTATATAACTTTCTGTTTAGTTTTCAGTTTCGAGAAACATCCCCTTTAATAGTGTATTATATATTTGATATAACATTTTTATATGGTATGTATAGACTGACAGCAGATTCTTTATAATGAATATGCTAGAGAGCACATGCATAATCTATGTCTATGGAATAGTAAGCTTCTTGGATGATCACTTGGATTATATGCACCCAAGGGTGCAGCATCCATGAGCCGAACTGAGCCTCTCACCTCAGGCAGTACCAACTGTAGGAAGGTGGTGAGCAGCATCTGGGGCACAGTCACATGCTACAAAGCAGGATCTGACAATCAAAAATCGTGTCTCTTCACACCTGAGGTCAGCATGGGTGTGAGAAGCTACATGGAGAACTCACTTACTAAAAAAAAAAAAAACTTGATATATTATTATTGGATAGGGGTGCCTCAGAGTGAAAGTTCTCATCTGCGCCAAACACAACTGGGAAAATATGCAAATACATTTTCTAGGATGGAATAAGACCACGCTTCTTTTATGTATTTGCATTTTTTCCCAGAATCCCCTAGTGGAGAAATATTGGCTATAAGTCTTCACTCATCTACAAGGAGTAAGGAAAACTCTTACTTTCCGACCCCAAACACAACTGAGCCCCTTGAAGAATAACTCATACCGGAGCAGCGCACTTTGGTGAACTTTACATATTATTAAGCGTCAAGTCTGGAGGAAGTAAAAAGGCAACTATACAAGTCAAAGAAAACACCTAGAAACACCTCATGCCATATTCCCTGATCTGACATCTACATGATAAAGTATATAATGATTTGGTATTTAATAATATTAAACATCGCATTGCAAATATCATATATGACTTATTAAACATAATCAGAAAGCTGACGTATCCGCAGCCCTCCGCCAATTGTGCGGCCAATCCCTTGTCTTGGCTCACAGAACCGATGGCATCTATTCAAGAACGGAAGAAAAAAAAAAAAAGCTGGGTACTTGCTCACATCACGCGCGGCTGAACAGGTTTTTTCCGAATCTGTTTTCGATTTCCCCGGGAATGTAGTTTATCATTCACGTCCCTTTTCTATTTTAATTCCTGCTTTATAGAATTAAATTAATTTTTAAATACAACAAGGCAACGCAGATTTGGATTAAGTGCGCCGGTGTGTATATTTGTTTCAAATAGTTATTACATTTTAATATTGGTAAGAAATGTCTTTGGGTATAATGGGATACAGAAGGGATCGAGGACTTAAGTCCTTCATTTAATCTAACCAATGTACAGTATACGACAGCCAGAGCTTATTAAGTCCTAAGACCCCCGACAACCCTTTTATTTTATGGGTTATAGCTGATTCTTGTGATTTTCTTGCTGGGAGTACTGGATAAAGTAGTATTATCAGCTTTGTAGATTAGATTATTATTATTTATTTATATAGTTCACACAGATTATGCAGCGTTGCACAGAGTTTGCCAAATCAGTCCCTGTCCCCAATGGGGCTCACAATCTAATCAACCTACCAGTATGTTTTGGAGTGTGGGAGAAAACCAGAGGACCCGGTGGAAATCCACGCAAACACGGAGATAACATACAAACTCTTCCGGATGTTGACCTGGATGGGACCTGAACCCAGGACTCCAGCGCTGCAAGGCAAAAGTGCTACCCACGCAGCCACCGTGCTAATAATAATAAAAATAATAATAATAACAATAATAATAAAACAGCTTTATTAATATGATGCCATCATTTCCGCAACAATGTACAGATCATATGAATAAAATAAGATACTACAGAATAATAACATAGGCAGGTGAAACACTAGGAATGAGAGTCCTGGTCACAAGAGCTTACAGTCTATAAGGAAGAAGGGATTATGCAAAAGGTGACTTGTAAAATGGCCCAGCCCTTCTTTAAAGTCTTATGCAGACGAACGTATCGGGCCCATGATCCGGCCGCACAATTTGCGGAAGGATCACAGGTCTATGGCACCCGGTCTCTCTCTCACCACACCATGACTGAGCCAGGCGTCCGCCATGCTTATCCACTCAACCACTCGGCTTTCAATGGAGAGGGGAGGGGTGAGGAGCGCTCCTTCCTCCTAAACCTGGCTTTGTTCCCACCCATTCATACACAAGAGGCCTAAGCGATTTTATAATTAAATAAATGAATAAATAAATAAATAATTAGATGGTAAATAAACTAGTCACCAGTGGCTACCGGTATTTGCCTCTCGGCTTCCCCTGCTGCAAGCCTTCTCCTACTCCTGGCCGATTCATAATTACGTTCCGGCCGATGACATCATAGCCAAGGCGTGGAGCGCACGGGGCTTGTGCTTGGTCCTAGTTGCCTGGCTAGGAGCAGGATGAGGCTTGCAGTGGGGGGGCGTGTATTAATTGAAAGCCGTAGATCCCAGAGGTGCATGGGAGTCGTGAGGCTGAGTGCCTCTGGCTGTTTTATAAAGTTATTATTTCATTAATTAAGATCTCAGAAAACGTGTAAAACAGTCCCACCCATCCCCTAGACTGAACGAGCAGTCTAATTAGGACAATAATCTGGTGGTAGATGTCCTTTAAATTAATATTTGTTATTGTTTTTTTTTAATTATATTTTTTATAATGCACAATATCAACTTTTCTCCAAAAAACCTCATAAAAATTCTTAATGCACCATCAACCTTTCTATGACCTCAGCTCCTCAGTGTGATAATGACAAAGCCATTAACTCCGCTAAAGAACACCCAAAGTACGAAGGTAGAAACTGTGACTAAAGCTTTGATGTCAATGTCTTCTTCTCAGATTAGAAAACACAAGCAGATGCTTAAGTAAAGTAAACACGTGGGGCGATAGGCTTCCAGTAGAACCGCAGTTGCCTGAAGCTCATGTTTGTTTGCCCACTCCAAAAACCCTAAGGTGAAAAGTGCATTCGGAGCACTTGACCAAATACATTTAATAAATAATCGTGAAAGATGAATTACTTTTCATTAAACCCAGAACGCACTTGAAAAATCAATAGATGATGGGCGATGATAATGCAATAGGTTAAATATTAGTCGAAAATGTCTTGACTAGTGCTCGAAATTTAAACACCCCGTCATCCTTAAGTAAACCATTGACACTGAACTAATTGTTCATCTAATGTGATGAGATTCCAGGGTGGGATGAGAGGGCTGTTGATACGAAGGCGGCAAACAAAAGCCGGAGTTTGTGACTGATAAGGATTCGTTTAAACTCCGACTTCGGAGATGAATGATTGCCATCAACAACACGACTCCTTGTGTGGCAGGTTCTATATTTGGGCACTCCCGATGGTTGTACTACACAGCTATTGTTATCAAGTGGTCCTCTTCCAACGCAATGGATGGAACAAGTGCTTCAGATTGACAGGCTTTCGAAACTCTTTAAATTCCCTGTTAAGCCAAACCCATTGTGGGACATTAGTCAAGTGACGAATGGAAGATAAACATAAGTCTTATGAAAGGAAAGAAAATTCTTAGAAAAAAATAAACATAATAACATTGCATAACCTGTACTATTAATTAGGTTAATGTTTTTAAAAGTTTGTAAACTTTTGCAACCAACTTGTGTTAGAGCTCCTACGAAAAGGCTATATAATAGGGGGCAGGTGCTTGTGGCTATATACTGGGGGGCAGGAGCTGGCTGGCTATATACTGGGGGCACAGGCTGCTGGTTATAAACTGAAGGGCATGGGCTTGCTAGCTATATACTAGGGGACACGGGCTGGCTGGCTATATACTAGGGGGCATGGGCTGGCTGGCTATATACTAGGGGGCATGAGCTGGCTGGCTATATACTGGGGGGGGCATGGGCTCTCTATATACTAGAGGGCAGGGGCTGGCTGGCTATATATTAGGGGAAATGGGGCTGGCTAGCTATATACTGGGGCATGGATTGGCTAGCTTTATATTAAAGGGCATGGGCTGGCTGGCTATATACTGGGGGGCATGGGCTGGCTGGCTATATAAGGTGGCAAGGGCTGACTAGCTATATACTGGGGGGAAGGGGACTGGCTTGCTATATACTGGCTAGAGGCTGTGACCAATGAATTTCCCACCCTATGCTTATACTGGAGTCAATAATTTTTCCCAGTTTTTTGTGTTAAAATTGGGTACCTCGGCTTATTCTCGGGTCGGCTTATACTCAAGTATATACGGTAAATAAAAATATACATTCATAATAAATTCATAAAAGATGACAACAGATAAGTGGTTCTGGGCATCCGAGTACCTAGTGCATTTGCAAATATATAGCCAAGGTACATATGGAAGTATAATCGATACCCAGTATAAATAACAATGACCAAACAATAAAGTGCAAGTGCTTCAAGTAAAACTTAGAATGGACCCAAGTGCAATATAGATAACCTCAGTGTAGACCAAGTACAAGCACACTGCCCAGCACCAGCCCCGGAACGTGTTTCGGTCAACAGACCTTTGACCTTGTCTATAAAGGTAGTAAAGCGGATAGAGTAAGGGGTTTCTATCCACAACTACATAACATCCTCTTTATACAGAATAAACCCATAATATTATACACTGGTCTCCATCACGTTGAGGTAGAAGTGGAATAACTGATGTGCTCCCAGGGGGGTTCTCTCGTAGTCATGCACCTTTCACTACACGTTCTGTATATGGTTTTTCCATTCTTCTTCTGCACCTTTTAAAGCAAAAAAAAACCCCTATGTAATCTCCCAGGATCCAGAGCGATGAAATAAAATAATACTTGATTTACAGCTATTGATGTCAGTCCAAGTTACTTATGAACAGATGTACAAGGATTGGGTTTCCATACTGGAAGCTCAGGACACATCTCATGCCATGGCTAACATTTTTTCCTAAATCTTATAGAAATATTGTTCTGCTGTAGGATGTAAAGGTATAGACATAAATTACCACAAATGACTCTACGTCCAGGATAAAACTTAGAAAAACTGAATTTATAGTACAGGATCCTAAAACTAACTGTTGACATTATACTGTGGAAATGTACAACCTTGGGACCAGTCGTTACAGAAGTCATTGCAGTCCAGAATGAGCTTATGGCCATAAAAGCTGTCAGTCTGACAAGGAGACACACATGGAAAATCTTGCAATTGTGTTTTTAAAGTATGCAGTTCTGGAATAAATCCATTTTTGTAAAATATTAGGCAACATCCTGGAGACCAACCCATTGAGAACCTTCCATGTGATATCTACTCATCAAGGCTATAGGTATACAGTAAGGGAACTTCTAGAATATGGAGTACTGAATGATAAGACCAAATCTGTAATACTCTGGGACCAGTAGTTGGGCGGTAGCCCAGGGCCTAAGCCTTCTAGGCGGCGCATGGCCATCCAAACCACCCACCAAATTTTATACTGAGAAGAACCTTCACCCTCTATGACTTGTTTTCAGAAGTACTTACACCACTACAGCAAAGACGAGCAGGGACCATCAGAGTCTTAATACTGGAGCCACATTAGTGGGGGAGGCTGCTCGATATTTGATTAATGAAGGGAGTCTGCTGGGTATATTATTAGTGAGGGTGGCTGCTGAGATTTTCATTAGTGAGGGGAAACTCCTGGAATTTTAATTTTTAATGGGAGGCTACTTGGCATTTCATTAGTGGGGGAGGTTGCTGGACATTTTGTTAGTGAGGGGAGGCTGCTGATCATTTCATTAGTGGGGGAGGCTGCTGGGCATTTCATTAGTGAGGAGGGAGGCTGATGACATTTCATTAGTGAGGGGAAGAACTCCTGGAATTTTAATTTTTAATGGGAGGCTGCTGGGCATTTCTTAGTGAGGGGGTGCGGGACATTTGTTAGTGAGGGAGGATGAGGAGCATTTCATTAGTGGGGGAGGCTGCTGGGCATTTCATTAGTGAGGAGAGGCTGCTGGACATTTCATTAGTGAGGGGAAGCTCCTGGAATTTTAATTTTTAATGGGAGGCTGCTGGGCATTTCATTAGTGAGGGGAGGTTGCTGGACATTTTGTTAGTGAGGGGAGGCTGATGAGCATTTCATTAGTGGGGGAGGCTGCTGGGCATTTCATTAGTGAGGGGAGGCTGCTGGGCATTTCATTAGTGAGGGGAGGCTGCTGGGCATCATTTCATTATTGGGTAGGCTGCTGAGCATACCCCATATATACTATGTATACTGTATATATAGCTGGACACAAACACAAAAATATTGAATTGAAAAATATTGTTTTCTTTTTCAGGTTCCCACAATTGAAACATCTGCAGATTTCCAGTGTATGCTGATCACAGAGGGCTATGACGTATTCCGATGTATATATACATCTTCCTGTTCCACCACTTCCCCTTAAAGTGATCACTTGCAGCTGCCAATGTTCAGGGTGTTTCCCCAGTGATGTCACTGTGAGATGTTTTTGGTCACATACTAAAATCGGTTGTCACTTTAAATGTATTGATCTCTGTTCCAAACTAAAATGTATGTATATATCTGTATATCCAATTCGTCCAGTAAGATTCTCTAATTTATTATTCAACTATAGAGTTTTTATCTATCGTAGAGGAAAGTAGTCCCCACCTCAGGTAGGCTAGTTGTGACACAACATGCTAGTTGTTATTGGCCTACGATAATTTGGTCATACTTCCAAAGTTGCGCAGTAGTGGGAGTACAAATGGCGGAAAGCTATATTAAAAAGTAACTTTTATTAGAATCAATTAAATCAAGGTAACAGTATAAATGATTGCAAGAGTCAATGGATCAATAAAAACTGACAAATACTAGGTGGAGGTAGCATACCCAGTGGGATGTGTGAAGCAGGGCGTCCCTATCAGACCCTATCGGGGCAGTGTCAGGACCTAGTATACCCTGCCAAAGTACCTTGATTCGGGGCAGCAGCCCTAGGCGACTGCCACCCCGACTGGAACCTTACCCTGTGCTCGTTACCCTACCCTACAATGGACGGGAAGGGATGCAGGGGGTAAGGTATGTCCCGGGGCACATAAAAGGAAGCCTTGCGTCAAGTGCTGTGGTTACTGCCAAGGTATTAATGATGTGCCCACAGAGAGAGTCGTGTCCTAAACAGTCATAGGACGAAAGTGGAAACAGAAATGGCGGTACAAGTCCGGGGAGAGACAGTACTAGTTAAGATACCCCAATGGAGAGTATAATGTTTGTAGGTCAATTATTCCCAAAAACAATGTGAATTGTGTTCTTGTAGGTCAGGGTTCCCTACATGCCATGTTTCGCCTATATGACATAGGCTCCTCAGGGGAAATGCGACCAAGATTTTCATGATGGTTGACAAGGAAAACACTATGGGTATCAGGGTTTTCAAAGTCTGCAGAATATCTTCCTTAAAGATGCAGGCCAAAGATAGAGGCGATATAGGTGAAGTGGCGCAGGTCAGAAGCCGCAGCCGCACAGTGATGCCGTGCTTGTAAGCCGGGCTGAAGACACGTGGAGTCAGTGGAGCAACTCATATGTGATCCCTGCATCTTTAAGGAAGATATTCTACCCCTGGTGCATACATGCACACCCCGGATACCCATAGTGCTTTCCTTGCCAACCATCATAAAAATCTTGGTCGCATTTCCCCAGAGAAGCCTATGTCATATAGGCGAAACAAGGCATTTAGGGAATCCTGACCTACAAGAACAGAATTCACATTGTTTTTGGGAATAATTGACCTACAAACATTATACTCTCTCCATTCTGGGATCTTTACTTGTACTGTTCTTATGAAGGCAAAAAGGTTTCTCCACCCTCCAGTATATGTCTATGGAAACATTCATGCACCAGGAGCTTCTCTTACATTTAGGCGAGATGATATGCATACAGCCTTACCAGATGCCTGTTTTAGGGCGCAAGAGTGAAATTCGGAGCATCACTTGGATTAGTCCAAAGTTAAACCGATGTGGTCCACAGCAACAGTCCATTACATGGCAGGACCCCCTTGTTCGTGACATGGAATAAGCTGATGAGAAGCCACTATGACTAATCAGACACCAGATCAGGACTATGCAAAGTCTACATTGTCTGAGTGTACAGGATCTACAGCCGGCACTGGTATTTATGCCGCAATTAGAAGTCAAATAGAACCTGACGGCATATATTATCCTTCCGCCATATTATTCTAATTAATACGCTGTTTGCATTGGTCACCCTCCTTGATATCGTCTCGCTACTGTTGGCCCAGTGACAGAATCTAACTACTGTTGATTTGATAAATAATGCCAAAATAATCTCCCAGAATTCTTCAATCCTGGATCTGGATGAAAACCAACTAAACTTATCAACACATGTTCATAAGTAAATGATTACCATATCGCAAATCTGGGTTTGCAATAAGTTTTAGTCTTTTGGTTCCCCACGGAAGAGGTAAAGAAGATAAGACCTGGATAATGAGCAATCCTCAGCAATTTATATCTGAAACGTGTAATAATATTAGGAAAACTTTAATCTCCTCCTCTTGCATTAAAGCATAAATAAATGTATATTAGTAGAAGAGGCAAAGCACTGCTTCAGTTATATAACTTGTAGTCTGTTTTTTAGCAGTTTTCCTCTCTGCAGGCTCTAACTTTACTTTGCAGTTTTCTCAGTTTCGGGTTTGGCATTTGGTTTCAGACACTTGACTCAGTGTATTGCCAAACTGGCGGACGAAATGTTGACGCCCCTTGGCCATGATTGGTCAACTGGAACTGAAATGACAGGTCCACATATCCCTACTGGAGACTAGCTGCTATGATGTCTACCATACACAGCATATAGAAAATATAGGAGAATCTGCTCCGTTTTTCACTCATTCTTACTCGGAGGCATCAGTAGGATTATATAGGACATTACAGAGAAGCACTAAACACATGTCATACAGAGAAAATACAGTAATATATCGTAATATATTGATTATTTTTAAATGATGGCAAGTGTCACATAATAAATTATTCTGAGAATGTTCTAGTTGTGACCTGGTTCCCTATTGGCGGACCAAAGGTATTGTTCACATAATTTATGTGTTTGAAGTAGAAATTTTGTGACTTTATTATAAAATAGGATGGTTCTGGGTTCTTTGTGGCACAATCCATTTAAAGAAGCTGGGATGGTGTGGAAATAGGTGGGTGTAGGTTGGAGGTTGAGAGCGGCTCAGCGGTTATTACATCCAAGAGGAGATGTGGGGGGAGACATTTGGCACCTTCTATCAGTTGGTGGGGGTTATAGGATAACTTCTAGCCAAAGGAGACTTTAGTTATGCTTCCTTGATATGTAAAGTGAAGCCTCCTGTATTTTACCTCATCAGCCAGAGATTCCTGACCATAAAATGGCTTCAGATGTAGGGTCATGTGATCTCTGACTGTCCATGAGCAATCACCCTGCCAGAACCTTATGATTAAAGCTAAAATTAGGTCCTGGAACAACGATTGCTTATGGGCAATTTGGAATCACATGACCCTCCATCTGCGGCCATTTTATGGACAGGAATCTCTGGCTGATGAGGTAATAGACAGGAGGCTTCACTTTACACATCAAGAAAACTATTAATAGATGTATATTGGTAAATTACCCTATATACAGTACTAACCCTCCCCCACATGTACACACATTACAAAAAAACATGAGGTAAAGTGGCCAACCCCTTTAAGCCCTTACCAATGCATGCCGTAATATTACGGAGCATGTTGGGTGTGGGTACATGGAGAGGGCTAACGGGCTGAGCCCTCTCCATAGCGGGTAAGACTTACTGGTAACACCCACGATCGGTGCTATCACGTCGATCACCACTGGCAAAGCTGCCAGCGGCTTCAAAAAGATGGGCGGCACCATCTTGGTGATTGTCGCTCCACGTGATGTCACTTTTTTAAAACTTATACTTTTTAGTATAAAAAATTCAATTAAAAATGATCAAAAGGTTGTACAGTCCTAAAAAGTTAATCAAAAGTCGCACAAAATGACACCACCCACAGCTCCGTGCACTGAAGTATGAAAAAGTTATTAGCGCCAGAAGACGGCAAAATAAAAAAAAAATTGTACAGGAGGTTTGAATTTTTGTAAATGTAGGAAAACATTATAAAACCTATACAAATTTGTTATCGTACCGACCCAAAGAATACAGTAGACCTGTCATTTGGGGTGCACAGTGAGAGCCGTAAAATCCAAGCCCACAAGAAAACGGTGCAAATGCATTTTTCACCATTTTCACTGCATTTGGAATTTTTTCCCCGCTTGGAATACATATGTCGGTATACGGTATACACCATGGAATATTCAATACCGTCACTATGAAGTGCAATTAGTTATGCAAAAAACAAGCCGTCACACAGATCTTTACATGGAAAAATAAAAAAGTTATAGATTTTTGAAGCTGTGGAGTGAAAAATGTAAATGAAAAAAAACAAAAAAGGGCCATATAGTTAAGGGGTTTAAACTCAGAAGCCTTTTGCCTCTTCACTCTCACGCAGGGGTTGGTCACTCCTCTCCAGTGCCGTGCCATGTTCCAAACAGGAAGGCAGAGCATTACTGTGCCAGGGAGGTCATTTTTAAATTCCATAGAATGACAGCAAGCAGAGATCTTAAAATCATGAAAAGTTGATACAAAAAGCCAACTAGAAAATCATTTAACATATTGGGACTGATTTACTAAGGGCTTTGTGGCTGCACTTTCGTCGGGTTTCCCGAATTTTTCCGTTTTGCGCCAAATTCCGCTGGGATTTTGGTGCACGCGATCGGATTTTGGCGCAATAGCGCCGGACTTCATGCAACAGAAATCAGGGGTGTGGCCGTCGGACAACCCAATGGATTCGGAAAAACAGCAGAATTTAAAAAACTAAATGTGTCGCAAGATCATGCACTTACATGCACCGGGAAGAAGAAGGTGAACTCCGGCGGACCTCAGCACAGCAGCGACACCTAGTGGATATCGGGCGCACGACCTTAGTGAATCCCGGCAGAACCCGAATCCACGTCGGACAACGCACCGCTGGATCGCGACTGGACCTGGTAAATAAATGAGCCGCATTTTTTCAGGCTTCAAAAAAGAAATGAAATGGTAGCTTTCATCCCTGTGTGTAGGATCTGAAGACCTGTATTATATTCCGATTCCTATCTGCGCGGTCACAAAGAGGTTAATCACGCCAAGCAAATCGCTGCTGTTCTTTATCTGACTTTCTTACTAATGTCACAAAAATCATATCCATGGGGTGCGGAGAGAGCAGCCGTGTCCTGGGTTTTCTCTTTTGGTTTTTTTTTTAGGGACATTATGGTATTTGGATCAAGTTCATGCATATCCCAAGACACATTTTAGGGGATGTCTGTCTTGCCTCTGAGGACACAGACACTTATTCTTGGATTTCTGTCAAAATATCAGCTTGCTTTCCAAGCGCTACCATAGACGTGAGAGTAAAATTAGAAAGATCTGTTTTGTCTCTGAGCGCGTTCGCCTTCTGACTAGGTGCAAATTTTTCACTGCTATGTTTTGATTCCATTATCGGGGGACCTTAGGTGAGGAGACAGCACCTAGACAAAAAATAATGCATTATATATATCTGCTGCGGGGTCTGCTGCGGGTGGGGGTCCGTAACAAGGCTGCTCCCTGCTCCTTCTTGATAGGTAATTATAATGACCACCTCCGCTGCAAATTTCACATTATATTAAATATAAACTTTATCATTTATTTTGGCGCCCCCTTGTGGTGGATGGATGCAGCCAAAATTCTACTATTTATGCGAAATCGGAAAAACAGAACATTGCTTTACAGATGTAGTCTAAAACTGGCACAAGTTTAACAAAATATGGACTTTTATTTAAGTAGATCAGATATTCTTTTTAATTTTTATTACAAAGATATGGGGGCAGATTTACTTACCCGGTCTAGTCGCAATCCACTGGCGCTGATTCAGGTTCTCCTGGGATTCACTAAGGTCGTGCGCCCGATGTCCAGTGTCGCTGCTGCGCTGAAGTCCGCCGGTTTTTCCGAATCCGTCGGGTTTTCCGATGGCCACGCCCCCCCCCCCCATTTCTGTTGCGTGAAAGCCGGTGCCGATGCACCACCATCCAATCAGTTGCGCCAAAATCCCGGGGTAATTCGTCGCAAATTGGAAAAATTTGGGAAACCCGACGAAAATGCAAGATTCGGGACCCTTAGTAAATGAGCCCCATGGAGTCCAACACATGATGCGCCTACCAGCGGATATCAATAGCCAGGACTGACTGATGTTGTATTCAGTATATAGAGCCAAAGCGGCCTGTTACTGCAACTCACTTAAAGGGAACCTATCATCAGTATTGATCATACAAAGCTGCAGACAGTGTAAGGTATAGTCCCTGGAGATCTCTGTGTGTGTAGTAAGTAGCAGCAGGACTGTGAAAATTTGAATTTTTAATGTTTTGCAGCTCCTGCAAGTGTTCTGGGCAAATTTAAGTTGCTCCATAGCTGCTATGATGTCTCCAATACCCTGTGTATAAAAAGTAGAGAAAACTTTTCATAGAGGACATTATAGTACAGTAAAGATCTGTACTGATAGGAATAAAGCACTTGAGTGAGAAACAAAACTTACTACCTAGCTCCAGCAGATTTTGTCTTTACCTGTACCTGTCTTCTCTCACATAGCTCCTGCTCACTATCCTCTTCATAGAATAGATGCTCTCATGCATTTCTAGACTTCTGTCCATATGGTTCTAGAGAAACAGATTAAGCAGAGACTTAAGTTCAGTTTGAGAAAGAGGGAGAAGAAAAAGAACTCGATGAATGAAGAAGGAAGCATTTTGCTCTGATAAGATATGAAACAAAGCTTCTTATATTTCCCTGATTTACACAAGGTTTATTGCAAAGTTACCGTATATACTCGAGTATAAGCCGAGGTACCTAATTTTACCAAAAAACTGGGAAAACGTATTGACTCGAGTATAAGCCTAGGGTGGGAAATGCATATTATCATATCATATTAATGATATGTCCAGCAGCACAGCCCTCTGAATGTCCAGCAGAAGAGCTCCCCTTAATGTCCAGCAGAATAGCCCCCCTTAATGTCCAGCAGAAGAGCTCCCCTTAATGTCCAGCAGACAAGCCCCCCTTAATGTCCAGCAGAAGAGCTCCCCTTAATGTCCAGCAGAAGAGCCCCCCTTAACGGCTGCCAGCAAAGCCCCCTATCCAGTAGCAGAACCTCTCTTAATAATAAAAAAACTTGCATACTTACCCCCCGGAACTCACCCCTGGTGTCCTCTTCTCCTTGCGTCTTGTCTTCTCCCTGCAGCTCCAGTTTCCCAAAAACGCTGGTAGAGGCGTGTCTATGCAATCTGCCCGCCCACACAGCACTATGGCTCCATGCTGGAGCTTCACAGACTGTAACACTGTCTCTCCCTTACCTTGCTCTGTCAGCACTATCTCCTCAGTCTGTTTGTTATAATATCACACAGTGGGAGGAGGTAGTGCTCCTCGCACACTGTAACAACCTGTGAAGCTGCAGCATGGAGGGTCTCTGGTAACACCCCACCCTGGGCCCTTCTGCTTCATTAGCATAATTGTAAAGTTGATTTTAGAAGGAAGGAGATCATGGAAAACAAGTATAAGAAGATTACCACAGTCACGGTGCCTGGATCTATGAGTAATGCCCCTGGTTTATGGTAGATTTCCTATAAGGGGTCTACCGTATATAGGTTTTTATATTCCTATGTCACCGACAGCATAAAGATTTGCAAACCTCCATCTAATGAGTAAAATCCCAATCTATAGAACGTGTTCACATGTCTGTCTTCGCTGAGGCCGGTTTCTGGCAGATAAGTCAGAACATTTAGTACAACATAAGAACAGTGTGGACATATTGAAAGAATTTGGCATATGGCGGCTCTGCGTGTTTGTACAGTCCGCGACCCTCATTAATAAATCTGCCCTAATGTGCGAGCACGCAGTGCCGTGTGCCATGTGCTATGGCGTATGTGGCTGATATAAGCTCGGAGATGTGGCTGTCATCGGGGCTGTTTGGAATAGATTTATCCTATATCTCGCTCCTGCCCGGTAATCACGGCTAATGCCCCCTGAATGATTCCAGTTAGTAGAATTAATGACAGTAATTACCCCAGGACAATGTCAAATTAAACAGAATCAGTAAAAGCCTGAATATCTTTATATGGAGGTCATAGCCAGAGCCTGTGATTCCTACACAACGCAGGAGCTGTCAGCGCTCCCTACATAACCATGGGAAGTGCGCGGATCGGACAACATGCCCGTGCTATGCCGTCACTCATACACCCTACAGGGACAAGTCACCGGCACATTTGTCACAGTTTTATTGTAGAAAAAAATAAAATTATCATGCGCCTCATTATAAATACCGGCGGCCGGCAGAAGCAAAACAGAGGCGACACACCACGGATGTTGTGTCATCATCAACCCATTATATACCCAGTATATAGTCAGCCAGCCCCCAGTGTATAGCCATCCAGCCCACAATATATAGCCATCCAGCTTCCAGTATACAGCCTGTCAGCCTATGCACCCCAGGATATAGCCAGCCTCCAGTATATAGACAGCCAGCACTTAGTATATAGCTAGCCAGCACCCAGTATACAGCCTGTCAGCCCATGCACCCCAGCATATAGCCAGCTATCCCCCAGCATATAGCCAGCCCCCAACATATAGCCAGTCCCCAGTATGTAGCCAGTCAACACCGCGTATATGGCCGCGTATACCCAGTATATAGTCAGCCAGCCCCCAGTGTATAGCCATCCAGCCCACAATATATAGCCATCCAGCTTCCAGTATACAGCCTGTCAGCCATGCCCCCCAGGATATATTACGCCAGCCCCCATTAGATAGCCAGCCAGCCCCACGTATATAGCCAGCCAGCACCTAGTATATAGCCTGTCAGCCCATGGCCCTAAGTATATAGCTAGCAGCCCCTGCTCCCAGTATAAAGCTTGCCGATGCCCCTGAGTATATAGCCATCCTTTTCCCCAGTATATAGCCAGACTTCAGTATATAGCCATCCCCCAGCATATAGTCAGCCCCCTCCCCAGTATATAGCTAGTCATCCAGCCCCTAGTATATAGCCAGTTAGCCCCCAGAATATAGCCAGCCCGCTTCCAGTATATAGCAAACCAAGCCCCCAGTATATAGCTAACCAGTCCTTGCCCCCAGTATATAGCCAGCCAGCCCCTTCCTCAGTCTATAGCTAGTGAGCCAGCTTCCAGTATATAGCCAGCCAGTCTGTCCCCAGTATATAGCTAGCCCGTGTCCCCCAGTATATAGCCAGCCCATGCCCACCAGTATATAATTAGCCAGCCCATTCTTCAGTATATAGCCAGCCAGCTCCCTGTCCCCCAGTAAATAGCCAGCCCATGCCCCCAGTATATAATTAGCCAGCCCATTCTTCAGTAGTATAAGCCGTGCACAGGCTCCTCTGATGCGCGCCCAAGTCAATATAGCCAGGCCCCAATGGCCCCCCAAGTTATACGAATTACGCAGCACCATTCTTCAAGTTATAGAGCAAGCCCGCTTCCCGTCCCTCAGTAGTACATAGCCAGCACATTTTTTGTGCTTATATTGCAGTATATACAGTATCTATTCAAGACAACATGGGTAATATTTCTCTTAGGCTACATTCACACTGTCGTATGGAGGACGTATATACGGCTGATATACGTCCTCCATAGACGGCAATGGGCGCACGCCGCCCTACAGGAGCGGTACGGTGCAGCACACGTGCGGCACCGTAACGCTCCTTACCCGGAAAAAGATAGGACCTGTCCTATCTTTTACCGTAATACGGCACCGTGCGCCATTACTTCCTATGGAGAGGGGCAGGGGTGAGCGCAGCTCACCTCCTCCTCCTCTCCCCGTGCACTGCCGTTGCCCGCTACAGTACGGGCGGGCAACGGCAGTGTGAATATAGCCTTAGTCTGAGGCGTGTTTGATGTGCACCTTAGTTCTTTCTGCACAACATTTCTACAGCATGAACAAAGTGCACCGAAAAAAAAATTTGGTGCCATTTTTTCTGTCTTGTCGGACACAGAGCAGCCGCGACACAAAACTGGCGCAGACACTTTATAAATACATGTGCAGAAGTTTGCACGTTCTTTCTAGTGCCAAGTCAAACAGAAAACTGGTGCAAACACTTCAATAATCTGGGCCGGTGAGAAGGGAATATGGTCCAGTTACATCTGGTGACTTCTCTTAATTGTAGTGCAGGTAATGGAGTAAAAATCTCCTACACATCCATAGTTGATGCATATACAGTAGATAAACAAGTCCTAGGGCAACTTTTTCACTCTTGGAACTGAAATTTTCTCTGCAGCCTCCATTACTTATCTATCATCAAAATCAAACATGAAAAACACAGTTCACATTCCCACTTTGTGATATGGCAGCAGGCAGAGAGAGGGGGAGTGCTGCGGAAGCAGGGGGATAGGAAGTAGTGTCGCTGCACAGTGTAACAGCCTGTGAAGCTAAAGAAGGGATGGACTTTGGTAACACCCCAGAGCCCTTCTGGCTCATTATCATAATTTCATAACGAATTAAATTGCTCGAAAATTTAGCTTTTACATCGAACACCTAAATCTAATATTTGTTTCTGGAAGATTGTAGAGCTAAGCTTCTTTTCTCTACGTGGTCATATATTTTGTTGTTACTGCCATCGAGAACTGGAAATCAATGTCACAATGAGAGAGGGGGTACTGTCTCCATCTGGAGAAAACAAGGTTTAATCACCGGAGGCGACAGGGCTTTTTTACTATGAGAACTGTCATTCTGTGGAATAGCCGAGCTCAGGCGCTGGTCACAGCAGGGACAGCAGAGAGCTTCAAGAAGGGTCTAGATGCCTTTTTACACCTAAATAACATTGATGGTTATGTTATATAGAATTGTTTCCCCTAAATCCCTTCCTCATCCAATCCCTCCCCTTCCTTGGTTGAGCTTGATGATAAACTATGATACTATGATACAGTCTAGAACACGACCGGGTCTCTTGATTATGATTAATATCATTGGATCACAGACCTTCGAGATCAGAAGTTGATCATCAGACCTTGGTACCTCAAACATCACCCTCGGCCATCACCACCAGCACCGTGTGCTATCTCCCGGCCGCATATCATTTACCAATTTAAAGCAGCTGGTTCACGTAAATGTAACAGAGTTTAATATCCGGGACAGCTCACCGAGGGGATCACTTATTACATTATTGGGGGCGATCTTAGGTTTCACTTGCGGTTTATTGTTCACAATTGTTTTGTCTTAAAAACAAAATTTGGTTTTTTACCTCAAAGAGATTGCAGTTTATGGTAGAATTGTGCAAGTTTATGAGAATCATAAATATTGACCCCCCCACCCCACCCCCACAATCATAAATATTAACCCCACACACACAACCCCCGAGCCCACTCCTTCAGATCAAAAACAGATATTCTGTGTCTTTAGAACAAATTAGCTAAAAATACAAAAACAATTGTAATATTATACATCAACACGAAAGAGATTATTTAAAAAATTTTGGAGACTATTTTTTGTTACTACAGAATAAAATTTTTCAAGTTAGATTTTTTTTAGACTTCATTTTATTTCTTTTTCTTAACTTTTCAGACCTGGCGGCATGCTGCTTGTGGTAGAAAATGCATCTACTTAAAAGGGTCGTCCAACATCAAGAAATAATTGAAATTATTGGTGTAATGAAAAGTTATCGAATTTTCCGATTCCGACTTTTTGTATCAATTCCTCGGTTTTCTAGATCTGCTGTCATTCTATAGGAAGCTTCAATGTTTATTTACAGTGGATAAAGACTGGTCCCTTGTTATATCCCTGGTCATGTGATGTCACACAGGTGCACGGCTTGTTTTATCTAAGGTCATGTGATGTCACACAGGGGCACAGCTCATTATTACACACAGTTTTGATCACTCTGTGTTATAACAAGCCGTGCAACTGTGTGACACCACTTGACCAGGGATATAATGAGCCGTGCACCTGTGTGACATCACATGACCAGGGATATAATGAGCCGTGCACCTGTGTGACATCACATGAACAGGGATATAACGAGCTGTGTACCTGTGCAACATTACTTGACATGAAGAGAAATATAATGAGCCGTGCACCTGTGTGACATCTTATGACCAGGTATATAATGAGAAGTTCACCTGTGTGACATCACATGACCAGGTGTATAACGAGAAGTGCACCTGTGTGACATCACATGACCAGGGATGTAACGAGCCGTGCACCTGTGTGACATCACATGACCAGGGATGTAACGAGCCATGCACCTGAGTGACATCACATGACCAGGTATATAATGAGCCGTGCACTTGTGTGACATCACATGACCAGGTATATAATGAGCCGTGCACCTGTGTGACATCACATCACCAGGGATATAATGAGCCGTGCACCTGTGTGACATCACATGACCAGGGATATAATGAGCCGTGCATCTGTGTGACACCACATGACCAGGGATATAATGAGCCGTGCATCTGTGTGACATGACATAAACAGGGACTAGTTTTATCCATAGAAAGTAAACAATAAAGCTTCCTATAGAATGACAGCAAGCAGAGATCTACCATTAGGAATTGAAACTCAAAGTATATTGGAAAATTGTACAACTTTCACTACACAAACAATAATAACTAATTGCTGAAAGTGAACAGCCCCTATAAATAAAATCTACCATGAAAATCCATCCTGATAAACCAGGGACATTACTCATAGATCCAGGCACTGTGACTGTGGTAATCTTCTTATATGTGTTATCCATGGCCCCCTCCTTTCTAAAATCAACTATCTAATAAAATTATGCTAATGAGCCTGAAGGGCTAATGCATTGGTATCCACAGCCCTTACATTCTGCAGATTCACAGACTAGGGCACATTTGCTTACCTGGTCCCTGCGCGATCCCCGATCTGGAATGCACTGTGCCGCGATTCACTAAGATTGTGCGTCCGATATCCTGCATGTGTCGCTTCCCCGCTCAGGTCCGCCGGAGTTCACCTTCTTCTTCCTAGTGCCTGTGAATCTGCAGCACAGAGGGGCTCTGGTAAAGTCCCCAGAAACCTTCAGACTAATTAGCATCATTTTAAAAGTTGCCTTTAGAAGGAAGGAGGCCATGGGTAACAAATGTAAGACACTTACCACAGGCACGGTTCCTGGATCTTATGAGTAAGTGTCCTGCTAGATTTTGATGGAAAATTTCCTTAACGAAGATAGGAATCTGAAACAAAAACAATGAATGCTTGTCCTGCTCAGGTTTCGGTACTTCTGTATTTATTGTCGCTACTCTCAGCCACAAGTTCTGGCGGCTCATGGGACATGTTTTGTCTTTGTCCTCAGCTCATGGGCTGAAGTGGGAGCCATAACCACCAGAATTCTGACTGAACGCAGTTGCAAAAATAGAAGTACCGGAATAACTCTTGAATCGGGAGCAGCGTTCTTATATTTCCTCTTTTTTCCCTTTCCTGCCCACTAAAGGGCAGATCCAGATTGCTGGAATATCCCCTTTAAGGACAATGTGGGAGATTAATCATTGGCAGTGGCTCCCCCTCTCTGCACATCACCATCCTCCTGCATCCTTTTACTAGAAAGCTGAACAGCCGTTCTCATAGCTGTCCTGAGTAACTAGAGGGTACACAGTCTCCACAGAGCACTTTGAGAAGCTCAGCCCCTTCTTCATCGAGTTGTTGGGGCACATGGGAGAAGGCGTGTGTCGGACTGGCCCACCAGAGTACCAGAGGATCCTCCGGTGGGTCCTGGCTCAACCCAGTACTGAACCCCAGAGGTCCATCAGAAAACGCCACAATTTGGAGGCTGCTAGAGTATATTTCCCGGGGGATAATGAAGAGTGGACCCTCAGATTGATTTTCTCTGGTGGGCCTAAGGAAATCAGTTTGCCACTGGAGAGGGCCCACAGAATGGAGATGACCAGATCATGGCCCCCGATACTCATGTGTGTATGCATGATAAGGGGACCCTGTAAGGCAGGGCCGAGTTTAGGGTTTTTGCTGCCTGAGGCAAAAATTAAAATGCCGCAAATTTCGCCGCCTTACCCAGGGCTCGGCCATCCGCCGCCTGGGGCAGATTTTCTTCTCGCCTCATGGCAAATAAGGAGTTTGCGTGCTCTCCCCAAAGTAGTGTCTTATTCTACAGACTTGCGGAATAGAAACCAACGTGAACAAACAGATGAATATTCCACTGGATTCCCCTTCTGGACGCTCCGTCTCCGGCCATGATGTAAGGGTTACTAGCTGGATTCTACCGGAGGCCCCTGATTAACACAAGCTCCATGCTTCTCCATTAACAAGGAATAGCAGGTTATTTAATCACACGGCGAGGCCGAAGGAGAACGAATCACCTCGTGGAGCCAAGAATAATGGAAAAGTATTTTAAGAATGGAGAACAAGAGGAGGACATTCATCTTGCAGCCTGTATTTGTACTAAGTGAAAAATTGGGCTGTAATTGACTTTAATTAACCTCAACCACAATACATAAGCCAGAGGAAAACATCTCATCTATCGCTGCGCTGAAATACGCAACGGCCTGTGCCTGTTCTGTGCTGCAGACAAGGATCAGGGTTATCTACCAATTTCATGTCTATCCAAAAAAAAAAATAACTAAAAAAGTACTTTAACCCCTTTGCGTTTTTTTGTTCCCCATGTTCAAATATCTATAACTTTAAAATGTTTCCATGTACAGATCTGTGTGAGGGCTTATTTTCTGCGTAACAAATTTTACTTCTCAGAGGGGGTGTTTATTATTCCATGTCATGTACTGGGAAGCTGGAAAAATTTCCAAATGTGGGAAAATCAGTACAATGATATCTATTACCAAATTTACTGTATATAGATTTTATTGGGGGACATGTATCTTTGTTTCTGCTAGTAAAATTGTCTAATTTTTGTGACTTTTGTAGTTTTTGCAACTTTTCAATGTGACTTTTACACCTTGGCCTGCACTATGTGCCTTATGTATCTTTATTTTCCAGATGTTATGTGCGACTTTTTTTTTTGCTTATTTTTGCCACATTTTAGGCGCAAATCTGCACCTGCTCCAGGACAGGTGCAAAGGAAGGATTTTTTTGTCATGGACCCTGTTTTAACATGTAAATTGGAATTATTTCTCATGCTTTAAATGTTTAAAATTTTGCACATTAACCTGTTTTTTAAAAATGTATTCATTTTTGCATTTACATTTTTTTAAATTTATTGTTTTCCTTAAAGGGTGCGGTCACACGTTGTGTTTTGGTTGTGTTTTCATTGCATTTTGAAACATATTAAAACAGCAAAGGAGAGTTGATTTGCCTAACTACATTACTGTTAACATTAGTGTTTACAAAACACAATGTGAACACGATGTTAACTCATGTGGTAGCAACACATTAACGCATCTGTTAACAATGTGTTAATATCAGGTTTACAATGCATTTTGTAAATGCAAATGTTAACAGTAATATAATTAGGTAAACCACCTCTCGTAACGTGTGATCGCACCAATAACACCACATGTGACCGCAGCCTCATATGTCGTCATCTCCCTGGGGTGTGACTAGAGTGGTTAAAAATGTAGGACACGGCCTCAAATCCAAAATTTACAGTAGTGTCCACTGCAGTAATAACCCCTTGCATTCCATATTACTGGTACCTACACGAATCACTTCGCTGATATAGGTTCACTCCTTTTTGCCCCCCTACCCAGTGCATGTCAAGTCGTACTACTCCATGAGGATATCTCCTACCGGACAAAACCGCTAGTGATTATATTTGCCAGTCCTGGCCCAAATATCGCCGCAGTAAGGACTCATAACTACAGACATTTGTTTCCACGAATATTGTGGTCTCATTCCACAAACCACCCTACCTAGGAAACCTGTGTTTTAAACATAATTTTCTCTCTCAAACTGAGCAGTCAGTAGTTATACTATTGGCGCCCTGAGGTCACCCATACAATAGAAAGAAGATGGAGAAATTTGGATTATAGCTTCTTTACAGCGTCCCCTGAAGAGGAATAATCAGGGGACCCAGAGCAGGAGCTCCAACAATAATCCATCTCTGTCCACAACTTATTGATTCTTGTGTAGTCCTGGCAGCCAGGGAGGTGTCGCTTTAAAATAGCACTGAGCAGGGCACGTCCTGGGCGGTTTTGGACCACAGGAGGCCTTGAGTCAGATCTTGCAAATTCTTTGCTGGGGTTAAGGTCTGGGTGCCCACAGAAAGGGCTCTGAGTGCCACCTCTGGCATCCGTGCCATAGGTTCGCCACCACTGTTATAGGCAAGTACTATTAAACATACTTTACTACATATATGTACTACAATTTTTGTGTCAGTTGGTATTTATTTTGTAGGTTTGAAGTACTATTGATCCCCTGATATTCTATTTTCCTGCTGGTTCTTTTGTTTGTGGCATCTCTCAAAACACTGTAAACACCCCTTTCAGCCAGGGATTGGCCACAAGGTGCCCCAACTCTGCCAGTTATTAGCCAACCAGGTACTTCCTCTGCCAAGAGGAAGTTAAAACCAGTAGGGACAGGGAAGTACTGGAATGAGATGTGAATATCTTAGTTTTATGGGAGATATGGAAAGAGTCAGTGGTCAGTCTCTTACAATCCCATAAAAAGGTGATGATTGTTATCAGTTGTCCTACCTCTTTAAAAATATACATTTTTGGGGGGAATTGCAATCATTTCTCTGATGAATTTTGAAACCTGACTAGTGGATTAAAATCCAATATTCTCTTGTTATTAGATTAGTGATAGTGACTCATGGACCAGTTATGGATATTCTATACATCTTTAATAAGGGACTAGACATCTGTTCTCCTATCATTTTACATATAATTCCACCAATAGAAATGAGTGGAGCTGATGGTTGGGTTCGGTGTTCAGGTTTGGCCCGACAAGCCAGGAAATACTGGCCCATATTAACTTACCTGACCTGTCGCGATCCCCGAAAGTGCTTTGTCTGACCAGAATGCACGGTGCCGCGATTCGTGAAGATCGTGCGCCCAATATCCTGCATGTGTCACTTCCACGCCCAGGTCCACCAGAGTTCACCTTCTTCTTCCTGGTGCATGTAAGTGCGACACAAATTGTATCTTAAATCCCGTACTCAGTCCGAATTGGTCGGATCGTCCGACGGCACACCACCCCCGATTTCTGTTGCATGGAAGCTGGCGCAGCTGTGCCACAATCCGATCGAGTGCAACACAATCCCCAGTTAAATACCTGTCCCAGCGGCGCAAATCCCGAAAACTGCGATCCGTGGACCCTTACTAAATAAGCCCAATTGTCTCCCTGGTGAATAATAGCCATGGCTTGTTGCTAGGAGTGTCAATTTGGCTGTTCAATCACCAATCCGGCAATATGTCCCGGTCAGACGGCCGAACCCAAATGTTGAACCTGACCATCGGGTCCACGTATCTCTATCCTCCAATTTCCAGCTAAGGTCAGATGAAACTTTCATATCTATGGTCTGTAAAGAATAATTAGCAAAAAGTTAGTAGCTTCATAGACCACAATTTATTTTTTGTTGGAAGACCCTGGAGGCCTACTCATTGACAATATTTATAAAAGATGACACTTGGGTGATTCATACGGTGTCATGCAGGCATCACGGCACCGGAGGGTTGATGTTACTCTCAGATTTGGATCACGTCTCTAACAATTTAGGTGGACTTTTTATGTTCCGTTTTATAAGTGCTGCATGTTATTTTATGAAATGTTACTTTTACCAATAAATTTGATGAGTTCAGTGTTTTATCTTAACCACAAGTGGAAAAATAAAAGTGAAACGCAACTCCTCTGCAGATGTTTCGCCCTTCATCACAGATGCTGCAGTGGATGGGCAAGTTGTGTTGGCGCCTTCTCAATGCCCCACATGGTGAGCCTCAACACTATTGTTTGGTGTCTATTTTGTGTAAAATCTGTTTGTTGAAGTATTGTGTAACTAGGACATTTACTTTGCCTTAAATACAGCACCAAAGTACGGAATTACACGTCTAGATGAACAAATAGTGTTAACTGTGGCTTTACAGGCCCTTTAACTCCTTAACGACTTTGCCCTTTTTTGTTTTTTTATTACCATTTTTCACTCCCCACCATCAAAAATGTATACAGTATTTTTCGGACTATAAGGCGCACCGGAGTATAAGGCGCACCATCAATAAATGCCTGCTAAAACATCTAGGTTCATATATAAGGCGCACCGGAGTATAAAGCGCACCTGATTATAAGGATGAATGACCAGCAGGTGGCAGACCTGTGCACAGTTCAAGGCAGCTTTTGTCTATAAGTAAGGTTCATATATAAGGCGCACTGGACTATAAGGCGCACCTTTGATTTCTGAGAAAATCAAAGGATTTTTAGTGCGCCTTATAGTCTGAAAAATACGGTAATTTTTAAATGCAGTGAAATTGGTAAAAAAAGACGCATTTGTGCCGTTTCCTTGTGGTCTTGGATTTTACGGCTTTCACTGTGCGCCCCAAATAAAATGTCTACTTTAATCTTTGGGTTGGTGCGATCACGGGGATAACAAATTTGTATAGGTTTTATAATGTTTTCATACATTTACAAAAATTAAAACCTCCTGTACAATTTTTTTTTTTTATTATTTTGCCATTTTGATTTTGAGCTGTGGGTGGAATTTTTGGCGACTTTTGATGCTATTCTCAATGCTTCTATTTTTAGGACTATACGACCTTTTGATAACTTTTATAGAATTTTTTTATATTGGGAATTTGGGCGCTATTTTCCGTTACGGGGTTAAATGCAGTGAAAAACTGTTACTATATTTTGATAGATCGGGCATTTTCGGATGCGGCGATACCTAACGTGGTTATGATTTTTACTGTTTACTTATATTTATCAGTTCTTTTTTTTATTTTTACTATTTTTCAGACCCCCTAGGGTACTTTAAACCTACGTTGTCTGATTGATCCTACCATATACGGCCATACTACAGTGTGAAGCTGCCGGTAGTTTTGTCAGCAGCAAAGGACAGGATAACAGTTACCGGTAAGTGTTTGCTGCAATATGCAGCAAAGACTTACCGGCTATGGAGAGGGCTCAGCCGTGAGCCCTCTTCAAGCACCTGCAGCCAGCGAGAGCCGTAATATTATGGCGCATGTCTTAAGGGGTTAACAGGTGATCCTGATTTTTTGTAGCATTGGTAAAGTATGGTTTGAAACTATTTTCACTGACAAACTTTTTGAGCAAATTCTGCAAATTGGTGCAACTGAATGTTTGCAATGTTTTCCATCCGTTATTTTAAAGGGTAACTAAAGTTTTGACAAAGTTATGTCAATCAGTAGTACAGATGATAATATTCGACTTTTTGATATACTTTTATTAAAGGAATATGTTTTTGTGTACCGATTTTTCCTCTGTGTTTCTCACTTATTTAAGCAATTTGTATAAATCGGCTACATCTCTCCACTTCATGGAGCTGATTTATCAGGGGAGATATGCACTAGATGTGGAAAGAGTTAATTTTCTTGTCTGTCAGAGGTGCATGAAGCTCAGAAGATTTTCAGATATACTGGTCACTGCAGGAGAAAGAGCAGGAAAAAGGCACAGAGAAGCTGTTTTACTTAATGAAGTATATTACAAAGTTTAATATGATCACCTACTTTATTCTTTTCTGAAATAAATACAGATTTAGTTACTCTTTAAGGTTTTATCATTTTAAACAATATAATAATAATTCCTTTATTTATATAGCGCAATTATAGCAATTTATATAGCGCACACAGATTACTCAGCTCTGCACAGAGTTTGCCAAATCAGTCCCTGTCCCCAATGGGGCTCACAATCTAATCAACCTACCAGTATGTTTTGGAGTGTGGGAGAAAACCGGAGGACCCGGGGAAAACCCACTCAAACATGATATAAGTTTAATAAACAAGAAATACTTTGCTCAACATATCAATATATTGGGAGCTTTACCGTGATTCATCACCAGAAGAACAGCCAGGATGAGACAACCAAGAAAGTCTAGGCCTAAGTATAAAAAGGGTCAGAGATAGGAGTAGGACAACATACAACAGACACACAAGGGGCAAGGCAATGCAAAACCATGGAGAGCATAATAAAGATCAGGGTTAGAGGTTAATTAGGAAGACCGTAGCCCTGGGAATGAGAAGATTGGAATGGACACAAGGCAATACATGAAAAATCATCATCTTCTTAAACAGTCCATCAAGACATCATTTTTGGGCACCATTTGCTGGAGGAACCCAAAGAGACAGGACCAAGAGCACCAGAACCACAGCCTGGGTTAAAGATCAGGAAACCAAAAAAGTGAGGTGACTTAATAATGCTCATGTCACACATAAGATGTGAATGATAACAGTAGCTGAAGATGAGCTATTTTGAGACTGCAAGTTGAAGGAATTGGCCATGTTTTGTTGGAAGGATCCTCCAAAAATAACCTAATCATAGGATATCTTGTTGCTGGGCTTCCTACTGATCCGCTGCAGTCTGTAGAAGAACTGTCTATAGAAGGAAGTTTCCCAGCAGCGCCTCCACAGGGCAAACAAAGCACATTTACTTACCCGGTCCAGTCGCGATCCAGCGGCGCGTTCTCTGACAAGGATTTGGGTCTCCTGGGATTCACTTAGGTCCGTGCGCCCGATATCCACCAGGTGTTGATGCTGCGCCGAGGTCCACCGTAGTTCACCTTCTTCGTCCCGGTGCACATAAGTGCTGATCTTGTGACACAAATTTTTTTAAAATTCTGTGGTTTTTCCGAATCCGTCGGGTTTTCCGACGGCCACGCCCCCCCCATTTCTGTCGCGTGAAAGCCAGCACCGATGCACCACAATCCGATTGTGTGCACCAAATTCCCAGGGCAATTCGGCGCAAATCGGAAAAATTTGGGAAAGCCGATGAAAGTGCGAGCCGCGGACCCTTAGTAAGTAAGCCCCAATATGTATTGAATTTATTGTCTGTGTAATGTATAGATATACTGAGATACACTGCTCATAGCTTCTCTTCATTCAAACGTATAGATGAAAATCCCAAATGCTTAATGGTTCTTTATTATTTTAGAATGTAACACTAAGAAAGCAGAAGACTATAAAAAAAATCATCAACATCAATTAACCAATTAACAAGTATCCTCTCCCAAGCCAGAGATAACTAAATGGACCCCTATGATCTGATTGCACGTGCTGTATGTGAGAATTTATTTATGCACTTCTACTCGAAATTTTGCTTAAATGTATTACATTTTACATTCATCACTGGGGAAAAAGCCGACAACCGCAGTGAATAATTTTCCTCTAATGGTTAAATCCCCATTTTGATTTGCAGCCCTTTGATTTATTTGCAGAAACCTGCTGGTTAGAACACACTGCCGGGCTGATTAATGTCTCCTTCTGTCATCAGTTTTCACTTATATTCTTGGCCAGTTCTGACATTCAGCCCCCTAAAGAATCAGAAAGAATTTTTGGACAGATCCAAAATCTTACTGGCATGGGATTTGGGGAATGTTGTGCTAGCAAAACAAGCAAGATGAATGTAAGGACAATTTCATGTTCTATATTGAGGTTGTTTCTCCATCCACTTAGTTCCTCTAGAGGTTCTGTCCAGTACCAGGACCACAGCGGCCGGAGAAGACATCAATAACACGTCCTGTGCTTTCTCTATGTCTTGTGTTGAACTGCTACTTCTCAAATCTCTGGGGAGTGTAAAGTCCACTAAAAAGAAATAGTAAATTATTACAAAAGGACCTAGATATTTTTGGAATTATTGGTAAAAAAAAAAAAACATAAAAAGGAAGTAGCAAGTGTTAAAAGTTATTTTTAGAAATTGTCTGTTCCCATCACCACTGATGGTTAGGATCTGCTGTCCAACTGGTGTCTCTATAATGTCCAATTATATAGTGGTTCTGATCAGGCATGGAAGAAGAGTTCTGGGTCACATGTTTCATATAGATGAGGACTAGACTTTCGTATCTTTCCTTTTGGCTTGACATATCTAAGGATGAGTAGCACAATGGGGCTTATTAACTACGTGTCACGGATCACACTTTTTTCAGACTTTCCGAAAGCAGGGGGTGTAACTAAAGGCCCAGGGACAAATGTTTAGCTTGGGGGGCGGCGACAAAATTTTGCTCAATCCCATCCATACATTTCAGCAGCTCACATGAACCAATACTTCAGCACTGACTGCCAGGTTTATTTTTCGGACTCAAATTCTCTCAATCCTCCAAAATCTATATGTATTTTGTAAACAAAAATATCAATAATTTAATAATACATCTTTCCTATGAAGGCAGATTAGATACAGAAGGTCATCTCTATAAGGTGAATACTTATATAAGGGTATGTTAAATAAAGTGGTGCAACTCTATAAAAGGTAAATGCCTATATAATGGCAGCATGGTGAAATACACACTCTGGGAACAGACTATACAAATAACCAAAGACAGTGGGCCCTAACTCTAAACCCACTTCCCAGCTGTCCCTGCCTAACAAACCCTAGTGGTATAGGACCAAAGTGCAAAACAATGGGGAAGATTTACTTACCTGGTCCAGTCGCGATCCAGCGGCGCGTTCTCCGACGCTGATTTGGGTTCTGCAGGATTCACTAAGGTTGTGCGCCCGATGTCCACTAGGTGTCGCTGCTGCGCTGAAGTCCGCGTGAGTTCACCATAGTTCACATCCTTTGTCTCGGTGTATGTGAGTGCTATTCTTGCGACACAAATTCTTTTTTACATTCCGCAGTCTTTCCGAATCCATTGGGTTTTCCAATGGCCGCGCCCCCCGATTTCTGTCGCATGAAAGCCGGCGCCGATGCGCCACAATCCGATCACGTGCGCCAAAATTCCAGGTCAATTCGGCGCAAATCGGAAAAATTCAGGAAACCCGGCGAAAATGTGCGATTCGGACCCTTAGTAAATGAGCCTCACAAAGACAGGAAAAGACAATACAAGTGGAGAGCAGAGCCGGGCTGCAAACCAAATGGCAAATACAATACAAAATCACAAGAGCAGATAATAGTCAAAACACAAGCCAAAAGTCAGAATACTAGGAGACTAGGATTAGAATCACAAGCAAAGCTGGAGTTTACTAAGATACCTTTATAGCAGGCACTCTTACTTTCCCTTTTATCAACCGGGTTAGAACGTCGGACAATAACAGAGGAGCAAGGGAGTACTGTGAGGGAGAACCAGTCAATAACAGCACGTTAACTATAGATGCCAAGCCAGAGAGCCAAGCTGCAGGAGGGTGATCAGTGTGGTGCTAATCAATCCAAAAGCCAGCAAGTCTAAACCCATGTTTACACTGACAGTATTCACGAAAGACCAAAGGAACAATCAGAGCCTCCTCATCTGCACTTCACACACAAATGTTACGCATAGACAGAGCACCTCCGCTTTATCTTAGGTGGATGCCCATATAATGGCAGCTTAGATACAGCAGCTCTACTCTCTGTAATAGATGTCTCTACAATAGGGATTTGATACCATACTATGATATAACCAGTGATAAGTAAAATGTTTTCCAGTGCTGTTTCCTCTGAATACAGAAAAAAGAATAGAGCAAAATTAAGTAAGAGGTGAATATTGTAACCCTTGCAGCTCCATATTCTCCATAGCATCAGTTACATAACTATATCCTTCCTTCTGACATTCAAAAATTACTGATCACCTAAGTGGAGAGGAAGAGGCTCAGCTGGCAGCTTCTGTCACAAATCTTAGTGCGCAGAATATGGTTGAAGGGTTTACAATGCTTAAATAGCAAGATGACAAAGGAGATAAACAAAGTGTTGCAGTGGGTTTACCTTAACTGTTCTGTTTCAGAAAATCTCCACTGCTTTGGATTTTTTTTCTATAGGTTTTTAACAACCCCTGATCTCTTTGCATCTATGTCCAAGTACATTAAAGGAATAAAAAAGGCAGTATCTGCAAAAAGATGAAATATGACCTTGTCCAGACAGCACCATTCTGAAATTAACCTTTACAAGCCAATAGACCAGATCGAACTGACCAGCTTCCTCTTCATACTGAATTTCACAGACCATAAGGGAAAAGGATCTGCCGTTCTGAAGAGCAAATATCTGTAATGTAGCAACGTGTAATTAAATATAGAAAGACTGAATATTTGCCGAAAGATAATTGAAACCAATATCTGCATTGCGACATCACCCTGCAGCTGGGGGCCATTATACTAGAAACCTGACCCGGTGATGTCATTGCACCAGCATCACGATTGGCTTACATTCATTCCGGGAATAGTTGGCTATTCCTTCCTTATCAAAAAAAAATAAAAAATGCTTTGACTTCAACACCTCATTGACAACATTTCCAAATAGAATCGTAATGGTCGAAGGTTTGGAATCGGACATAATTTTACAATACAATAAAAAAATAACAAAAATATTCTGAAGGTTTATCCACTCTGAATAGTCCTTTTCCTGTTACTAGGCTCCCCCAACATACAATGCTCCTACAGCGCCACCACAGGTGATATGAAGAATTACACTGGTACTACCACAGTTGCTTTATTGTTACAATGGATTCCTACTCACCATGACCTCTCTTGACCCAATGCCCAATCCTTCGCCTGGGTGGAATTTTTATATCTGACCGACTATAACCTTTATTTTTTGGTGGTTATTAGTCTGTGGCAGCTTCCTTGTATTTACTCACTTGGCTCCCTGATGTCTGGCTCAATACTTAGATTCTCTTCTGCGTGTTTTTTTATAGTTATCAGCTCCCATCTGACCCATCCCTTGGCTTGTCTACTAGTGTGAACTCTGAATGCTTTTGTTATCTATAATTCTTCCCTGATATAGTCTAATCACTTATTGGGGCACATTTACTGTCCAAGTCGTAATCCCCGAGGTGCGTTTCCCACGTAGATCGTGCGCCCGATATCCTGCATGTGTCGCTTCCCCGCTCAGGTCCACCGGAGTTCATCTTCTTCTTCCTGGTGCATGTAAGTGTTTGGCTTGCGACACAAATTTGAATGTTAAATCCCGCGCTCAGTCTGAATCCGTCGGATCATCCGACGGCCCGCCCCTGATTTCTGTCGCATGAAAGCTGGCGCTGATGTGCCAAAATCCAATCACGTGTGTCAAAAAACCCTTCTAAATGCGGTGCACATCGGAAATCGTTGGATATGCACTCCGCACTTTTACAAAAACATTCAGATGAAATATCCCATAAAATATCTTTCCAGGAAAATCTTTTGGCTCCAATTTTCTTGTTGTCTAAAACAAGCAATTATGTGGCCATCCCAACTCTTCTGATATACACAAGGGGAGTGGTTTTTTTAGCACTTAGCCTATCAATAATCTTAGGTTGAGTGACTGTTGATTGGTTCAACTATCATTTGGCCATGGCAAAAAGTTCAAAAGTTGGACAGTTTTTGTCTTGAATTTTTAACATTGTAAGTCGATGGAATTAATTGCTTTTCAGTTTGTTGCAAAAACAATAATTTAGTAGCAAACCCTTCCAAATTTTTGACTGCCCTATGCTTGACCTTCATGTTTTCGAGCTGCTGACACATAGCAAGTGTCCTGAGATTTTCCTCATGATCTAGATATTCTTACAAGAGGTCCTCAGTGACCAAGCAATTAATTTGGGTAGCCTTTCTCTTTCTACATGAAGAGTATATTATTTTTCTATTGTGTTTTGAAGATTGGCTTAATCAGATCGGAATGTGGTGTCACGACTTGTTTTACATTGAAGGAAGGAGAAAGTCTTGGACAGAATTTTGTGTTATTTCTGTACCTCGGTGAAGACAGATGTGAGTGTATTGTTACATGTGTCATTTTTGGCTTACAGCTACACCTTTTCGTTATACTATTTTTAAATAAATAGATGTGGGAAGAAATTTCAAGATGTTTTTGGGCAATTAAAGTTTGAATGTATCTAACACTGCACAAGAAGGGAAATATAGCTACTGTCAAAAACATTGCCAAAAACCAGTTCATAAATTGGGAATTTTCTTGAAATGAAATGAAATGATAATTTGGGCAGGATCATAACAGGCATCTTATTCCATGTCATCGATTTTACATAACATTAGAATAATAAGAAAGTGGTGGAGAAAATAAAACATATGGGAGCCCATTATGTAGGGGGCTGTACTACAATTTGTTCCACAACGGGTAGTTCATGTTTAAGGACAACTACAACATAGCTACAACAACAAAAGTTACTCCATCAAATAGGAATGAACAAGCAGACTGCAGACAGTGTTAGGTATTGACCTCAGGGGCATAGCTACAGCCATAGCAGCCACAGCAACTGCCTTGGGCCTTTAGGGTAAGGGGGCCCAATAAGGCACCCGACTTTCCATACAATCATAAGGAAGATGTGTTGCATAATATTTGATGCTACAAAGTCGGGTGACTCCTACAAAACTGCTGAGGAAGGGGACGTATGCACAGCAGAACCAAGCAGCTTCCTCTAATGTCCTGCTCACTGCCTGCTGTGTCAGCTGCTGCTCCCTGCTCACAGAAGAGGAAGTAGGGGGTGGTTATGTTACAGAGCTCTTTGTGTGTGCATAGCAAAGCTGAGTGTGTTCAGTACTGTGGATAAAGATGTCTCCTGCACACCGAGGTAAAAGATATCCCCTGTTCCCTATCCGTCCCTCCATTCTCTGTCTCTCTCTTCAGCTCATACTGCACCCCACATCTTGTTCTCTACACTATAAAGTGCAGAGAAATTATAAACCTTTAGTGCTTACACAGCACAGACTATACATTTTCCCATTTTGTTTTACTGCTGGCTTCTAATTCTTATTACATGCTCTATGATCCTCCATGTGAGTGAAGCTGCCAGGCTTGTCGCTATATACACCCTGTATGTCCATTATGAAGTGTTCAGTGGATTTACTTATAGGAATCTCACTGGATTTGCTGTTAAATTACTTAATGAGAGAACACAAGGCATCATGGGATCTGTGGACCAAGTGAATTGGCCTCAACTTGAGGGCATAGACAGGCAGACATAAGTCTCCACCCACTTCACCTCTGGGGAGAAGGATTTTTATCAAACGCTTTCAGAACAAAAAATTTAATAAAGAAAGAAAAGGACGAGTAACACTATGGGGCACATTTACTTACCCGTTCCGTTGACGCCTCCGATCCAGGATGTCCGACGAGAATTCTGGTCTGCCACAATTCACTAAGATCGTGCGTCCAATTTCCTACGTGTGTCGCTTCCCCCGCTGAGGTCCCCTGGAGTTCACCTTCTTCTTCCCGGTGTATGTGAGTTCTGATCTTGCGACACAATTTGGTTTTTAAGTTCCGTGGTTTGTCCGAATCAGTCGGGTTGCCCGACGTACATGCCTCTTGATTTGTGTTGCATGCAAGCCGGCGCCGATGCGCCACAATCCGATCGCATGCTCCAAACACCTGGGGCAATTCAGGGCAAAAAGTCAGGAAACCCGATGAAAATGCGGTGTTCGGACTGTTAGTAAATGTGCCCCAATATGGGCATCATTCTGTTTGCTTTTAAAGGGGGAATCATATATGCGAATTTGGTGAAATCATTATTTGTTTAAAGTTACGCTTTAACAGGAAGAGGATCCCTGTCTGCTATGGGGCACAGCTTCTCCTAGTTAAATCCCTGATTGGATATTCTTGTAACCATAACTTTGTGTGTTGTTAGTAGCAGCAGGACTGTGAGAATGCATTTATATTCCAGAATTGTAGCTGGGATTGGAGCATTGGGAGTGTGTCCTTGCACTGCTGTGCTAGGAAATGTCTACACTCAAGAGCCCACTCCCCTCTGTTCTGAAAACAAGCTGGAGTAGACTTCATGTTGGATACTATGATAGTCACTCAAAGCAGACAGGAGGGGTCGTGGTTGGGCCATCCTCTTTATTGTCTATGGCACTGGTGGAGATAGCCAAATATGACACTTGGATATCTCTTTCAGTGGCATAGAGATAAATACATCAGCAGGGCACATGTGCGACAGTCTGCGCTGTTCATTTGGGTTAAGAGACCCCCATTCTTGTGATCTGTGTGGGTCCCACCACTTGGACCCCCACTGATCACCCCGTGGATAGGGTAAAACTTTAAATTTTACCTTAGTGGCTGGATAACCACTCTAACTCCAAAGTTACAGCATCACATATGCCTCTTCAGTGCTTCATCCTCAAGTGGGGCTCGGTAAGAGGGAGAATGGCCACACACAGCCAACCCAAACTGTCAGATCGATAATCTGATGAAAGTCATGTCGAGAAGGTAAACAAGTTCTGCATTTGCTTCCAAGTAGGAGGACCCCCTCCCCAGGATATGTCTTTGTCTCCGAATGACCTTTAATCTGCAAAGAGGTTGTCCAAACCAAGAATAGGGGAAAGTATTTTGGAGAGGAGTAATCTTTACACAGACCAAGGTTACTGTCTCTCACATGACTGCATCACCACATCACAATGTTCTAGTACAATAACATTTTATTTGGAGACGTAGAAAAGTGAAAGGAGGTTATTAAGATATTAATAACACATTGCTGGTCAGCAAATATTTCGGGAGATGAATCTGAAGAGCGTCAGTTCTCAGGGAAGGCCCCTTTCATCAGCTTCTTCTACTCCACAACGTGGACTTCAAAAGCCCCGACATAAATAATGACATTTCATGGTCGCTGACTATTCTCAAGTCAGGAAAACCCTAGAAATGGAAAATTAAATTGCTCCAGATTTTTTAATCAACAATGAACTCGGAGAATGAAGCTGTCTCCGAGGCGAAGGATGGAAGGAATCCAGGAAGAACATTCTATCATAATAATTGTCCTGGCAACCAGTGGAGGGGCATCTTCAGAAACACATGTTCTATTGTGTTAACATATTTAGAATTGTGGTAAGAAGACAATGTCGTTGTAGCAAACAACCCGACCGCATGTCGAAATGTGCTTCAAGTTATCGACCAAACCACAGCGACTTACTTCATGTAAGTCCTGGGAGCTGACATATGATGGGTTTTCCTTGGATCCCGAGATGCAGGCAGAGATTCCTCTTAGGTCAAGATGTTTAGGAATGTATCAGCAGGAAGTCGTAACTTTTTATAGACGTTTGTGTTATTTTTTGGTGGGATTTATGAGATATTGATACTTTTATGGGATTTCCATCACAATTCGCACATTGCGGTGTCATTTTTGGGCACATTTATTGTGTACTGGATGCAGCGAGCTTTTTTTTTAGAAACAACAGAAGTTCTCCCGCAATTCACCTGGACCAACAAGGCCAGAGATGGTAAACCATCTCTTCATGATCTTATCAATGTTGACTAAACTGAGTCTAAAGGAGGACATGGTCATCATCTTTGGCTTCCTGAGGTCACTGTCTACAGAACAGCTTCTGATCATTCAAAGAAGTGGTTACTATATCAGGGGGGTTTCTAGTTAATCAGAATATTCTTATTTGGGTTCTGCACAGTCCAGTGACAACAGTCTTGAGATAAGTTCCATGGTATCTTTACTTCCTACGAAGCCCAGCACTGTACAATGTATAGTGGCTGTGCTGGGTATTGCAGCTTAGCCCAATTCATGGTATCAAACAGTCATTGGGCAGGTTTGATGCAGGTTTATATTAATCACCTATCATCCAACCAAAATACATTAATAAACTATCCATAGGATTGGTTAGAGGGTTCAGTTCCAGACACTTCTGCTGACCATCTGTTTTCAGCACCCTATACACAGTGGATGGAACATGAAGCAGAAAGCTTTGTCTATTGTGTAGTGGCTGTGCACTCTTACTGCAGGTTCAGCTCTCATTCACTTCAATAGGAGCCGGCAGTGAACCTGCTTGGCCTCTACATGATAGAAGGAGTTAAGGCTGGATTAAGGTGGGGGCCCTGTATGAGCAGTGGTGGAGGCCCTGGGGCACGCGCCCCTGGAGCCCTCCCCGTAAACTGGCCCTGGAAGGAGCTATCTACCTTTAGTTTTAACCACTGTTTATCCCCATCAATAGTGGTCCCAGCAGTCAGACCACAAGCAATCTGACACTTACATATGTCTTTGGTGGGATAATCGTTTAACCAAGCCTTGTTCTTTTTATACATACATCATTTATTTGCTGAAACTTGAATTTCCTTTTAATATGTTTGTATCAGTAAGTAAATAGATACATCCATATAACAAGGGAGGGGATATCTGGGTGTATACACATCCTATATAATAGACATTCATCCATAACAGGTGCGGATAGTGATGCTATGACTCTCTATGTGCCCCTTCATGCCTGGGTTTCCTCTAGACCTGTTGTTGCTATGTCTATGTATGTTGTAGACACTGAGATAGATGTACATTGAAGACATGACTGCCAGGTAGTAAGTGCTTCCTTTATATGACTGATGCTTCTTCTACACCCATCATACAATACTGATGTCATATATACATCCCTATAGTATAATGACTATGTCTATCTTATCTCTGCAGCTGCATCTGTATTATATAGCAATGAGTAGATCTCTGCTTTATACTTTTAGTTGTTTTTTACTTTTTTGTTAGCTTTTGGGAGTTTACCTCTAGGGACAATGTTGCTGTCATAGTATATAACAGACATTACACCTGGGTGAACGCCTCATCCGGCTCTGTATTTAGTCTGTCATTGCTGATAAAACATGACTATAAGCAAAAGTCATTCAATTCTGACCAACAATTGCATCTATCACCTTAGTAGCCAGGATTGAAGCTTGGATTCTTCTTCTCTGGGGCGTTTGGACCATTTGCCACAATTGTCTTGATCTTATTCTACAGCACATTGTAAAAAATATCTCTTTAACCTTTTATGGTAATTGTAAGTTACTTTACATAAGGGTCTGCAGCTGTAGAGTTAAATAATAAAATTCTGCTTGTATGTGACCACCACTAGGTGGAGCCCAGAGGGGTCATCCAGATTCATATGGAGCCCAACTCACTACTTCACTCACTTGGGTGGGTCCAAGCTTCATACAGACCACCTGAAGCTGAATATTGACACATTGGGGGTCATTTACTAAGGGCCCGATTTGCGTTTTTATGGCGGGTTACCCGAATTTTTTCATTTTGCGCCGATTTTCCCTGTATTGCCCGGGATTTGGGCGCACGTGATCAGATTGTGTCGCATCGGCGCCGGCATGCACGCAACGAAAATCAAGGGGCGTGGGCGTACGAAAACCCGACGGATTCGGAAAAAACGCCGCATTTCTTTAAAAAAAAGTGTCGCTGGATCGCGAATGAACCGGGTAAGTAAATGTGCCCCAATGTGACTGATCTGTGAGGCAGAAGTACATTGATATGTATGTCGGCCAACAGACCTTCTAAAAATGTATCACCACAGCAATGTTTTATGAATACAGGTAGTCCCCGGGTTACGTACAAGATAGGTTCCATAGGTTTGTTCTTAAGTTGAATTTGTATGTAAGTCAAAACTGTATATTTTATCATTGTAGTTCCAGACAAAAAAACTTTTTGCCCCAGTGCCCATTGGAGTTTCAAAATTTTTTGCCATAATGGAACCAAGGATTATCAATAAAAATGTATTACAGACCCATTATAGCTCATCATTGCAGTCTAGGAGTAAAGCATCCAGTGAGCTTCACCAAAGGTCACATTAGGCAGAGGGGTCCGTCTTCAACTAGGGGTCGTCTTTCAGTCGGGTGTCCTTAAGTAGGGGACCGCCTGTACTGCATTAAATTTTTTGCAGTGTAGCCTTGCCATAGCTGCACTTTCCATTCCATCTGCCTTCTTCTTTTCCTCTCTACATTACTATTAATCCCATGATGCCTCAGAATAGCAATTCATAACCATTTACTGACTGAGCCATCTAGGCTTGCTGGGAGTGAATATCCTCTTCATCTATATAGGTATAACTAGCACTGTAGAAATGATATCTGCTTCCTTATGTGTCAGCACAGTATTGATGGATGAACAACATGACAGTGTGAAGCACCACCTCATCATTCCTCTTCTTCTGCCATACATCTGTGGATATAAATGCATGTGAATTATTGCTAGTCAGTTTAAATGGTAGGTAGCACTTGGCAAATATTGGAAATTTTATGCCTTTATTACTTCTGCTTTGCAGAGTTTAAGTAGATTGTATACAGTAGACTCCCGAGCGCCCTCTAGTGGTGTCAGAATTCTGTGTCTTAATGTGTCTCTAGGAGCTAGTCTGCACAGTAACAGAGATTTGAAATATCAGAGCCCAGTGGATGTCAAAATAAATTGGAAAGATGTTGTTATTACTATGGTTTGATGAATTATCTAATGCTAGAACCAGTTCATACAGTTTGTACCACTGAGATGAGGTCTAGGGGGGTTTATTTTCCTAAATGATTGTAAATGTTCTAGGTGACCACCCTGCTCCCTTTACAGATTAGTTCTCAGACTACGAGCCAGAAGCTGGACTGCTCCCGATGTAATCAGTAGCTCAGGGGTGTGATGATGGTTGCCTGGGAAAGTGCTGTAGATCTTGGACTTGTCTGGCCAAGAACTCTACTGCTCAAACATACAGCACTGCGTGTCAAAGACATTGAAAAGGTTCCAATACCCCTCCGCGTGCCAAATAAAATAGCACTCTGCTACGCCATGAATATATCAATGCAAAGAGCTCCGACACCGCTGTGATGCTGTATTGCATTAAAACTTCTCAAATTTACATGTTAATGGTAGGTCGATTAGCTTGGGGTCTGTGATTAGGAGGGTGATCATTACTACTGTATTCCTGGGATACAACAGATTACAGATCCAAGGTCCTAGGTCAAACATAGAAGTCCTTGAAGAGACTGACATTGCTTTCCAACTGTGCAGTCATACAAAGTCTTAAAGGATAGGGATTCTGGGTAAGGAATATGCAAATAAGTTTTCCAATATGGGAGTAGGAAAACTATGCCTCTAAAGCTTATTTAAGTAAGGCAGCTCCCTATAAACTCTCTATGCCTGCACAGGCATTTTCCTGAAAAAGATGTATTACCCTTCCTGACCCAGATCTATGGCCTCTGATCTAGCAAAACCAGTTTGCTATACTGTGTTGATGATAAGCTGTTCGGTGTCTTTCCTTCTGGAAGAGAATTACTTGTTCAGCTATTATACTAAGTCCTGTCACAAGGCTTCTTGAAAGTTGGATATTGATCTGCAGGATGAGGTGGAGTTGTAGTTTTTACTTTTACCATGTTGGAAAGATTATTAATTGCCCATGGATGCATAATAATTAATTAGTGTGTGCTCAATTATTAATGAGGGGGTCAGCAACATATAATTAGTGAGGGAGGTTATATATATATATATATCATTCATTGCAGGAGATGCCGTATAAAAATTAATTAGGGGAGCGCGCAATAAATGATTATTTGGGGGGCCCTAGTATAATAATTTGGGAAAAGGCACTTTAAATCATGTTATTTATTGGGGGATTCAATTATGTAATTCATTCTGGGGATAGATTATTTTATTTTAATTGAATACAATATATTCACAGAATATTTTACAATAACAGTATCTATTACATACAATGGAAAACAGTATTTTTTTATGCAGGCCTAGTGTATTTTTTTGTCTTTGGGGGGGCAACTTTAACATATATGTTTGGAGTGCTATACAATGCTGCATATTATATACACATGGGGTACAGTATGGTTACTTTTGTTGTGAGGGATATATATAGTTTAAGGGTGCAGTGTTATCTAGATGGCAGAATGCTGTAAGTGACTGTGGAATCTTTAGAGGCGCAGTGTGGAGATTATGCCTAAGCTGAATACATTTGACAGCAAAAACACTTATTTTCTACTACTGTGTATGTAAATATTTTTTTTTCCGTTTAGGGTGAAGGGGGGCCCAGCCGCTCCTAGTTACGCTGCTGGTTCTAGTAGATAATAACATATAGGACACCGGACTACAACCACTGCAGTAACTCTTACACACCTCTTCAGTGTTTATAGGCAGATGCCATACTGATCTCAAGTTCTCTTTAACGGTCAAAAATGACTTGCTCAGTCTCCACTGTAACCCCCAATGCCTACAACTCCTATAATGCCTCGAACAAAGGACACTGTACCTGGAGCAGTGTAGCTGGACTTCATCCATTGCACATTGTACCAACAACACAACAAACTCGTCCCTACTACCTTCAAAATCTCTTCCCCTGGACTTGAATGTGAACCAGATTGGACTTATTTTAGTCCTCTCCATACCCTCATGACAACCCCCTTGGGGGTCATTCTGTGGGGGTTTTTGTTGGCATATCAGACCCTTGTGTGTGTGATGTAAGGAAAAATCTGAAAATAGAAGGAGAAAATAAGTTGCAGAAGTCGAAAATTTTCAGTGTGTAACTGTGCGGGTTATTTCTTGTTTAGTCTGGCCGGATCGGGGGGTTAAGTGGTGTCGGAGAATTAGCGAGTTTCACAAAGGAACATTTTGGCCGGTGTGAACACGATAACGCAGATGTGTAACATGAAAGGACGTCAGGTTTCACGTGTTTAAAATAGAATTTACGAAAGTCTACGACCCTAAGGGAAGAAAAAGATGTACCCTCCCCCCCCTTACCGCCCGCATTGGGCGGCGAACCTCCCGCCTTATCTATGGAGATACTGAACTGGCATGATGGCATCAGTGCCAAACATACATGTCTATAAAAGGATTGACGTGTCAGCGAGAGAATAATAGGAGGTCAGAATTCATCTCTCAGATTAGCGTCCGACCATCTTAAAAAGCCTTTTCCGTTTAACACTCGAGATAAGGCGGCCCTGCTGGATGGAAGCAGCGCGGCTCCATTGTAAACACTGCCCCCCCCCTACGCCAGACAGTCGGCGTGTGTTTACAGATGGAATGACAGCGTGTGTACAGAAACTGTTCTTGTTACAAGATATTAACGCTGAAACCAACTCGCGCCTTGATGTTGGAACCACATTACGGCGTGATGGACGGCTACGGGGTCAGAGGTGGCCGGAGACTAGTGTCAGGCCTACTGTAGGAATCTCAGCGCAGAACACAGGGGAAGCTTGTGCGGGGAAGTGAGGTGAACTTCAAAAATCTTTCTTTCTAAAGTATTTTGTACAGGTTTTTTTTGTGGTTTGTTACGATGTATGAGACTAGGCAAATTCTCTGCCGGGTCTGGTGGGTCAGTAATATAGCATATACCTATAGAAGTGTATGGAGAGTCAGTCATCGGGGGAGGCAATAGAGGGGGGGTCATAAAAGAAGGATTCCAACCGTGTGTTGTGTTTTTGGATAAAATACATGAAAGGGGTTGATGACTTCAACTAAATCTCATCTCATTAGAAGTAGATACTAGTGATAGTTGATCTGCTCCAAAGTCAAACAAGGGTCCGCAGATCGCACTTTCGCCAGATTGTTTCACACACGATCGGATTTTGGTGCAGTGGCGTCGGCTTTCATGCAACAGAAATCAGAAGGCGGGCCGTCGGATGATCCAGCTGATTCGGACTGAGCACAGGATTTAAAATTCAAATTGTGTCGCAAGACAATGCACTTACATGCACCAGGAAGAAGAAGGTGAACCCCGGCGGACCTGAGCGGGGAAGCGACACATGCAGGATATCGGGCGCACGATCTTAGTGAATCGTGTCAGATGTGCATTTGGGTATCACAACAGGACAGGTAAGTAAATGTGGCGCTCTGTGTTATAATGAGCCATGCACCTGGACATCACATGACCAGGAACCAATGATGAACCACAGGAAGTAAACAACAAAGCTTTTTGTTGCATGACAGCAAGCAGAGATCTAGAAAACCGTGAAGAATTAATGTAGAAAGTATATTGGAAAATTTTATAACTTTTCATTTTACAAATAATATCAAGAGGCAATAGTTTTCTTGTACCATACCGGAACACATATTAGCGTATTTCATAGAATCCCTCCGTGGAGACTCAATGGTTGTAAGTCTCCACATGTCTGCAAGGCGGCCTTAAAGGAAATCTACCATTTGATTTTATGCAATATGAAGCAAACATACCTTGAGAATGATGTAGCTACACTGATGCAGAAACATATCTTGTTTAATCCCTGAGTGGTTTTGCTGAAAAAACAATGATAACATTATGATAATGAGGCCCTGTTGCTCCTGTGGCAGCTCCTGCGCTTTTCCTCTTACCCTAATTATGCACTGCTCCAGCCATGTCCTGCCCAGCATAAGACGAGAATATGACATCACTGTGTTGTCCCTGACAGGCAGAAGTAATCAATCTCTGCACCATCTTCCAGCTGCTGTGTATGAATCATCTAGCTCAGGTTGATTGGTCCTTTCTGGACAGTTCAGGAAGCTACATGTAATGTGCTTATGATCGGCAGCCAAGCTGCACCCAGCTTTCCCAAAGCTCTGAATTTTATAATATTTTTTTAGCCAAACCACTAGGATCAGGGACTAAATAAGATATGTTTATGCATCAGTGTCGCTGCAGCATTCTTAAGGTATGTTTGGTTCATAATGCATCAAAGCAATTGGTAGATTTCCTTTAAGGAGAACTCTTACTTTGCAACAAAAGTAGCACAGAATGAAATGTCATATTACGTAGCAGTCTATGGAGAGAGGAGGTAGAGGAGGGAGTCACAGCAGCTAGGTTTCCCAACACAAGCTCAGAAAGGATTGTAAAAGATCCTGCAGAGGGAATATGTATGAGAAACTGAAGATTGCAAGTGAAACACCAGTAAAAGACCAAGAAACAGTACACACTGGATATTAACAATGGTATTGAAATGTAAGCTAGAATTTAAGTCCTTGATTTGTAGTAATGAAAAGTTGCTAACTATGGTATTGTGCTATTAAGAACATTCTAAATGCTATAGAATAGCACAACAATACAATGTTATAATGCAATGGCGAGGTCTAGCCCATAGTTGTATGGGCCCACCAGAGGGTCGCCGGGCTCTTTGGAGTGCTTGCCCAATCTTGTTACATTGTAACCGGAGAAAACAAAAAGTTATGAATTGCGCAAACAATTACAGTGTCATGCATGCCTCACCCTGTAGGTGTCACTGTCTCCTCTGCTGTGCACTGCGCCACCTAAAGAGCGATCCTGCTGATTCCTTATAATGTATATAAGTATATAAGACTGTGCAGAAGATAACAGAGTTTGGTTCTAGATCCAGAGAGCTTGTGTTTTAACCCTTCATGACCTTGTTACCAATATCCTAATTTATAGCATCAATCTAAAATGTGCACCCCCCCCCCCCCACCAATTTTCCATAGGTAGTAACAATAAGTGCTTTTCCGCAGATGTACATTGTAAATAATAACTTGGACAAAGTGAAGGTACAACTTTTGGCCGGCGCGCTCGCTACAATGTCAGCTACAATGAGTCATTTGTGATTCTGTAAAGTAAACCTCCGGCCTGAGATGACATATCCAATCATCAGGCAGCCTCACGCAGCGGAGCGGAGGCAGCGCTTACTTATCGGACGTGCAGTTGGCCTATCTAAGGATCCTTATCTGAGGAGTTATAAACGCGGCTAATGGTATCTGAGGATCTTTAAAAGACACTTGATATACATACACGCTGCCAAAACTAGTTTTAGATGGATTACTGTATTAAGGTCTTGTACTTACATTTTTAGTAACAGTTTAGAAGAATGATCTGTTTACATGGTGGTATTATCTTGCCTGGTTAGATCGAAAAAAAAGTGGCCATTTTAGCGGGGTAACGGTCTGGTGCCTGCATATCCATAGCATAGAGATGGGGTCTAATGCATTGCAATAGGTTCAAACCCCAAGTAGGTGTGAAAAAAACTGTTGTCTGAACTGCACTTTTTTGAGATTTCACCAAAAATAAAACTTTAATAAAATCTGCTGCATTTGGACTTTTTCCCCAGCTTTACAGTACATTGCATTGGTTAGTGTGCGTAAGAAATGAAAAAAAGGTTGCAGCCTTTGGAAGTCAGGTAGAAAAATATGGAAAATTTGTGCAGGGACTCTCAATCCAGGATCAGTGGGCAATGGTAAAGTTTGGGAGGTCCTGTCCAGCATGACATGTGGAACTTTTACATGTTGTATGGTCATTTTGTAATGCTTCATTTCGCCTGTAGGTGGCACTGCAGGTAAACTGAACACTTAGTCATAGTCATAGTTTATACGGTTGAAAAAAGACACTTGTCCATCAAGTTCAACCAAGGAAGGGAAGGGATTGGATGAGGAAGGGATTAATGGGAAACAATTCTATATAACATAACCATCAATGTTATTTAAATGTAAAAATGCATCTAAACCCTTCTTGAAGTTCTCTGCTGTCCCTGCTGTGATCAGCGCCTAAGGCAGGCTATTCCACAGAATGACAGTTCTTATAGTAGTGCCAGGCACATCCCTGCCTCTCTGCTTTGGTTGTTAACTGTTTGGCTGGCCCAGGACAGAGGGTGCAGGAAAGTCGAGCAGCCGCCTGGCCACCTGACAACGTGTTCTGACCTCACCTTGACCGGTTGGCATAGGCCTTTATAGGGATTGTGATCTGGCCACAAATTGTGAGGTCGGATAATGGGCCCCCATACGGTCATGTGCATGAGGGCTAAGGCTCTTTTCACACGGCATGTGCTCGCCCAGCTGTATCCCAATGGACCACACGGCAGTGCCCTGGGGAGGAGATGGGTTGAGCGCCGCTCAACCTTCCCCTCTCCACAGGAAGAAGAAAGGCACGGCCATACTTATGGGGGAAGTTAGAACTTGCGCTATCTCCCCACTTCCCCTGGCACGGTGAGAAATACGTTCATCAAAACACATTCGTATGCAAGCGGCCAAAGTCTGAAAGCATTTTGCACGTTCGAGGCAGCTGACAAACTATCATTGAAGCTATGTGTCACGTCCTCCAGATGTTCTATAAAAGTCTTGTAGGTTCGTCTCTCATCTTTGGTGCCATCACCAATCTGGAGAAGAGGTCCTCTGTCACATACCGGCTACTCTCCCTATGTTATGCTTACGTGCGGCTCTCTCTGAGGTTGATTGGAGCTAACCACAAAGCAGAGGAAGCCTTTGTTAAGAACATACGTTGTAATTGTGTATCTTCTGTTCAGTGACCAAATGAAATGACCTCTGCGGGAATGTTGACAATGAGCGGCACACCCAGAGATCAGGCCGAGGTGCGATACAATCTGTCATGTGCACACAGCAGAAGGTAGCTGGAGAGAAGAAAGATTCGGATTAGTAACTTCTACTCCAGCGCCAACAAGGAAAGAGCCGGCACATACCTGTGTGTCTGCGGTTATCTTACCTGGGCAGATAAACATTGTATCAAGGTGTCTCCGGAGCACCCTCCTCCCACCACTGCTGGAAATCTCCCATCCTCATTGCTTCTGTGTCATCAGATTTAGCTTTTTTCCTCTTACTGAAATCCTTAATACTAAAAGTGTTAAAAAGGATTAACCCCTCGCTGCCAATGCACTTTTTCATTTTTGCATTTTGTTTTTTTACTCCCCTTTTTTGAAAAACTTCTTTATTTTTTCCATAAAGGGCTTGTTTTCCACATCACTAATTGTTCTTCCTAGTGATAGTATTTAAAGGGAATCTGTCACCAGGATTGTCAATTTTAGCTAGTGTCATGTTCCAATAGCCTCTGCAGTGCTGATTTAAACAATGCCTTTGTCAGCATTCTGAATTATTTCAGTATAAAACTTTATTTCACATTACCTGGCTTCCGGCTATTAGCATTTGGCGAGTCCATGGGGAGGGAACAGCTGCAGCATGTGTGTACATGTGTCTCCTCTCCTCCACACTCATCCAACTCCCCCCCCCCCATCCACTACCTGCCATGTGCATAGAGCAGGCAGGGGAGGGAGGGGATGGTGTCACCATATTGAGGGCTTGTTTTTTGCTAGGTCTACTGAACATAGACCTTGTAATGGCCCATGGCATCTGGAAAAAGTTGTATTAATCTTCATGACTGGAGTTATACCAAGTTGCAAAAGTTGGAGTTGAGTATCAGCAACATACTGCAGGAAGTGTGTATGGAACAAGCTGATCTTCTGAGCCCACTCCACAGATCTTCTATAAATATGTGTATATATATGTCACGTCACCTAAGGATTAAACCTGATATTTAGGGCTTATTCAAATGGCCATATATGGTCTGTAAATTATGGACCTGGTGCTGGTCATAGTTTATGGACTGAATGCAGTCCTGGGAGCAGGACTCCTCATAGGGGCATAACTACGAGAGGCAGGAGCCCATAGAAGTCTTCTGAACGGGGCCCCCCTATCCTTACAAATAATCAACATATCTTGTACACTTACACATGTTTATACACATATCTATATACTTATATACACACACATAAAGTTCTACACTAATACACACACATTTATACATTCATACTAGAGATGAGCGAGCACTAAAATGCTCGGGTACTCGTTATTCGAGACTTCCATTAGGTTGTTGCTAGATCATTATCCTCCCCCATCACCCCCCCTGTTCCAGCGACTTTCCGTTCGGTGTCTTCTGTTCCCCTGTGAGTTCTCCTCAGTTATATATATATATTGTTATGCAGCTGTTCACATTACTGTATTGTATTCTGCCTCCACTCTTGTTATATGTGACATATAATGGTGCTATGCTGCCATCTGCTGGTCAGGAGGTACATGCGCTCCCTCTGCTCAGGGTGATAGTTTTCTAAGTGGGTGTGTTTCTGGAGCCCTGGTTTTCCTGTGGCAGCCATTTTAGGTGCCTGTAACTGGGATGACACATGTTTTGGGCCACTGAAGCATCAATTTCTGACCAACGGGTGACGATAGCTCCAGCAGGAGCAGCTACTACAGCGAGCAACAATCTCAGAGCGAGCACAATAATGTATCAGCGACTACAGATGTATCTGAGGAGAATAGCCCAGGCCTTACCTCACATCACAGCCAGTAATACTGTATCAGTGACTCCTCACATCACAGCCGGTAATACTGTATCAGTGACTCCTCACATCACAGCCAGTAATACTGTATCAGTGACTCCTCACATCACAGCCGGTAATACTGTATCAGTGACTCCTCACATCACAGCCGGTAATATTGTATCAGTGACTCCTCACATCACAGCCGGTAATACTGTATCAGTGACTCCTCACATCACAGCCGGTAATACTGTATCAGTGACTCCTCACATCACAGCCGGTAATACTGTATCAGTGACTCCTCACATCACAGCCGGTAATACTGTATCAGTGACTCCTCACATCACAGCCAGTAATACTGTATCAGTGACTCCTCACATCACAGCCGGTAATACTGTATCAGTGACTACTCACATCACAGCCAGTCAGAGGCTATGGCTGTATCTGAGGTAATGACCAGAGTCCTTCTTTACATCTGAGTTACTGCATCTTATCCCCTGAGCTCTGGTCCTGTCTGCTCCACATTCTGGATATGAAGGTAGTTAAGTCTCCCAGTCTACCAGCCAGTTACCCTCACTCATCTCATGTGGGGACAGAACAACCTCCCTGGCGGGGATACACAAGGACTCTGTATATTGTAGCATTACTCTGCTCGTAGCACAGATGGACTCTGTATATTGTAGCATTACTCTGCTCGTAGCACAGATGGACTCTGTATATTGTAGCATTACTCTGCTCGGTGCACAGCTGGACGCTGAGGTGTGAGAGAAGATTTGGGCTAATTCACACATAGATATTTGGTCGCTGGCGTCTGTTGATCAGCATATGGTTAGCCAGAGACAGGTGATGGCTACCGCTTGGCCTCAGGACAAGAAGGCGCAGAATATTAATTATTTCAATTAATAATAAGATTCCGGCTTTCTCTGTTGTGGGTCTGTCATGGATCATAAGACTCATGGCGGCAGTACATGGTGACGTTACGCTGTACATTTCAGGCGGCGCTTGGCGCTGCAGCATGCGATGGGGAGAAGTGTGTAGGTGGCTGCTGTTATTGCGCCTTATGGTGTCACCAAGGTTTTGTCAGCTCTCCTCACTAGGGTCTTAGAGTTAGCCACTCTTTATTGGTGTCTCCGGACACCCGTGGCATGCTGGTTGGTTCACAACGGATACAGTTGTTCTTGTTTTTCTTTTTGGTAACAGCCGGGGTCGATGTCTGAATTTCCCTCGGAGCATAAAGATGCGGATGAGTCTCCTAGAGATGGTGTCATGGCCCGACTTGTATCTCGATAAAGAGGCGTCGGGCAGCTGTAGCAGGGTTTAGGGGTGGTTTTCCTTTCTATATACAGAGCGCATGGGGTTTTGCTGGAAACCTTTAAGTTCACCAGGGAATGTATTGTGGTTTTAGGGATATGATTTGGATAGATCCCAAATTGGTGATTCTCTCCTTAATGTTATGATGGTAATGTCCATTATTTATGTAGTGCCGTCAATTTCTGTAGCACTTTGGAGTTTAGGGAACGTATGCAAACCAATTACTACATTACGGAATACAAGTCATACAACACAATCTGATTGTCGGCCCTGCTCACCAGAGCTTACAGTCGGTGAGGATGAAGGGGGGACACATGAAGTATAGGAGCTTGTATACTGCTCACCAGAGCTTATAGACTGTGAGGATGAAGGGGGGACACATGTAGTATAGGAGCTTGTATACTGCTCACCAGAGCTTACAGTCTGTGAGGATGAAGGGGGGACACATGTAGTATAGGAGCTTGTATACTGGTCCTGCCATTTCATAAGGGAATGGCATGAAGTAGTGTAATATATACGATGCTGCTGATTGCACCAGTCATCAGCCTCCATCTTATGTGTGAGGTCGAGGGGCTGCGTAGACGCTTTTGTACATAACAGAGTACCCAGAATGGTTACTGAGGAGTGTTGCATGATGTTAGGGGGTGTGATTTGCCCGTTGTCTGAATCTAAGAACCGGGTGAGAAATAATTATGCTCATTCTCCACACAGTTTTTCAAGGGACTCGTCAGGTGATGATTTGTTTTTACCCGGGAGACTTCTGTTTCATAGTTTTCACAGGGCGTTTTGTCAGCTATTGTAGGGTGGCGCTGATGCCTAAATCGTCAATGTGTTTACTTTCCGTTGTTTGCAGAGTCATCCAAGGCTTCCGCCTCTTGAGTTTAGTCACCAGTCTCCTTATAAGATGTTTGATATTTGGTGGGTATTTTTGGCTTGTTTGGATCATTATCAATATGGTGTTTGCCTTCTGCTGGACAAATCGGAGGAGTTGTTGGCCCAGGTTTTGGGTTTTTGTAGGTTGTTTCACCACATGCAGTCCTTGTGGGGCTGTTTGGGTGTCATGATATGGGTCGGATATTTTTAGTCATCTCTTTTGCGTGTCGCTTCCCCGCTCAGGTCCGCCGGAGTTCACCTTCTTCTTCCTAGTGCATGTTAGTGCTTGGCTTGCGATACAAATACGAATCAGTCAGATCGTCCGACGGCCCGCCTCCCGATTTCTGTCGCGTGAAAACCGACGCTGATGTGCCAAAATCCGATCTTGTGCAACACATTCCCCAGCGCGATCCCCGAAAAGTCGGGAAACCCGGCAAAAATGCGTCCACGGGACCCTTAGTAAATAAGCCCCATAATGTATGTTTTAGGATGAAGCTGCTCCTGCCCTTGTGACCAGTTCAGATACATTTGCAGTTGGATGTAAGATGCTCGCAGCTTATGTCATGATATTTAAGAACTGGAAAGCTCCGTGAGGTGAACCTTAGGAAAGGTTAATACTTGATACAGCAAATACCAGGCACAGTTAAGTGTAGAAAGAACACCCTTCTTTACAGATAGCAAAAAGTTCTCATTAACTATTAGCAAAAAGTTTTCATGAATGCAAAAAGGCAAAAAATGGGCCTCTGGTGCCACCTTTTGGAAGGCAGCTCCGTGTAAGTGAATGCTGACTTCCACTGCCGTATGATATGACTTCGAAGTTTAGTCAAAACTGTGATTTCTTTCCAAGAGGAACAAATCCCATCCGCAGGCAGCTGTTTCTGAGATTTTGCTCCTCGTCAGTGCAGAGCAGTGAGTTTGTTAGTTAGGTGACAGAGCTGTTATTGAGATTCCAGAGGGAATCTTTCATGGTTTGAAAGAAGGTTTATATCTAGTAGACATTCATGTACAGGAGGACTCTCGGATGGGAGTACAGTTTGGTTTTGTTGCATCTGTAACCAGGGGTGTTACTACAGCTGTAGCAGCCGCTATGGGGCCCGGAGTGCCTGTGTCCGCCACTAGGAATTTCGGGACCCCTGACTTTAAGATTTTTGTGCCCCCACCGGCGCCCATTCCCACATTGATACATAACGTTATACACAATTTTTTTTTTACCAAAACATTTTTGAGCCATGGCAAGCTAGACCGGACCCTACTCTTCTGCACATGTCCACTCATTATATAGTTAGCCCCAGCACATGTCCACTCAGTATAAAAGTAGCCCCTGCACGTGCCCACTCAGTATATAGGTAGCCCCTGCACGTGCCCACTCAGTATATAGACAGCCTCTGCACGTGCCCACTCAGTATATAGACAGCCTCTGCACGTACCCACTTAGTATATAGATAGTCCCTGCACGTGCCCACTCAGTATATAGACAGCCTCTGCACATGCCCACTCAGTATATAGGTAGCCCCTGCATGTGCCCACTCAGTATATAGGTAGCCCCTGCATGTGCCCACTCAGTATATAGGTAGCCCCTGCACGTGCCCACTCAGTATATAGGTAGCCCCTGCACATGCCTACTCAGTATATAGACAGCCTCTGCACATGCCCACTCAGTATATAGGTAGCCCCTGCATGTGCCCACTCAGTATATAGACAGCCTCTGCACATGCCCACTCAGTATATAGGTAGCCCCTGCACATGCCCACTCAGTATATAGGTAGCCCCTGCACATGCCTACTCAGTATATAGACAGCCCCTGCACATGCCCACTCAGTATATAGACAGCCTCTGCACATGCCCACTCAGTATATAGGTAGCCCCTGCATGTGCCCACTCAGTATATAGGTAGCCCCTGCACATGCCCACTCAGTATATAGGTAGCCCCTGCATATGCCCACTCAGTGTATAGATAGCCCCTGCACATGCCCACTCAGTATATAGACAGCCTCTGCACATGCCCACTCAGTATATAGGTAGCCCCTGCACATGCCCACTCAGTATATAGACAGCCTCTGCACATGCCCACTCAGTATATAGGTAGCCCCTGCACGTGCCCACTCAGTATATAGGTAGCCCTATACCTCGTGGGTGCTGGTGCGATTGCACCCGCTTTTTTAGGTCCTATATTATTATGTGTCAGCGGTGTCCAACCACAGGCCTTTATGTTGGGGAAACATCCAGAGACTCCATCAACGTATGAACTCGCACCAATCTGATATTAAAAATGAGAGGAAAGATCTGCCCGTGGCTGCACATTTCTCCAGAGAGGACCACACTATGGAGGATCTGCAGATTACTATTATAATGGGACATTTTAGGACACAGAGGGAAAGGAAAGAATGGGAGTATAAATTACTGAGGAGATTCAACACCTTGCAAAGTGGTCTTACCATTCATGCAGCTTCACGACCTCCGACCTCTGACCTGGAGGCCACAAGCAGATAAGAGCCAGGGCTCTCTTGTCATTCATCACAGGTTTTTAGTGTGCTTATTGCCGTCCTGTCATAAATAAGATGTCCCTGTATTTTTCAATCTGTTGTTTCAAAGGGTTTTTTTTATATCCTTTGATGATCACTGCATAGGGAATTTTCTGTTTTATACATAACATCATGTCTGAAGAAGAGAACTAGTATCTCGAAAGCTCCGCCATCATATATACTCAGTTATCCTCAAAAAGGTATCGCCTGATTTCTTCACTCTTCTTTAGCTCCAATCAATCAGTGATGGTCAGTGTAAGATGGTGTATGATGGTCAGCAGATACTTCATGATTCCTCTGTGCTGTGAGATGCAGTGAGCTGACAATGTGCTTAGATTATCAGGGTACAGAGCTTATCTACACTTTTATTTAGCTTCTGAACATCCTACCAGTATCTGACACATAGAAAAAGAGATGAGACTGCTCAGCGATGAGAGATGATGAGATCCATGTGATGCATATAACACACAATTACATTCTCAGCTCTGCAAAATCAAATCTATAGCACACAAAGCTCTGCTATATACTTTCCTCCCCCTCCCCTGGATAAAGATCGTATCTCTCTGTAGCTTGTAGCTTTACTCTCTTTATGATGTGATGTGTTGTTTGCCGGCAGGAAGTCTCTGTGTGTGAGATCGTCGTCCTGGGATGCAATAATGGGAGCTAGTGGCAGAGAAAAGAGAGGAGCTCAGCTCAGTGCAGTATCAGACAGGAGAGCAAGATGTCTGACGACCCTAAACTCAGAAGATCCAGGGTCGGGTCTAGGGGCAACCAAAATTGTCTACACCAGTTATTTTGTTATCCTGAGTACATTTAAGAAACTTGTCTTTGTGGGAATATCCCTCTAACGCATATAAATGAGAGTATAGCATCTCCCTCCTTTCTTGCAAATCTACCTGCAGGATACCTGCGTGGGGTGAACGAGCCCTGTTCCTTCAGTACCCAGAACTGTGACCCAGACAAGGGCTAGGCCATGCTCAGCCAGCCACTCAGGTACCAAAGAGAATCCAGTTGCCCCCAAGCCCCAAATAGACTAGTCCCCGGTAGGGGATGTTGCATTGACATTAAAACTCCCACGATCAGTGCCATCAATGCTGTTACTGGTGTAGTGGTCCTCATCCAGGTCCAGGCTCGGTAACAGAACATGGGCCCAAACAGGATTTTTAAGCATTTGTCCGGGTGAGCTCAGTCGGACCTAAACTTAAGACAGCTCAGTTCATCCCTACTCAACTTATACACAGTATACACTCAGTCTATGGGGCAGATTTACTTACCCGGTCCTGTCGCGATCACGCGGTGCGTTGTCCGACGAGGATTCTGCCGCGATTCACTAAGATCATGCGCCTGAGTTCCTGCAGGTGTTGCTGCTGCGCCGAGGTCCACCGGAGTTCGCCTGCTTCTTCCCGGTGCATTTGAGTGCTTGATCTTGCGTCACAATTTGTTTTGAAATTCCGCGGTTTTTCCGAATCCGTCGGGTTGTCCAACGGCCACGCCCCCCCATTACTGTCGCGTGCAAGCCGTCGCCGATGCGCCACAATCCGCTCGTGTGCGCCAAAAACCGCACAAACCGGGGCAAACGGAAATATTTGGGAAACCCGGCGAAAGTGCGGCGTTCGGACCCTTAGTAAATGAGCCGCTATGTGTAATCCTACACTCAGTACTGGCCCTTATTCACTTCTTGTGAACAATAAAAAGTTGCCAAAATCCCTATTTCTTCCTGGAATCCGACTCCGGTCATTAGTGATTATGAATGAGACACATACATTCACATGCTAATCCATGTAGTTCTGTTACAGAATCCAGACAGAATAGTTTCCATACATGACTATAATAGGAAGCGTTTCACCTACTAATCAGTAACGTATATCCAATTTTTCAACATATTTTGTAACAATTACACATGTACAGTACATGGGCCGCGCTGTGGAATGTGGCTCTTTTTATGGCTGAGGCATTTAAATAGCCTTTTATGAAGATTTACGCTTTTATTAAAATCTGGTTTAATTATCTCGAAGTACGACTAGAAATGTGTCATGATAGTTTATACAATAAACTCATATTTTATAGGAAATCCTCTGTGAAACATGTATTAAGTCTTTCAGAAGCAATCGCCCTAAGTGGCTTCTTATAACACTTCATTCAACTGCGCTGAAATAGCAAAGGAAATCTCCCATCAGAATCCATCATGATAAACCAGGGACATTACTCATAGATCCAGGCACCGTGACTGTGGTAATCTTCTTATATTTATTATCTATGGCCTCATTCCTTCTAAAATCAACATTTAACATTATGCTAATGAGCTGTTAGGACTCTTGGGTGCATTAACAAAGCCTCTTACTGCTCTAGCTTCACAGGCTGTTACACTGTGCAGCAGTACTTCCCTCTCCCACTGTCGGAATTCACAGCAGGCAAAGGTAGGGGGGAAATGCAGACAGTATTACAGTCGTTGATCTACAGCACAGAGGGGCTCTGGTAATAACCTACAAAGTCCTTCTGGCTCATTAGCATAATTTAAAAAAAGTTGATTTTAGAAGGAAGAAGGCTATGCATAACAAGTATAAGAAGATTACCACATTCACTATGTCTGGATCTATGAGTAAGTGCATTATTTTTGATATCTTAAAGGGATTGCCTGGCTGCTAAAAATCAAACAAATGCTTAAAACCATGTAAAAATTTACACGGTGGCTCAGTGGTTAGCCTTACAGCCTTGCAGCGCTGGGGACCTGGGTTCAAGTCCCAGCCAGGTCAACATCTGCAAAGATGCGTGGGTTTCCTCCTACACTCCAAAACATACTGGTAGGATGATTAGATTGTGAGCCCCATGAGGACAGGGACTGATGTGACAAGCTCTGTGCAGCGCTGCGTAATCTGTGTGCGCTATACAAATAAAGGAATTTTTATTATTATTGTGACATGCATGTTGCTGGGCGAGGTACAGCTACGGTACTTCTGGGCCTCATACCTTCAACTATGTATCTACTGTAGGTTCTTCTTATATCCGCCCTCTCGATACATCAGTGTAAAATCTGTGCAGGGAGACAAAGAATTACCATAAGTGGTCATTATGTGTCCCATGTCCCACATTCAAAAAGTTAATTAGTCCAAAAATTCATAAACACTCTAATTAACATCCCAAGCGATAATGATGTCACAATTGACCACTTTCTCACAAAATGTATCAATCTCAAGAGAGAAAACAAAGAAGAACATTTTGTAACCCAATCCAGAGATATCAGCTCTCCTGTCACTGTCACTTTACTACAAATATAGATATTAATACACATTAATTATTGTCATTTAAACAAGAGATCTTGTTTAGATCTTGCCAGAATATTTGTAGTCGGTTGACTATAAATATACCAAAAAAAATTGAAATAGGGGTTAAAAAAAATTAAAAAAATTAAAAAAAGATTTACAACATGATCACAAAAGAAGCGAAATAAGTGTATAGGGAGATCAGAGGTAGCAGTCAGGGGCGGATTATCACTGCCCTGGTCCCTGGGCTGTAGGAGTATTATAGCCCCTACAAGTCTGGAATCACTTCCTACATCTGGTACTAGAGCCATGATGGTACTGACCCAAAAAATAAAGAGACAGGAATTTAATGGGGCCCTGTGATCAGAAGGCCTTTTTTTGCATTGTACATTTTCCAATAGACACAGTCATGTACATGCGAAATATGTTTTTTAAATTAATTTTGTGTGCAATGGTTGTGAAAATAAACTACAGTATATTAAACTTTACCTGGCTCTCTGCCAGCTCTGACAAATGAGTTCCTGGGGCACGTGGGGGCCCCCATTGAATGTTGTCCAGACAGGGAACAGCAATCGCTATGTACTGTTCCCCAGCAATAACTATATACAGCGGTCAGTGATCACTATGTACAGCCCCCCAGTAATCACTATATATATTGCCCAGTATTTACCATATACAGCGCCCAGTCATCACTATATACAGCCCCCAACAATTACTATATACAGCCCCCAGTTATAACTATATACAGCCCCTAGCAATAACTATATACAGCCCCTGGCAATAACTATACACAGCCCCCCAGTAATCACTATATACATTGCCCAGCATTCACCATATACAGCGCCCAGTCATCACTATATACAGCCACCAGAAATTACTATATACAGCCCCCAGTTATAACTATATACAGCCCCTAGCAATAACTATACACAGCCCCCAGCAATCACAATAAACAGCTCCCCCAGCAATCACTATATACAGCCCTCAGTTAACACTGTATACAGCCCCCAGTAATTACTATAAATAGCTCCCCCAGCAATCACAATATACAGCTCCCCCAGCAATCACTGTATACAGCCCCCAGTAATTACTGTATATACCTCCCCCAGCAATCACAATATACAGCTCCCCCCAGCAATCACTATATACAGCCCCCCAGCAATCACTGTATACAGCCCCCCAGCAATCACTGTGAACAGCTTCCCTGTAATCACTATATATAGCGCCCAGTAATCAGTATATACAGCTCCCAACAACCACTATATACAACTCCCCCAGCAATCAATACATACAGATCCCCCAGAAATCACTATATACAGCCCCCCAGCAATCATTATATCCAGCTCCCCAGAAATCACTGTATACATCTCCCCCAGCATCACTATATACAGCCTCCCAGCAATCACTATATACTTTATAAAATAAAAAAATTGTACTCAACTTCCATCGTTCCCCCGATGTGCACTAACCTCCTCCCTTCCCTTGCGGTGTCAGGATACTAGTGGATATCGGAGTTGTACCAAGATGGCGGCACCATGAAGTTGCGTCACATGATGCGCTGTCAACTTATTGTTCCCTCACTGTGCCATAGACATCTGTTGGATAAGAGCCTGGACCCAAATACACTGTGGGTGATTCGGGTGGTCATGCGCCCGCCCGAATCACCCACATTTGCCTCTGTAAGGGAAAAGTGATGGGAGCGCCCCCCTATAATCCAGCCCTGACGGTCCTTCTTATTGTTCATATGCAATAAGCTCCTCCCTATACCACTTCCCCTTCCCCTCACCCCCCTCCTACTAATCTTTCTGACCACGGCATGCAAATCTCTCGCTTGTGCTGTCAGCTGCTTCTAGTTGCCATGTGCAGGGACCAAGTAGCAACCAGCCACGATAAGCGGCGCATGCGCCATGAAAGTGGATACATAATGGCTTGTCTTCACTGCTCCCTGTACATGGCAACTAGAGGCAGCGTAAGTGCACAATTTGCTTTCTGCAGCCAATGCAGCAGAAGGGGAGTGAGGGGAAGGGAGGCGATGGAGCTTGTTGCCTTTGAATATTGAGGTGGATGAGTGTTACAGCAGGAGAGTGGGGACTATCGATCCAGGAACTCGCTTGGTGAAGTTTCATAAAGTTTATTTGTACAACCATTGCACAACAAAATTCATAGAAAAACCTGTTTCCTATGTACATCAGTCTATGGAACATGTACAATGCAGAGAAAGGCTTTCTGGTGACACATTCCTTTAAGGGCTGGTACAGAATTCATTGGGGGTCATTTACTAAGGGCCCGGTTCACGTTTTCCCGACGTGTTACCCGAATATTTCCAATTTGCGCCAATTTTTCCTGTATTGCCCCGGGATTTTTGCGCACGCGATCAGATTGTGGCGCCGGCATGCACGCGACGGAAATCTCGGAGGAACTGCCTTAGTGAATCCCGGCCAGACCCGAATCCACCGCAGAGAACGCGCCGCTGGAACGCGAATGGACCGGGTAAGTAAATCTGCCCCAATAAGTTGGCACATCCCCTGTTTTGATGGCATTTAGTAGCTGGTCTGGACTGATCCACCAGAGTACTATAGGACCTTTCAGTGGGCCTAGGTTCTACCACAATATAGCTCTCTGGAAGTCTAGTAGACCTCTTCCCAACAAGAAGCCTACTAAGACTAGGGTCTATTTCCTAGTTGTAGCCCCCTAGGATCATTTTATCTGATGGGCTTGAAAAGCATTATCCTCATACTGTGTACTATACTACCCTGTGCTACCTACCCCATGGAAGACCATAAAGTAGTAAAAAAAAAACAAGGGTCCATCCCCAGAAGACAAGATTTATGGATAACTTTACAGTAAGATGACTTTCCCAACCCAAAAAAAACTACACTGTGAATTCTCAAAATTCCCAAATCCATTGTAATTTCTTTTAAGTACAAAATATCCAAATATGCACTTCACAAAATCTACACAATTGTGGTTTCCATAAAATGTAAAGCTGAAAACGTTGATTAATACGCGAGGAAACCAACTTCCATCTCCAGGGTAACTTCGAACAAAATGATCAAAGACTCATCCACTGCCAAAAAGTAGTTAAGCCATTTTTCACCAATATGTACAAAACCTCTAAGTCTCTTATTTAATTAGCCCAAGAACAACTCATCACAATGTTCCGAAAATCTCCCTAAACCCCTTACAACGCAGAGCAGCGTCTATGGCTTTACCCGTGTTATTGTTCTATGGCTCTGCTTTCCCTCATTTGTGTTGTACGTAGTTGGGCTTACAATTAAAAATTACTTGCGTTCAATGGGTTCCATCACTTTGAGTGATGGGCTATGTAATGTTGTCTGCGGAGAGACCTCAGAGCAATTGTTTTTGGATAAGTGAGTCAATTCCACCCCAAACATTTTTGGAATTTTTCGCTCTCCCAAGGTTTAAAGTAACGTTTTCCTTCTGACTGCCGACATCATATTTCCGCAGCCTGTTCCTAATTTGATCTGACTTGAAGGACCTTATCATCCAGGGCAGGCTTGAGCAGCTGCAGAACCTTTGTGTTGTACTTGGAGTGTAGGCAACGTATGACCTCAGCAGATGTTTCTGTAAAGGTGCAATTAGGATTTCCTTCTTTCTAATTACTGAAATTGACATGAAAAATCAAAACAGAGACGCAAAAGGTGCTTATAAGGACCCCGAGGTCTTGGTCTTTTCATGATGTAATATCTCCGTGGCATTGTAGATCTGGTCTCCACAGGATAGCAATCAAAGCTAGAAGCCTTCGTGAGGTTAAAATAATATTTATAAAATATTAAAAAGTGTAAAAGAGTTAGAAGTTTTGACAATGTAAGACATGAGAATAGTTGCAGTATTAAGTGCAGCATGCGGAGTTGTGAAATTGAGCTAATTCCCTCTAAATAGCCATTGAGATATCCAAAAAGGAAGAAAATGAGTAGAAGAAATGTGTATACATTATATAAAATATATTGATTCTGATAATAATTTGGTAAATTACTTGATGGTTTTGGGTCAAATCTGACAGCAGAGTTGCTAGGGAAATACTGCATGTCCTTACTTCCTTGCCGAGTCCTTCCTAGATGGTAAGTGTCAACTGGGAAACCGTCCCATCCAACACCAACATAAAACGCAGAGACAAAGACAGAACAAAACAGGAGGAAGGTTGTACCAATATGGATTAAAACAATGAATACTACTAAGAACAGGTTAGAAAGATGTGAGAAAAAACAAGTAGAAACAATATAAAGTAATACAAGATATGCTAGCAGGGCCATGAGAAGCCTAGGAAGCCTAGGAAGAGGCCAAATTAACTTTCTATGGTACGTCATAAAAGTCCTGGTCCAGGTGTGGTTAGACAAACAGGGGAGGAATGTGGTTGGAGATGCAACTGTCCATCACAACTTCATATCACTGGCTTAACCGTCTGCAGGCCACAACACAATCAGCAGGAGACAAATCAGTCTGGTGCAATTCAATTAAGAAACCCAGGATTGAAATAGGGCAGCATTCAGACTACAGAATGCAAAATGCAGGACAGAATGCAAAATAAGTACAAAATCAAATTTTACAGACAGAGATTGGCGCTGAAGTCCCAACAGGCAAAGATGTTACAACTGCTAAAAAAATAAAGCCTTAAAGGGGTGTTCTCGTCTGGGCATTCACATTCAGTTTGATAAATCTTCTATACATAAACATTTCTTCAATGAGATGTTATTAAAAAAAATGTTCCTGTGTGAAGATAATTTCTCATAAATGTAGTCATTTTGTCCCTTAGAAACGAGATAGCTTCCTCGGATACGACCACCTCTGCTGGATGGATTTCACAAATAAACAAAAAATTTTTGTATATGCAATGTCCATGAGTTACTGCAGGTCCCACAGCCGTCCTGTGTTAATGATCGCTGAATCCGGGGTGGTCAGACAGGACTCAATAGCGCAAGTCTGGTCACTGCTGCAAAATTGTGAGGTGGTCGTAACCGAGGAAGCCATCTCGTTTCTAAGGGACAGCATGGCTACATTTATGAGAAATTATCTTCACACAGGAACATTTTTTTAATAACATCCAATTGAAGAAATGTTTATATATGGAAGATTAGTGAAACTGAATGTGAATGCCCAGACGAATACCCCTTTAACTAATGTAAAATGTGATTATTTTTAGAAAGGGGAAAGTAGATTGAACCTGTATAATAATAATAATAATAATAATAATAAAAAGCTTTATTTATATAGTGTCATCATATTCCGCAGTGCTGTACAGATCAAAGGGGACATACACAAATAAAACAAGACATTACATAGTAATAACATAGTGAAATGAAACAATAGGAGTCAGGGCCCTGCTCGCCAGAGCTTACAACCAGGCTCCGCCTGCAGACTTATCTATTCCATGTTGGATGTCTAAATTCCTATGGATACATTTTATAATATTTTGTAAATAAAGTTTTTTGCAATGAACCATGCTTGAAGCTGGATCACTGAAAGTGTTAGAGCTTACAGTCTACCTTGCATTTTCTCTCTCCTACACACAAATTGACAATCTACTAAATAAAGCATTTACATGAAATATGTAAAAAGATGACAGTATGAGGGCAGTCGTCTCTTTTTGTTTGTTCTGTAGAACAAGAAATCAACACATACTTGTAGCCATGAAGTAGCTGGAAAGCACCGTCAATAGGAGAGCAGGGCTGGATTATGGTGAGGGCTCCTGGGCCACACTCCCCGGGCCTCCACCCATGGCCACAAGAATCACGTGCTGTATGTGTATTGAACCCAGACAATAATCGGAGGCGGACCTGGGAATTCCCCCTGCCCCCCACATACTGGTTTCATGCTGTATGTAACTGAGGAAGACCCCAGTTCGGGCTTGAAACGCATATTAACCAGCTTATTAATAAAGAAATCCGATTATGAAAAGGAATGAATTCGAGTGATTGGCGCGGCAGATAGCCTGGAATATCGCCACATATTTGTCTTATCTTGTTCTCCGGCAAACACATGTGCCGGAAAAACCCAGGCCGACTGCCTAAACCACCCCAATACTAAAGCTTCTTTACGTGTCGTACCAGATGTACAACCAAGAAAGGTGAGCAGATTACCAATTAAATATATTTAATTTAAGCCAGAAATTGCTTTCACACATGTGGCGCCTGTATCCCTCTTCTTTTTTCTTTCTCTAATTATACTGGTTTCTATAGCCGAGAACTATGCATTCCCTTCTCTACATCAGTGTCCTGGTGCAGGGGCCGCAGTGGCTTCACACACTATGACCCCTGTGCTGACATCTGACTGCTGGAAGGAGGAGAAGAGTTGTGCCGTGCACCAGGGAAGCAGGAGAGGAGATAAGCCATGTTTTATTATTTTTTTTATTTTACTATAAATTTATTACCGGGGAGGGGGGGGGCTGTATATATGTATTACTTGTGGGCTGTATATATGTATTACTTGTGGGCTGTACATATGTATTACTTGGAGGCTGCATATATGCATTTCTGGGGTCTGTATATATGGATCACTGGGGGGGCTGTGATATATATATATATATATATATAACTGGGGGATGTATATCAGTATTACTGAGGGTCCTGGATATATGTATTACTAGGGGGTCTGTTTATATGTATTACTGAGGGGCTGTATATATATATACACTCACCGGCCACTTTATTAGGTACACCTGTCCAACTGCTCGTTAACACTTAATTTCTAGTCAGCCAATCACATGGCAGCAACTCAGTGCATTTAGGCATGTAGACATGGTCAAGACAATCTCCTGCAGTTCAAACCGAGCATCAGTATGGGGAAGAAAGGTGATTTGAGGCCTTTGAACGTGGCATGGTTGTTGGTGCCAGAAGGGCTGGTCTGAGTATTTCAGAAACTGCTGATCTACTGGGATTTTCACGCACAACCATCTCTAGGGTTTACAGAGAATGGTCCGAAAAAGAAAAAACATCCAGTGAGCGGCAGTTCTGTGGGCGGAAATGCCTTGTTGATGCCAGAGGTCAGAGGAGAATGGGCAGACTGGTTCGAGCTGATAGAAAGGCAACAGTGACTCAAATCGCCACCCGTTACAACCAAGGTAGGCAGAAGAGCATCTCTGAACGCACAGTACGTCGAACTTTGAGGCAGATGGGCTACAGCAGCAGAAGACCACACCGGGTGCCACTCCTTTCAGCTAAGAACAGGAAACTGAGGCTACAATTTGCACAAGCTCATCGAAATTGGACAGTAGAAGATTGGAAAAACGTTGCCTGGTCTGATGAGTCTCGATTTCTGCTGCGACATTCGGATGGTAGGGTCAGAATTTGGCGTCAACAACATGAAAGCATGGATCCATCCTGCCTTGTATCAACGGTTCAGGCTGGTGGTGGTGGTGTCATGGTGTGGGGAATATTTTCTTGGCACTCTTTGGGCCCCTTGGTACCAATTGAGCATCGTTGCAACGCCACAGCCTACCTGAGTATTGTTGCTGACCATGTCCATCCCTTTATGACCACAATGTACCCAACATCTGATGGCTACTTTCAGCAGGATAATGCGCCATGTCATAAAGCTGGAATCATCTCAGACTGGTTTCTTGAACATGACAATGAGTTCACTGTACTCAAATGGCCTCCACAGTCACCAGATCTCAATCCAATAGAGCATCTTTGGGATGTGGTGGAACGGGAGATTCGCATCATGGATGTGCAGCCGACAAATCTGCGGCAACTGTGTGATGCCATCATGTCAATATGGACCAAAATCTCTGAGGAATGCTTCCAGCACCTTGTTGAATCTATGCCACGAAGAATTGAGGCAGTTCTGAGGGCAAAAGGGGGTCCAACCCGTTACTAGCATGGTGTACCTAATAAAGTGGCCGGTGAGTGTATATATATATATATATATGTATTACTGGGGGAGCTGCTATTTATTAAAAAATTGCGGAGAGGGCCCACACCAGTTTGTGCCCAGGGACCCTCACCACCTTTAATTCAGCACTGGTGGAGAGTCTAGATCCTTCTCTCAGGTGACCTTTCTAGCTTTGTCCTAGACAAGATATCGATATATGAAAGGACCTGTGCCTAACATTGCAGACTTCCAGAAGTCTGGGCTCAGCGATTGGCTGGTAAAACCTGCATTCGGCGCTGCTGCTTAACACTTTAAAGGAAATCTACCATCAAAATCGACTGTGATAAACCAGTACTAGGACACTTTTTCTCTGTCTGCAGCTTTGTTATGATCAAACCAGTTTTCTCTGGGGGCATTTAAGCCGCCACCATTTTCCAAATTACCATAAAAATTTACATTTAGTAATTACTATAAATTTATCACTGGCAATACGGCTTCAATTTAGATTTTGACAAATTGAAAAGAGCATTGACTAAGATGAGTTCTCTCATAGCTGCGAATGGTTTCATCACTTTAACCAAATCCAGAGAGTTGTCCATCCACACTGCGCTCCTAAATTTCCAAATGCTGGAAGAAGGGAATACAGTAAACACAAGTGCCTAAATAATATTTTTTTTTTTTATTCCACATATTTTTCTCTGTTATCATCAGCCCCCCTTATATGTGTTTCATTTCTTAAAGGGGTTGTCTGACATTAATATAAACTTTACTGGAGGACTCTGATACAAAAATAAAGCTGTAATTACCTCCCTCGGCACTAGCGGTGTCCCACACTGCCATCGGTCGCTGCCGTGCCCCTGGTTGTTTACAGGGCATGTAAGCTCCGCTCTGACAACTTCTGGCATCCTACAGCACTGGGACATAGGGATGGGTGGATGGCATTGTCAGAACGGAGCTGCCGTGTCCCTGTAAACAAACAGGGGTATAGAAGAGGGGCGAGGGCGCTGGACAAAGAAGGTGAGTACAGCTTTATTCATTTTTTTCACAGTCCACTGGAAAAGTTTTTATTAATGTAGGACAATCCCTATAACTTTCTCTTAAGTTCTTCTTGCTCGTAAGACAGACAAAAGCTTTACTGAGGTGTCAAATTACAAAAAGACTTTATGGAGAGCGGAGCAATGAATCACAGTAATAACATATTAAATCTCTAGTTAGAAATGCACTGCAAACTCACAGGCAGAAACTACAAGGATGAGATCTGCTACAAAATTTATCATTTATCTTTTCCTTCCGTTGGTGCTTTTGCTCCTTTTTGCTGTGTAATGGCTGTTTTACGCCTATTTTGGACTTTTTTGGAATGTTGAGCCTCAATTCACTGTGTGTTTTTGCAACTTATTTGTCAAACATCTTTACAGATGTTTGCACCCAATGTATTATACTATTTTTAAAATGTGCGCCTAATAAGGCTAAAAAAACTTGTATTTGACAAAGAGACAAAACAACAAAGACATGAGGTACAAAAAATAGACTCACAACAAGCGCGAAAAGAGCGCAGAGAAGGGGGAAATATGATAAATGACCCCCTAAAAGTAACACAATGGGGCACATTTAGTAAGGGTCCGCGGACTGCGATTCTGTCGGGTTTCCCAAATATTTCCTTTCTGCGCCGAATTGCCCCGGGTTTTTGGAGCACGCGATCGGATTGTGGCACATAAGCGCCGGCTTGCATGCGACACAAATCGGGGGGCGTGCCGTCGGACAACCCAACTGATTTGGACAAACCGCGGAATTTAAACACTCACATGCACCAGGAAGAAGGTGAACTCTGGCAGACCTCAGCGGGAAGCGACACATGCAGGATATTAGGCGCACGATCTTAGTGAATCGCGGCAGCTCCTAATTCTCGTCGGATAACACACCGCGGGATCGCGACAGGATAGGTAAGTAAATGTGCCCCAATGAACGGAACCAGTGTTACTCTTCATGTCCACTGCAAAGTTTGTTGTAAGAGGAGATGCGCTCTTACCTTTCAATGTCGTTTACCCTTGTACCTTCCAAAAGACATAACTTTTTATTTTCCCATTTATAAAGCAAAATGAGGGCTTGTTTTCTACAGGACCAATTGTACTTCCTAGCGGCACTACCTTGTCGGTGTTGTCTGTTTTAATTTTTAGTCTTTTGTTCCTCTCTTTTAAAAATCTATAACTTTCTTATTTTTCCGCTCCCAAAGACATATGACGGATTATTTTTTGTGTCAAATTGTACTTCCTAGTGTCAGTATTTAATATTGCATGCAATTTTCAGGCAAGGTGGAAACAAATTCCCAATGGAGTGAAATTGACAAAAAAAAAGCATTTGTGCCATTTTCTTGTGGGTTCTTTTCTTTTTACAACTTTCACTTTGTGCTCCAAATGGCACCACCCCTATTGTTCGGGTTTGTACTATCATGAAGATAGGTATTATTTTGTTGTGACACATGCAGGATATCGGGGGCACGATCTTAGTGAATTGTGGCACAGTGCATTATTGTCGGACAATGTGCCCCAAGTCAGTAAATGTGCCCCAATAAGTAAATGTGCCCCAATAACTTTTTCATACTTGAGCCCATTGCCCACAAGCCTGTGTCCTACCAGACCCAACCCAGAATCGCTAACTCTGAGTATTAGATTCTAATTTTGGTCTAATAAGTTCTGCACAAGCTGGTCTGTGTGCAAGGGTCTTTAGAGAAATAGCTACATGTGCCTAGTTGGGGAAGTCATTGCTCTAGGCCGAACAATGGGGGGCTACCAATAGTACTGGAGCAATGTTTGATTTATAAGGAAAGTAATGGGTCACTTATTGTTTATGAAATATACTGTACCCCCATAATCACCTTGACCCGGCTTTACTAATCTCAGAAAACCCTTGTGGCTGTTGTGGTTGGAGTTTTAAGCCAAAAACTTAGAAATTAGAGTTAAATTAACGTAGTTCTCCGGAAACTTTACTGACTTTGTGGTTTTTATTTTTGGTACAATACAGCAATAATTATGGAAGAAGGAAATTTAGGCTTCTTGTGGAAGGAAGAGCGATTTATATGAAATATATTATGGTTGGTAAGCGAGCAGGTGTATAAGGTCCCAGTGACCGGACTACGACGTTTCCTTTCTTCTCTTTCCAGCTCTCGGGTGATGTATCGGCATGTCATGGCTTCTGCATTGTGTTTGTAACGTGATCTCCATATTGATGTGCGCAGGAATTCTCTATTTTCTTTGTGTGTGTGATTTGGTCGGCTCCTCCAGGGACGGCCATAATTATAACAATGTGTGCGTCCCTCAGAGCTGCCTCCCTCAGGAAGTGATTCAGCGCACACTGGAAACACGGCCCATCATGGCCACTTTGAGTCCGGCCTGTAGCGCGTTTTGCTATTGTAACCTGCTTTTGTTCTGTGTCTATTGATGTTATGCAGCCTCACTGTCTAATCATATTATGTAGACATGAAGGACACAACGCTCAGAGTCTATCTTAATCCATTTGCCTTTTGCCCCCACTGTACTTTAGCATAAATTAAAAAATAAATATCTAATGAGTAAAAGCAGTGTCAATGGGATACTGCTGTCATGTTTCGTCATTTTTGTAAGTCATCAACACCAATTGCCCATGTTGTAACGTGTCCTCTGTATTAGTTCTCCTGTTGACTTTGTGAATATAAAGCATCAGTGTTCCTACACCAAGAAAGTCATCAGCCAATCCCTGTCAGTCCTTGTTGATGTAATCTTTCCCCAGAAGAAGGAACCAAAATCTTATGTGATTTTAGGGGAGGAGGGATACAAATAGTTTATTAACTTGCTGTCAGGGTGGTGAGGGCATAGGTTTCGTGAGGTGGTCATTATCTGAGGTACCGGACTGGTTATTATTAATGAAGGGGTAATGTCAGATTGTTGTCAAGAACTCTCCCACCATCATTATTTTACAATGTTACCCTGACATGCTGATTCTTTGTAAGTTAATACATTTTGTATATTTTTCAGACTATATTTCAACATGTAATAAAGCTGTGACCAATCACCTTCCAACAAAAGAAAATGTTTTGTGTATGTTATTTAACTAGGGGATTGGTCAGGCAGGACATTTAGTCAGCCCTATCATAGTCATGTCATTTTTAGCTGGTGACAGGTTCCAATAGCCTCCTACGCTATGCTGATTTGTCTGTATTACTTTTTAACTGTACATTGATGTGTATTTTTCTAACTGTAAACCCGTGTAAACCTAATAAAAGATAAAAAATATAAAAAATGTCATGCTGAAAGCATTTCAGCAGTTTATAATAGTCTTATTCACATTACCCAGCTCCCTGCCAGCAGCTTGTGGTGAGTCCCAGCGGAGGGGCATCTTCAGCCTGTGTCTCCTCATGCATTCTTCCTTCCCTGCACACCATATCCCTCCCACCCCGGCCTGATCAATGAAAATGACAGGAAGTGGGGATGGGGGAGTGAGCTGCATGAGTGTGGAGAAGAGGCGACTGAGACAGGCACACACAAGTTGCAGCTACCCCCTCCTCGGGGACTCACCATACACTGATGGCAGGGAACCAGGTAATGTAAATCAAACTATTTATAAACTACTGAAATGATTCAGAATGCTGACAAAGACATATTTTCAGCATAGCATAGACTATTGGAAAAAAAGCTAAAAATTCCTGGTGACAGGTTCCCTTTAGGTACATTTTAGTTAGTATCCTGCGATGGTGCCTGATTTCCAAGTTCCAGACCCTGGTCTTGTTTTGAACCTCCAACTATGACCTGCAATTCTTGGCCAGTATCCTGGCTTGACCTAACCCTAAGTGGTAGCTGCCCACCCAGACTATTGGTCAGATTCTTCTTGACCTGTCCCTGTATAGTGTAATCAGAATAGAGTAAGGGAAAAGCTCAGCTCACCGTTCTTAGTAAGAAGTTATCGACTGTGCCACAAGACCTTCACATTGCCCATAATTTCATAATAGATAAGGTTGGAATACACACAGGTCCATTATGTCCAACCTATAGGTCAGTGTTGATCAAGAGGTTGGCTGATGCTAATTACGAATTGAAACTTCTTTGCTCTAGACATAGAGGACGTCCTCTTGTCTTTGCCATCGGCTAGTGTGTTCAAATCCTGAAAAAATCCTGAAAAAACTAAACACGTACTCCAATACTTTATTTCCAAATCTTGAAACAGCATAAAGACACATTTAATTTTCTGTCGGATTTAACACGTTCCTTTTAGTGCAAACTGCTTGCACGGGTATTTAAGAAGTGTCTGCACCACATATGTGTCGCACACAACTTTTTTGTGGGTGGCGTTCCGATGCTCAGTCGGCTTGTGCGCCAGATATAACATGCAAAGCCCTACAGAATTGTGTTGTATGCCCCACGTTAAAGGTGCACCAAAAAAAAGTGGTGCACTATGTGAGAGAAGTGCAAGGGGCATCAGATTCATGAAGAACATGCGCCAGAAATCCTGAATCTGGCTCCTCCTGCACTATACAGTCAGTCCCTGGGTTACGAACAAGATAGGTTCCATAGGTTTGTTCTTAAGTTAAATTTGTCTGTAAGTCGAAACTGTATGTTTTATAATTGTAGATCCAGACAATTTTTTTTTTTGCCCCAGTGACAATTGTAGTGTAACATTTTTTTTACTGTGTTTGGACCAAGGATTATCAGTAAAACTTCATTACAGACACCTTACAGCTGATCATTGCAGCCTGGGATTATAGTAACATCCAGAGAGCTTCACCAGAGGTCACAGTGGGCAGAGGGGTCATCCTTAATTAGGGTTCGTCTGTAAGTCGGGTGTCCTTAAGTAGGGGCCGCCTGTAAACAGGACACTGCACCTAGCACAGACTGCCCTGTTCTTAGTAAAAGTGCCCCATTGTCCTTCAAATGCTACACTGCGCTCTTACACGTGGCTGGGTGCTGTGGCACTTTTTTAGATTTTTATGCTGTTACAAGGTGTGTTCTGTAATGTCAGGATGTGGCAAATATATTTTTAAGTGTGTTAAAGGTGTTAAAACATAACAAAATCATATAGATTCCCAATCAAACAGACCCAAAAATAAAGGGGATAGGAAGACATAAAACGTAACCCATAAGAAAATGGCGCCACAGTGGATTTTTTTTTTTGCCAGTTGTACTGGATTTGGAGTTTTCTCCATCTTTTGATGGAATTTTAAATACTGAGGTAAGGAAATACTACTTGTCCCACAAAAAATAGCCCTCAGACAGCCCCAGTGGCCTATGTTCTGAGGTTGTGATGTAAAGTAATATAGATTTCAACATTTTTTATTATTATTTGGTCTTTTTTACTATATTAACTTTTGATCTACATCAATCTAATGAAGAACCTATCACCTACCTCAACACAATAATCAGTATATGATGATCATATTGTTCCACAACCATGGTGGCTCCTGGCAGTAAGATCAGAGTTAGCTCTTGAAGACATTTTGATACACTGTGAAGTTCACATGGGAAACCTTGTGTCTTAACATCATGTGGATCCTACATAAACATTTTACAGACCAAGTACTATGGACAGTAGAGCCCCTTAATGATGATGTCCTTTTCTAGTGACATTTTGCAACCAGTTACACAGCAAAAATCATTGTAACATAAAAAACTTTGAGGTAATGACTTCTGAATTCTTCCAGTCCTAATCTGGCTCAATAGAAGCCCCAATAAGACAGAAGTTCCTACTGTTAATAAATTTGACTTGGGTTTTATATGTCATACAAGGTCCTGGAGTTCAAAGAAAGGAGACTTTTTCTTGAGGTAGTCTTCATTCAGTGACAGGTAACCCAAGTTGTTTGAGAGATTTCATTGCGCTCTTAACAGAGGGATAGGGTGAGATGGTACGGAGATAGGCCAAGGTCAGTTCAGGAAATATGAATAAGACAAAAAGTTGGGGCGGGTCTAAACCAATTTCTAACATCTGGTGCCAGGATATAGGCCGAGCTAAGATCCAGAAATATGGCTCAATGTGTAAGATAATACCGTTAGTTGGGGCAGGTGAAACAGGGCCAGGTCATCTAACCAGCCAAGGTCAAACACAGAAACAACAGAGAAGAACCTTCACATGATCTTAGAAATGTTTTGATCTTCCAGTATAGGATGCTTCCTTAGATAGGCAACAGCTTAAGGGTGACTACTGAAACCAGAAACATTTTACAGCTTTGTAAATGTCCATTATATATGTAGCCTAACAGAAAAACAGAAGCCCCTAGTGATGAAGCAAGAAGCAACGCTACAATCCACATAACAGGATTCAAACTATCTTCTGCCATCTCGTGCCAGGAGATAGGCCCAAGCTCATGGCTGGAAATATGGATTAATGAGGTAATACAGTATGTTGGGGCAGGTGAACAGGACCAAAATAAGCTAACCAGCCAAGTTCAAACACAGCAGAAGCAAAGAAAAACCTCATAGAATCTCAGAGACTTTGATTAGGCATCTTCTAGTAAGGAAAGCTTCCTTAGATAGACCACAATCGCAAGGAATCTCCTGGAAACAGAAATGTATATATAGCTTTATAGAGAAGAAGCAAGGAACAACGCTCCAACCCATATTACTACTGACAGGATTCAAATCATCTTCTATCAGCTGTTGCCAGGAGATAGGCCGAGGTCAGAACCAGAAATATGGCTCAATGAGTAAGGTAATAATGTAAGTTGGAGCAGGTGAAACAAGACCAGCCAAGGTCAAAGACTGCAAACGCAAAGAAAAACCTTCACATGATCTTGGAAACTTTTTGATGGGGCATCTTTCAGTAGAGGAAGCTTCCTTAGATAGGCCACAGTTGCAGGGAAGCTACTAGAAAAAGAAAAGTTGACAGCTTTGTAAAGGTCCAGTATATGTGGCCTAAGGGAAGAAGCAGAAGCAAACAGAAGACGCTACAACCCACATTACGACGGAATGATTTAAACCATCTTGTAACATCTGGTGCTGTATAGCCAATGACTCCTTCAGAGATCTTGAGAAGTCAAGGCGTTTTAATGCTATGGCTCTTCTATATGTTATTTTATAATTTTTTTTTTCTCCTAAACAGTTAGCTTTGACGTTACCCAGAGCCGAGCCGTTATGATGAAAGGCAAAAAAAAAAATAATGAAAGAGACGAAAAAAAGAATATTTTTCCATACAACAGTGAAGGACAAACTAATAAAGGTCGGGGGTCTGGAACGTTTCTCTCCTTGACGATTGACTTATCAGCAATTGTCATTGTAACAAATCTGGAAATTACATAATTGCCAGAAACTGGAGCTATTTAACTTGGCAGTCGCAGAGGTAGAGGTGATTTATTTTTTAAGGCATTGAGCTTTCTGGAAGATGAAGGCTTGTTTAACGCTAGATTGGAAATGGAAACAAGAGCCGGTCCACTTTGAAAGGTCTTATGTAACGAAATTGTCACGAAAGTGATAGAGCAAATAAACCCACGGGGCCCACACTGCTTTCATTTACATGGACGCCTGTTCTTCAGCTGTCATTTGGGAGCTTTCTTTCACAAATTTTCCCAGGATTTACTCTATGGGTCTTCAATAACCATCAACACCGCCGCCCTCCATCAGCAAATATTCCGGAATATCTCAAAATCCCATATTCTTAAGTAAAATTGTTCTGGGAATTGAGCGGTTAGGCTTGAAGTGTATCATTTAGGGTGTAATGTGGGCAATTATACAGAACCAGTTAGGATGATTGGATGAAATTAAGGGGTATTCAGAAGGGTAAAATGTGAGATGTGAAATCTTATGGAATTCCCTAGATATCTTTTAGCCTATAAGCTTTACTACTACACTCTGTACAAGAGCTTCTATACTTGGATATAATTCTCGGAGAAACTTCTTCAAATTCTTTATTTGTTATAAAAAAAGGTCTATGTAAAATCATCTCCCGCTGCTAGGACCCTCAGCGATCCTGGCAATAAGTGTTAAGCATTCCTACAGCACTCCCAGAGGTGGAGTGAAGTATTACAAAGCTATCATTGAAATTAATGTACAGGGTGATCCAATGGGGCAGATTTACTTACCCGACCCATTCGCGATCCAGTGGATCATTCTCTGCGCTGGATTCGGGTCTGGCCGGGATTCACTAAGGCAGTTCCTCCGCTGTCCACCAGGTCACCAGGTGGCGCTGCTGCGCTGAAGAGCATCGGAACGCACTGGAATACACTGAGCCGGGCTGAGTGAAGGTAAGTGCAATTTTCACAACACATTTTTTTTTTTTAAAATGCGGCGGTTTTTCCCCCCGATTTCCGTTGCGTGCATGCACGGGAAAATCGGCGCAAATCGGAAATATTCGGGTAACACGTCGGGAAAACGTGAATCGGGACCTTAGTAAATGACCCCCATTGTACCAAAAATTAAGCTGAAAATGAAATATGTGAATACGCAGCAATTAATGGGTGAAAGAGCCTCCTTTTGTGGTTCAAATTTTATCAAGACAGAAACCCGGGAATGTTCCCTGTGATGCACAGCTATTTGACACTTTGGGAAATGCAACAGGTTTTCCTAAATAATAATAATTAACTATTATTTTTATATAGCACAAACAGATTACGCAGCGCTACACAGAGCTTGCCAAATCAGTCCCTGTCCCCAATGGGCCTCACAATCTAATCAACCTACCGGGTTTTCGTTCGGCCACGCCCCCCGATTTCCGTCGCGTGCATGCACGGGAAAATCGGCGCAAATGGGAAATATTCGGGTAACACGTCGGGAAAACGCGAATCGGGCCCTTAGTAAATGACCCCCATTGTACCAAAAATTAAGCTGAAAATGAAATATGTGAATACGCAGCAATTAATGGGTGAAAGAGCCTCCTTTTGTGGTTCAAATTTTATCAAGACAGAAACCCGGGAATGTTCCCTGTGATGCACAGCTATTTGACACTTTGGGAAATGCAACAGGTTTTCCTAAATAATAATAATTAACTATTATTTTTATATAGCGCACACAGATTACGCAGCGCTACACAGAGCTTGCCAAATCAGTCCCTGTCCCCAATGGGCCTCACAATCTAATCAACCTACTAGTATGTTTTGGAGTGTGGGAGGAAACTGGAGGACCCGGAGGTAACCCACACAAACACAGAGAGAACATACAAACTCCCTGCAAATGTTGATCTGGATGGGACTTGATTCAAAACCCCCAGCCATGCAAGGCTGTAGTGCTAACCACTGAGCCACTGTGCTGAGCCATTCTTGAGGATTTGTGCATCGAAAATCCACTGCATATTACATTTCATAGGGCCACATGTATCACAATCCTGGCTGTTGTAGTATTGTAAATCCCTGTGTTTTTTAGCTTTGAATAAAGAAGAATCGGATCGTATTGGTAAGTGCCGCCCTCTTTTGTTACATAGGGGGTCATTTACTAAGGGCCCGATTCACGTTTTCCCGACATGTTCCCCGAATATTTCCCAATTGGCGCTGATTTTCCCTGTATTACCCCGGGATTTTGGCACACGCGATGGGATTTTGCCGCAAAGGCGCCGGCATGCACACGATGGAAATCGGGGGGCGTGGCCAAACGAAAACCTGACGGATTCGGAAAAACCGGCGCATTTAAAAAAAAATGTGTTGCGAAACTTGCACTTACCTTCACCAGGTATAGGCCGGTGAATTTCAGGGCATTCCGGCGGGCCTCGGGGAACTTCAGCACAGCAGCGACATCTGGTGGACGGCGGAGGAACTACCTTAGTGAATCCCCGAAAGACACGTATCCACCGCAGAGAACGCGCCGCTGGATCGTGAATGGACCAGGTAAGTAAATCTGCCCCATAGTCCCAGTTCTCATGATCGGGGGTGTTCCCAGCAATCAGCTTGTTTTCACCTAACCTTTTTGATAGGGAATGACATGTAAACTTGGTACAACTCCTTTAAGTTTTGCTTTCTGGCTGATCTGCCCTAAAACATCAACCATTTAATCTTTTCTCGATCGGTCACAATCTCCACTCAATTCTCCAAACCCCAAACGTCATATCCCTCCTGTTCCTCTGATACGAGATCTATTGTGTAACCTTAGTAAGACAAGTCACAAAGAGTCATAATCCCTACTAAGATATACACGATGTACAAATTTACAAAACAGACTTTAAACGTGAGCAAAAACAGATAAAATTGATTAATTTGATGTAAAATAAACATGAATTTGTTATGTTAAACATTGTACCCAGGTATCCAAAAATATGAAAAATCAGTCTAATGATAACATTTTAAGATAGAAAAAGACCAAATAATAATAAAGGTTGAGAGAGATCTTTTACCTTCCATCACAACATCAGAACCACGACCACAAGGTTTGGCTCTTTTTAGGACAAAAACAAAACAATTGATAATGAAAAGGAAGTCAAAGTGACTCAGAGGAATACAAGAAGGATAAAGCCAGAGTTTATCTGTATCTTTGCTCTGGAAACACATATTCTGCATTGATCATATCATGTACATGGCTCCACCACTGACGTGATGTTTGGCCTAGTCCCTGCACGTGCCCACTCAGTATGTATACAGCCGCGTCTGCGGGCCACCATATATAGGTAGCCCGCCACGTGCCCATTCAGTATATAACACCTCTTCACGTACCCACTTAGTATAAGATAGTCCCTGCACGGGCCCACTCAGTTATATAGACAGCCCTGCCCATCCCACTCAGTATATAGGTTCCCCGTCATGTGCCCACTCAGTATTAGGTAGCCCTGCATGTGCCCACGTCAGTATATATTTAGCCCCTGCACATGCCCACATCAGTATATAGGTAAGCCCCTGCACATGCCTACTCATATATAGACCGCCTCTGCACTGCCCACTCAGTATATAGGTAGCCCCTGCTGGCCACTCATGTAGATAGACACGCCTCTGAACCATTCCCACTCATTATATGGTAGCCCCTGCATGTGCCCACTCAGTATATAGTAGCCCCTGCATGTGCCCCACTCATATATAGGTAAGCCCCTGCACAGTGCCCACTCAGTATAGAGGTAGCCCCCCCCTGCACATGCCTCTCAGTAGATAGACAGGCCCCTGCCACGTGCCACTCAATATATAGACAGCCTCTGCACATGCCCACTCAGTATTATGAGCCCTACACGTGCCCCTCGTATATAACAACCTCTGCCACATGCCCCCAGTATATAGGTAAGCCCCTGCATGGCCCACTCGTAGTAGGTAGCCCCTGCACATGCCCACTCAGTATATAGGTAGCCCCTGCAGAATGGCCCACTCAGTGTATAGATCGCCCCGCACATGCCGACTCCAGTATTAGACAGCCTCTGCAACATGCCCCAAGTCAGTTATAGGTAGCCCCTCACATACCCCCTCAGCATATAGACAGCCTCTGCACATGCCCACTCAGTATATAGGTCACCCCTTCATGTGGCCCACTCATATATAGGTACCCCTGCACAGGTGCCCACTCAGTATATAGGAAGCCCTGCACATGCTACTCAGTATAATAGACAGCCCCGGCACGCGCCCATCAGATAATAACAAGCCTCTGCACATGCCTCCACTTCCAGTATATATGTCGAGCCCCTGCCATGTGCCCCTCAGTCATATCGTACCCCTGCAACATTGCCCACCCAGTATATGTAGGCGCCCTTGCAATATCCCACTCAGTGTATAGATACCCCTGCACATGCCACTCAGTAATATAGACAAGCCTCTGCACTGCCCACTCAGTAGATATGTAGCCCCTGCACATGGTGCCCACTCAGTTATATAGACCAGCGCTGCACCTAGCCCCCACTCAGTATATAGTACCCCTGCATCGTGCCCACGCAGTATATAGGTAGCCCTATACCTCGTGGGGGGGGGGGTGCTGGTGCCGATTGCACCCCCCGCTTTTTAGGGTCCTATATTATTTATGTTGTTCCCGGTTCCAACCACAGCCTTTATGTTGTGGGAAACTCGCAGAGACTCCATCATCCTATGAACTCACGCACCAATCTGATATTAAAAATGAGAGAAGATCTGGCCCGTGGCTGCACATTTCTCGCAGAGAGACCACACTATTGTAGATTCTGGCAGATTGAATTATAATGGGACATTTTGGACACAGCAGGGAAAGTGGGAAAGACATGGAGTAATAAATTACTGAGGAGAATTCTAAACACCTGCAGTGGCTTACCATTCATTTCAGCAGCTTCACGATCCCCGACTGCTGACCTGAGGCCACAAGCAGATAAGAGCCAGTCTCCTTGTCATTCATCATCACAGGTTTTTTAGTTTCTTTTGGCCGTCCGTCATAATAAGATGTCCCTAGTTTTTTTTTTCAATCTGTTTGTTTCAAGGGTTTTATTTTATACCTTGATGATCACTGCATAGGAATTTTTTCTGTTTATATACATAACATCAATGTCTGAAGAAAGCTAGTATCTTCGAATGCTCCACCATCATATATACTCAGTTATCCTCCAAAAAGGGTATCGCCTGAGTTCTTCACTTTCTTTAGCTCCAATCAAGTCAGTGGATGGTCGTTGTAAGATGGTGTAATGATGGTAGCAGATACTCTGATTCCGCTTGCTTTGTGAGTGCATGACTGACAATTGCTTAGATTACAAGGTACATGAGCTTATCTACACTTTTATTTAGCTTCTGAACATCCTACATATCTGACTACATAGAAAAAGATATGAGACTAGTGCTCAGCGATGAGAGATGATGAATCCATGTGAAGGCTATAACACACATTACATTCTCAGCTCTGCAAAATCATCTATACACACAACTCTCTAGTATACCTTTTTCTCCTCCCCCCTCCCCTGATAAGATCGTATCTCTCTTAGCGTGTAGCTTTACCTCTCTGTCGGTTAATGATGTGATGTGTTGTTTGCCGGCAGGAAGTCTCTGTTGTGAAGAGTCGTCCCGTCCTTGGGATGCAATAATGGGGTCAGTTGGCAGGAACTGGAGAGCAGCTCAGCTCAGTGGCAGTATCAGACAGGGAGCAAGAGTCTGACGACCCTAAACTTCAGAAGATCCAGGGTCGGTGTCTAGGGGCAACCAAATTGTCTACACCAGTTATTTTGTTATCCTGAGTACATTAAGGAAACTTGTCTTTGTGGGAATATCCCTCTAAACGCATTAAATGAGAGTATACATCTCCTCCTTTCTTAGCAAATCTACCTGGCAGATCCCTGCGTGGGTGAACGACCCTGGTTCCTTCAACCAGAGACTGTGACCCGACAGGGCTAGCGCATGCTCAGCCGCCACTCAGTGACCAAAGAAATCCATTGGCCCCAAGCCCCAAATAGACTAGTCCCCCGTTAGGGGATGTTGCTTCGACATTAAAACTCCACGATTCATGCCATCAATGCTTGGTACTGTGTATTGGGTCCTCATCCAGGTCCAGCTCGGTAACAGAACATGTGCCCAACGGATTTGTTAAGCATGTTGTCCGCTTGAGCTCAGTCGGCACCTAAACTAAGACAGCTCAGTTCACTCCCATACTCAACTTATACACATGTATATCACTCAGTCTAATGGGGCAGATTTACGTTACGACCGGGGTCCTGTCGCGATCACCACGCGGTGCGTTGTCCGAACGAGTCTGCCTGCGATTCACTAAGATCATCCGCCTGAGTTTCCTGCAGTGTTGCTGCTGGCAGGCGCTGAATTGCGCGCCGTCGAGGTCCCACTCGGGTTCGCACTGCGTTCTTTCTTCCGTGGCATTTTGAGTGCTTGGATCTTGCATCACATTTGTTTTGAATTCCCGCGGTTTTTCCGAAATCCGCGGGTTGTCCACCGGCCCGCCCCTCGATGTTCGTCTGAGTGTCAACCGTCGCCGATGCGGCCACACTCCGCTCGTGTGCGCCCAAAAACCGCACAAACCCGGGAAAACGAGATATTTGTGGAAAAACCCGGCGAAAGTGTCGGCGTTCGACCCTAGTCACTAGCCGCTATTTGTAATCCTACACTCAGTAACTGCCTCTTATCACTTCTTTGTTCTGACAAAATAAAGTTGCCAAAGTCCCTATTTCTTCTGGAATCCACCTCCCTCCGTCATAGTGATTATGAATGATCCCATACATTCACTGCTAATCCTTTAGTTCTGTGTACAGAATCCAGACAGAATAGTTTTTCCATACATGACTATAATAGAAACTGCCACCTACTAATCAGTAAACGTATATCCAATTTTTCGACATATTTTTAACGCAATCTACACCTGTAAGTACATGGGCCGCCCGCTGTGGAATGTGGCTCTTTTTATGGCTCTGAGGGCATTGGATATGCCTTTTATGAAGATTTACGCTTTTTATATAAATCTGGTTTAATTATCCGAATTACAAGACGAGAAATGTTCATGATAGTTATACAATAACGTACATATTTAATAGAATCCTCTGTGAAACCATGTAATTAGAATCTTTCAGAAGCAATCGCCGCTAAGTGGCTTCTTATAACACACTTCATTCAACTGCGCTGAAATATAAAAGGAACATCTCCCATCAGAAATCCATCCTGATAACCAGGCACGTTACTCATAGATCAGGCGACCGTGGACTGTTGGTAATATTCTTATATATTATCTATGGGCTCATCCTTCTAAAAGCAACTATTAACTTATGTCTAATGACTGTTAGGACCTTGGGTGCATTAACAGAGCCTCTTACTGCTCTAGCTTCACCAGGCTTGTACACGCTGGCACGTAACCGCTGTCGTCCCTCTGCCAACTGTGGGAAATTCACAGCAGCAAAGGTAGGGGGAAATGCAGACGCATTACAGTCGTTGAAGCTACAGTCACAGAGGGGCTCTTGGTAATAACCACAATGTCCCTTGGCTCATTAAGCACAATTTTAAAAATTGATTTTAGAAGGAAGAGGCCATGGCAACACTAGAGAAGATACCAATTCACTATTCTGGATCTATGAGTAAGTGTCATATTTTTGATATCTCAAGGGATTGCCTGCTGCTAAATCAACACAATGCTTGAAAAAACCATGTCAAATTTTACACGTGGCTCAATGGTAGATGAACAGCCTTGCAGCGTCTGGGGACCTGAGTTTCAATTCCAGACCCAGGTTACATCTGCAAGATGCGTGGGTTTCCCCCACACTCCAACCGACTGGTAGCGTATTAGATTGTGAGGCCCCAGGGAACAGGTAACTGATTTGGCAAGTTCTGTGGCAGCGCGTGCGTAATACTGTGTGCTATATAAGGCCCACAGTTAGCCACTACTATGAATGGCGCTGTCTTCCTCTTCTTGTTTCACTTGCTGTCCTGACGCGGTTGCTGGGTGTATGAAGCGTCAGTTCTATGGCAATAGGTCCATCAATATTTTTCACCTGATCACCAGTGATGCTCAGTCACTTCATACATGACCACATTTTACTCATCTAGTTAAAAACTACTAAACTTGTTATTTTCTTGTTGCTGAATTTTCTTTAGGTTTACTCGAGACAGTAAAGATCATTGCGAGCGGGCATCAAACTGAGCTTTCATCCTGCTTTTATTCGAACCATTTTTTCTTTTCTATTTTATCTTTGTTTGGGATAACATCAAATGTAAAGAATGTTTGCAGATAAGGGCAGCACAGTGGCTCAGTGGTACCACTACAGCCCTTGGCAGCCGTGGGGACCTGGTTCAAGGTCCCTCCAGGTCAACACCAGCAAGAGTTTGTTGTTTCTCTACCCTACTTTTGCGTTGGTTTCCTCCCCCGGTCCTCTCTCGTTTCCTCTCCTACACAGCCAAAACATACTGATAGGTTTAATTAAGATTGTGAGCCCCATTGGTGACAGGCTCAATTTGGTAGCTCCTGTTCAGCGCTGCGTACATAGTCTGTGTGTGCTATATAAATAAAGAATTTAGTTATTGTCACATGTATGTTTGCTGGGTGAGGTCAAGCCGGTCTTCTGGGCCTACATACCTGCAAACTTGTATCTAACTACGTAGTTTTCTTATACCTCATATATTCCATCCCCTCCTCGACACATCAGTTGTAATAAATCTGTGGCAGGAGGACAAAAATTACCATAAGTGTCATTATGTTGTCCCATGTCCGCACATTTCAATCAAAAGTTAATTACAGGCGGTCCCTCCTTAAAACACTTGACTTACATAAGCGACCCTATTTACAAACGGAGTCCTCTGGATTATTGGTATTTATTGTACTTTAGTCCTAGGCTACAATAAGCAGCTGTAATAGTTATCACAGTGTCTGTAATGAAGCTGTTATTGGTATCCTGGTTCTTAGACAACCCACCATCTTTTAAATCATTTCACAGAGACAATTGGCTGGCTGGGATTATCAATAAATAACAATAATCATTCCGACTTACATACACCTCACTTAAAACAACCTACAGAACCTGCGATCTGTATTAACCCGGGACTGCGTGTAGTCCAAAGTTCATAAACACTCTAATAACATCCCAACGCGTAAATGAGTGTCCATCATTGACCAGTTTCTCACAAAATTGTCAATCCAAGAGGAGAAAACAAAGAAACATTTTGTAACCCCAATCCAAGATCTAGCTCTCCTGTCACGTGTCACCTTTACTCACTACTAATTAGATATATAATACAGCATTATGTATTGTCATTTAACAAGAGTCTGTGTTTACGATCTTGCCAGATAGATTTGAAGTTCGGTTTGAGCTATAAATGATACAAAAAAATTGAAATAGGGTTAAAAAATTAAAAACATAAAAAAGTTTACATCATGATCACAAAGAAGCCAAATAAGTGTATAGGGAGATCAGAGGTCGCAAGTCATGGGCGCTATTATCACTGCCCTGGGTCCCCTGGGCTGTATGAATATTGTCCCCTACAGTCTGGAATCACCTGCCTACATCCGTGTACTAGAGCCATATGTACTCTGACCAAAAATAAAAGACAAATTTAAATGGGCCCTGTCATCTAAAGGCCTTTTTTGCATTGTCATTTTCCATAGACAGCGCGTACTATCGACAATAGTTTTTTTAAAAAATTAATTTTGTGTATTGTTGTGGAAGTTTAAATAACTAACAGTATATAACTTTACCTGGCTCTCTGCGCAGCTCTGACAATGAGTTCCTGGCCACTGGGGCCCCCCATTGGAATCTGTGCGACAGGACACAATCGCTATGTACTGTTCCCCAGCATCAACTATATACGCTGTCCAGTCATATTACCGCGCCCCCATGTAATCAACTATATATAGTTGCCCGAGTATTTAACCATATACAGCGCCATGTCATCAGCTATATACACCCCCAGTTATGACTATTACAGCCCCTAGCAATAACTATATACCGCACCCTGGGCATACTATACACAGCCCCCATAATCACTATACATGCCCCACATTCACCATATCAAGCGCCCAGTCATCACTATATACCCCGCCCAGGAAATAACTAGATCACAGCCCCATTTACTAACATATACACGCCCTAGCATACTAACCCAGCCCCCAGCAATCCACAATAAAGCAAGCGTCCCCCAGCAATCACTAATACAGCCCCAGTTTAACGACTGTATAACGCCCCCAGTAATACTATAATATACTCCCCCTCAATCACAATAATCGCTCCCCCAGCAATCACCGTATACCCCCCAGTCATTACGGTATATACCTCCCCCACACATCACAATGTAACAGCTCCCCCCACAATCACTATATACACCCCCCAGAAATGCACTGTATACAGCCCCCCAACTCACTGTTAAACATCTTCCCTTATCACTATTATAGCGGCCCAGAATCATAATATAAAGCCTCCCAACAACCACTATATACAACTCCCCAAGCATCATACATCCAGATCCCCCGAAACACTATATACACAGACCCCCCCACAAATCATTGATATCCAGCTCCCCAGAATCACTGTATACATCGTACCCTCCAGCATCCTATAGACAGCCCCCCCATCATCACTATTACAGGGCCCCCCACAATCACTATATACAAGCCTCCGCACATCACTATAATACTTTATAAAATAATAAAATTGTAACTCACTTCCATCGTTTCCCCCGATGTGCACTAACCTCCTCCCCTTCCCTGTGCGGTGTCGGATACTAGTGGATATCGGCAAAGTTTACCAAGATGGCGGCACATGATGTTGCGTCCATATGCGTCTGTCACCTTATTGTGTCCCTCACCTCTGCCATATACATCTTTTGGATATGACACGGACGCAAATAGACACTTGTTGGGATTCGTGGTGGTCATCGCCCATGCCCGAATCACCCAATTTGCTCTGGTAGGGAAAAGGAGGCCCGGGGAAAAAACCCCTTATAATCCATCCCTGACGTCCCTTCTTATTGTTTAATATGCAAGTAAGCCCTCCCTATAAATACCACTTCCCCTTCCCTCACCCTCCCCCTCTCTACTAATCTTCCTGACCAGCGGCAGTTCAAATCTTCTCGCTTGTGCTGTCAGCTGCTTCTAGTTGCCATTGCAAGGGACCAGTTACCAAACCAGCCACTATAGCGGCGCATGCGCATGAAAGTGAGAGACATAATTGTGGCACATTTTATGTACCCGGTTCCTTTCGCGATCCAGGCGGCGCGTTCTTCTCTGCACTGTATTCGGGGTCCTCGCGGATTCATGCAAGCATTTCCTCTGACGTCCACCAGGTGGCGCTGCTTGCGTGAAGTCCGCTGGAATGGCCTCGAATACACACGGCCTTACCCAGATGAAGGGGGTAGAACTTTTCGCGGACAACAAATTTTTTTAAATGCGGCGTTTTTTTCCCGAGATACTGTTCGGGTTTTCGTTCGGAAACCACGCCCCCCAGATTTCCTCGCCGTGCATCCTCCGGCGCCAGATTGACGTGCCACATTCCGATCGGCCGTGCGCCAAAACCCGGTGCAATTCAGGTACCAAGTCGCGCAATCGAATAAATATCGGGTACACGTCGAAACGCGAATCGGCGCCTTAGTAATGACCCCCATGGCTTGTCTTCACTGCTCCCCTGTACATGGCCCATTATAAGTGCAGCGTAATGCACAAAGGAGTGCGATGGGAAGGGAGGCGATGGAGCGTGTTGCCTTGTGAATATGAGTGATGAGTTGTACAGCAGGAGAGGTGGAACTATCGTATCCAGGAACTCGCTTGTGAAGTTTCATAAAGTTTTTTGTACAACCATTGCACAACAAATTCATAGAAAAACCTGTTTTCCTATGTACTCATCTAGGAAACACGTACAATGCAGAAAGGCTTTTCTGTACACATTCCTTTTAAGGGCTGTACAGAATTTCTTGGGGGTCATTACTAAGGCCCGGTTCAACGTTTCCCCGACGTGTTACACTGAATATTTCCAATTTCGCCAATTTTGTCCTGTATTGCCCCGGGATTTTGCGCATGCGATCGGATTGTTGCGCCGGCATGCCACGCGAGGAAATCTCGGAGGAACTGCCTTGTTAATCCGGCCAGACCGATCCACCGCAGAGAACGCGCCACTGAACACGCGAATGGTACCGGTAAGTAAATCTGCCCCAATAAGTTGGCCATCCCCTGTTTTGATGCATTTAGTAGCTGGTTCTGGACTGATCCACCAGGAGTACTACTAGGACCTTTCAGTGGCCAGGTTCTACACAATATAGCTCTCTGGAAGTCTAGTAGACCTCTTCCCCAACAAGAAGCCTACTAAGACTAGGGTCCTATTTCCTAGTTGTAGCCCCCTAGGACATTTTATCTGATGGCTGAAAGCATTAGCCTCATACTGTGCCTATCACTACCCTCTGTGCTACCTACCCCATGAAGAGCCCATAAGTATTAAAAAAACAAGGTCCCAATCCCCAGAAGACAAGATTTTATGGATAACTTTACGTAAGATAACTTTCGCCCAACCCAAAAAAAACTACCTGTGAATTCTCAAATCCCAAATCCATTGTAATTTCTTTTAAGTACAAAATCCAAATATGCACTGCACAAAATCTACACAATTGTGGTTTCCATAAAATGTAAGCTTGAAAACGTTGATTAATACGCGAGGAAACAACTTCCATCTCAGGGTAAACTTCGAACAAAATGATCAAAGACTCATCCACTGCCCAAAAGTGTAGTTTAAAAGCCATTTTTTCATCCCAAATGTACAAAACCTCTAAGTCTCTTATTTACTTAGCCCAAGAACAACTCAGTCACAATGTTTCCGAAAATCTCTCTAAACCCCTTACAACGCAGAGCACGTCTATGGCTTTACCCGTGTTATTGTTCTAGGGCCTGCTTTCCCTACATTTGTGTTGTACGTAGTGGGGCTTACAATTAAAAATTACTTGCGTTCAATGGGTCCATCACTTTGAGTGATTGCTATGTATGTTTGTCTGCGGAGAGACCTCAGAGCAATTGTTTTTGGATAAGTGAGTCAATCCATTCCCCCCAAACATTTTTGGAATTTTTTCGCTCTCACCCAGGTTTAAAGTAACGTTTTCCTTCTGACTGCCGACATCATATTTCCGCAGCCTGTTCCTAATTTGATCTGACTTGAAGGACCTTATCATGCCAGGGCAGGCTTGAGGCAGCTGGCAACCTTTGTGTTGTGCTTGGATGTAGGCAACTACTATGACCGTCACAGAATGTTTCGGTAAAGGTGCAATTAGGATTTCCTTCTTTCTAATTACTGAAATTTGACATGAAAACAAAACAGAGACGCAAAGGTTCTTATAAGGACCGGCGAGGTCTTGGTCTTTCATGATGTTATCTCGTGGCAATTGTAGATCTGGTCTCCACAGATAGCAATCAAAGCTAGAAGCTTCGTGAGGTTAAAATAATATATCAAATTAAAAAGTGTAAAAGTTAGAAGTTTTGACAATGTAACTGGAATATGCAGTAATAAGGTGGCATAAGCGTACGATCTTGTGTGAATTGAGCTAATTCCTCTAAATAGCCATTGAGATATCCAAAAGAGAGAAAATGATTAGAAGAAATGTGTATACATTAATATAAATATATTGATTCTGAGAATAATTTGGTAAATTAACTTGATGGTTTTGGGTCAAATCTGACAGCAGAGTTTGAGGGAATACTGCATTCCATTACTTACTTGCCGAGTCCTTCCTAGATGGTAAGGTGGTCACCTGGGAACCGTCCCATCCAACACCAACATAAACGCAGAAGACAAAGACAAGACAAAACAGGAGGAAGGTTGTACCAAATATTATAAACAATAAATAACTCTAAGAAGGTTAGAAAGAGCTAGTGGAAGTGAGCAAAGAATCATAAAAAACAATTATAAAGTATACAAGAGTGCTAGCAGGGCAGAAGTCCTAATTGAGCACTAGGAAGAGCCAATTAACTTTCTATGGTACGTCATAAAGTCTGGTCCAGGCGTGGTTAGACAAACAGGGGAGAATGGTGTTGTAGAGCACTGTCCCTCACAACTTCATATCACTGGCTTAACCGTCCTGCAGGCCACACAACACAATCAGCAGAGACAAACTCAGTCTGGTGCAATTCATTAAGAACCCAGATTGAAATAGGGCACATTCAACTACAGAATGCAAATGCAGGACAGAATGCAAAATAAGTACAAAATCAAATTTTACAGACAAGATTGGCTGAAGTCCCAACAGGCAAAGATGTTACAACTGCCAAAAAATAAAGCCTTAAGGGGTGTTCTCGTCTGGGCATTCACATTCATTTTTGATAAATCTTCTATACATAAACATTTCTTCAATGAGATGTTATTAAAAAAAATGTTCCTGTGTGAAGATAATTTCTCATAAATGTAGTCATTTTGTCCCTTAAAACGAGAATGCTTCCTCGATACGGCCACCTCTGCTGGTGGATTTCACAAATAAACAAAAAATTGTTTGTATTGCAATGTCCTGAGTTACTGCAGGTCCCACAGCCGGCCTGTGTTAATGATCGCTAATCCGGGTGGTCAACAGGACTCATAGCGCAAGTCTGGTCACCTGCTGAAAATGTTGAGTTGGTCGTACACCGGGAAGCCATCTCGTTCTAAGGGCAACATGGCTATTTTTATGAGAAATTATCTTCACACAGGAACATTTTTTATAACATCCATTGAAGAAATGTGATATATGGAAGATAGTGAAACTGAATGTGAATGCCCAGACAATCCCCTTTAAACTAATGTAAATTTGATTATTTTTAGAAAGGGGAAAGTGATGTGAACCGTGTAAAATAATAATAATAATAATAAAATAAAAAGCTTTATTTATATAGTGTCAGCATATTCCGCAGTGCTGTACAGATCAAAGGGCATACCCAATAAACAAACTACATAGTAATAACATAGTGAAATGAAACAATAGGAGTCGGCCGCTCGCCAGAGCTACAACCAGCTCCGCCTGCAGACTTATCATCCAGTTGGATGTCTAAATTCCTATGGATAATTTTATAATATTTTGTAAATAAATTTTTGCATGAACCATGCTTGAAGCGGGATCACTGAAAGTGTTAGAGCTTACGTCTACCTTGCATTTTCTCTCTCCTACACACAAATTGACAATCTACAAATAAAAGCATTTACATGAAATATGTAAAAAGATGACAGTATGAGGGCAGTCGTCTCTTTTGTTTGTTCTGTAGAACAAGAATCAACACATACTTGTAGCCATGAAGTACTGGAAAGCACCATCTGTATGCACCGTCAATGGAAGCAGGCTGATTATGGTGAGGGCTCCTGGGCCACACTCCCCGGGCCTCCCCCATGGCCACAAGAATCACGTGCTGTATGTGTATTGAACCCAGACAATAATCGGAAGGCGGACCTGGGAATTCCCCCTGCCCCCCACATACTGGTTCATGCTGTATGTAACTGAGAAGACCCCAGTTCGGGCTTTGAAACGCATATTAACCAGCTTATTAATAAAAAATCCGATTAGGAAAAGGAATGAACGAGTGAGGGCGCAGCAGATAGCCTGGAATCGCCACTATTGTTTTGTCTTGTCGCTCTCCGCAAACACATGTGCCGAAAAACCCAGGCCGCCTGCCTAAACCACCCCAATACTAAAGCTTCTACGTGTCGTACCAATGTACAACCAAGAAAGGTGAGCAGATTACCAATTAAATTATTTAATTTACCAGAAATTGCTTTCACACATGTGGCGCCTGTATCCCTCTTCTTTTTTCTTTCTCTAATTATACTGGTTTCTATAGCAGAGACCCTATGCATTCCCTCTCTACATCAGTGTCCTGGTGCAGGGCCACAGTGGCTTCACACACTATGACCCCTGTGCGGACATCTGACTGCTGGAAGGAGGAGAAGAGTTGTCCGTGCACCAGGAAGCAGGAGAGAGATAGCCATGTTTTTTTTATTTTTTTATTTTACTATAAATTTATATCGGGGAGGGGGGGGGCTGTATATAGCATTACTTGTGGGCCTGTATATATGTATTACTTGTGGGCTTTGTACATATTATACTTGGAGGCTGCATATATGCATTCTGGGTCTGTAAATGGATCACTGGGGGGGCTGTGATATATATTATAAATATATATATATCTATATAAATCTGTGGGATGTAGTATCATATTACTGAGGTCCTGGATAGATGTATTACTAGGTGGTCGTTTTATATGTATTACTGAGGGGCTGTATATATATATAACACTCACCGGCCACTTGATTGGTCACCTGTCCAACTGCTCGTAACACTTAATTCTAGTCACCCAATCACATGGCAGCAACTCAGTGCATTTAGGCATGTAGACATGGTCAAGCAATCTCCTGCAGTTCAAAACCGAGCATCAGTATGGGGAAAAGGTGATTTGAGGCCTTTGAACGTGGCATGTTTTGGTTGCCAGAAGGGCTGGTCGGATTATTTTCAGAAACTGCGATCTCTCTGGGATTTTCACGCACAACCATCTCTAGGTTTACAGAGAATGGTCCAAAGAAAAACATCCGTGAGCGGCAGTTCTGTGGCGGAATGCCTTGTTGATGCCAGAGGTTCAGAGGAGAATGGGTCAGACTGGTTCGAGCTGATAGAAAGCAACAGTGACTCAATCGCCACCCGTTATAACCAAGGTAGGCAGAAGAGCCATCTCTGAACGCACAGTACGTCGAACTTGAGGCAGTGGGCTACCAGCAACAGAGACCACACCGGGTGCCACTCCTTTCAGCTAAGAACGGAGAACTGAGGCTACAATTTGCACAAGCTCATCGAATTTTGACAGTAGAAGATTGGAAAACGTTGCCTGTCTGATGAGTCTTGATTTCTGCTGCGAATTCGGATGGTAGGGTAGAATTTGGCGTCAACAACATGAACGCTGGATCCATCCTGCCTTGTATCAACGGTTCAGCTGGTGGTGGTGGGTGTCATGTGTGGGGAATATTTTCTTGGCACTCTTTGGGCCCTTGGTACAATTTGAGCATTCAGCCTACTGAGTATTGTTACTGAAGCCTGTCCATCCCTTATGAGCACAATGTACCCTGTAACATCTGATGGCTACTTTCAGCAGGATAATGCGCCAGTATATAAAGCTGGAATCATCTCAACGGTTTTCTTGAACATGACAATGAGGTCACTGTACTCAATGGCCTCCACAGTCACCAATCTCAATCCAATGGAGCATCTTTGGGATGTGGTGGAAACGAAGTTCGCATCATGGATGGCGCCGACAAATCTGAGCAACTGTGTGATGCCATCATGTCAATATGGACCAAAATCTCTGAGGAGCTTCCAGCACCTTGTTGAATCATGCCACAAAGAATGTAGGCGATTCTGGGGCAAAGGGGGTCCAACCCGTTACTAGCATGGGTACCTAATAAGTGGCCGGTGAGTGTAATAATATATATATATTATATATATATATATATATATATATATATAAATATGTATTACTGGGGGAGCTGCTATTTATTAAAATTGCGGAAGGGCCCACACCAGTTGTGCCCAGGGACCCTCACCACCTTTAATTCACACTGGTGGAGAGTCTAGATCCTTCTCTCAGGTGACCTTTCTACGTTTGTCCTAGACAGATATCGATTATGAAAGGACCGTGCCTAACATTGCAGATTCCAGTCTTGGCCAGCGATTGGCTGTAAAACCTGCATTCGGCGCTGCTGCTTAACACTTTAAAGAAATCTACCATCAAAATCGACTGTGTAACCAGTACTAGGACACTTTTTTTCTCTGTCTGCAGCTTTGTTATGATCAAACCATTTTCTCGGGGGGCATTTAAGCCGCCCCCTTTTCCAAATTACCATAAAATTTACATTTAGTAATTACTATAATTTATCACTGGCAATACGGCTTCAATTTAGATTTTGACAAATTGAAAAGAGCATGGACTAAGATGAGTTCTCCTCATAGCTGCAAATGGTTTCATCACTTTAACCAAATCCCGAAGAGTTGGTCCATCCACACATGCGCTCCTAATTTTCCAAATGCTGGAGAAGGGAATACAGTAAACACAAGTGCCTAAATAATATTTTTTTTTTATTCCACAGAGTTTTCTCTGTTATCATCAGCCCCCCTTATATGTTTTCATTTCTTAAAGGGGTTGTCTGACATAATATAACTTTACTGGAGGACTCTGATAAAAAAAGCTGTAAATTACCTCCCTCGGCACTAGCGGTGTCCCACACTCCATCGGTCGCTGCCGTGCCCCTGGTTGTTTACAGGGCATGTAAGCTCGCTCTGACAACTTCTGGCATCCTACAGCACTGGACATAGGATGGGTGGATGGCATTGTCAGAACGGAGCTGCCGTGTCCCTGTAAACAACACAGGGTATAGAAGAGGGGCGAGGGCGCTGGACAAAAACGGTGAGTACAGCTTTATCTCATTTTTTTCACTCCACTGGAAAGTTGTTTATTAATGTAGGACATCCCTATAACTTTCTCTAGTTCTTCTTGCTCGTAAGACAGACCAACACTTTACTGAGGTGTCAAATTACAAAAGACTTGGAGAGCGGGCAATGAAGCACGTAATAACATTAAATCTCTAGTTAGAAATGCGGTTGTAAACTCCACAGGCAGAAACTACAAGGATGAGATCTGCTACAAAATTTATCATTTATCTTTCTTCCTTCCGTGGTGCTTTTGCGCCTTTTTTGCTTGTAATGGCTGTTTTACGCCTATTTTGGACTTTTTTTGGAATGTTGAGCCTGAATTCACTGTGTGTTTTTTGCAACTTATTTGTCAAACAATCTTAGATGTTTGCGCCCATGTATTATACTATTTTAAAATGTGCGCCTAATAGGCTAAAAAACTTGTTTTGACAAAGAGACAAACAACAAGAGACATGAGTACAAAAATAGACTCACAACAAGCGCGAAAAGAGCGCAGAGAAGGGGAAATATGATAAATGACCCCCTAAAAGTAACCAATGGGGCACATTTAGTAAGGGTCCGCGGACTGCGATTCTGTCGGGTTTCCCAAATATTTCCTTTCTGCGCCGAATTGCCCTGGGTTTTTGGCGCACGCGATCGGATTGTGGCACATAAGCACCGGCTTGCATGCGACACAAATCGGGGGACGTGGCCGTCGGACAACCCACTGATTTGCAAACCGCGAATTTAAACACTGAAAATGCACCAGGAAAAGTGAACTCTGGCAGACCTCACGGGAAGCGACACATGCAGGATATTAGGCGCACGATCTTAGTCGCGGCAGCTCCTAATTCCTCGTCGGACACACACACCGCGGATCGCGACAGACAGGTAAGTAAATGTGCCCCTGAACGGAACCAGTGTTACTCTTCATGTCCACTGCAGTGTTGTTTAAGAGGAGATGCGCTTTTACCTTTCAATGCCAAAGTCGTTTACCCTTGTACCTTCCAAAAGACATACCTTTTATTTTCCATTTATAAAGCAAAGAGGGCTTGTTTTCTACAGGACCAATTGTACTCCTAGGCGCACTACCTTGTCGTGTTGTCTGTTTAATTTTTAGTCTTTTGTTCCTCTCTTTAAATCATAACTTTCTTATTTTTTTTCCGCTCCAAAGACATATGACGGATTATTTTTTGTGTCAAATTGTACTCCTAGTGTCAGTATTTAATATTGCATGCAATTTTCAGGCAAGGTGGAACAAATTCCAAATGGAGTGAAATTGCAAAAAAAAAAAGCATTTTGCGCATTTTCTTGGGTTTCTTTTTTTTTACACCTTTCACTTGTGCTCCAAATGGCACCTCCCTAGTGTTCGGTTTGTACTATCATGAAGGGTAGTATTATTTTGTTGTGGACCACATGCAGACACATGCAGGATATCGGGGCACGATCTTAGTGAATTGTGGTCCAGTGCATTTATGTCGGACAATGTGCCCCAAGTCGTAATGTTCCCCAATAATAAATGTGCCCCAATAACCTTTTCATACTTGAGCCCATTGCTCCCACAAGCCTGTGTCCTACCAGACCCAACCCGAATCGCTAACTCTGAGTATTAGTTCTAATTTGGTCTAATAAGTTCTGCACAGCTGGTCTGTTGTGCAAGGGTCTTTAGAGAAATAGCTTACATGTCCTAGTTGGAAGTCAGGCTCTAGGCCGAACAATGGGGGCTACCATAGTACTGAAGCAATGTTTGATGTTATAAGGAAAGTATGGGTCACTATTTTATGAAATATACTGTACCCCATAATCACCTTACCCGCTTACTAATCTCAGAGAACCGTTGTGCGTTGTGTTGGAGTTTTAAAGCCAAAAACTTAGAATTAGAGTTAAATTACGTAGTTTCTCCGGAAAACTTTACGACTTTGTGTTTTTATTTTGGTCACATCCGGTAATAATTATGGAAGAAGGAATTTAGGCTCTTGTGAAGGAAGAGCGATTATATGAAATAATTATGGTTGGTAAGCGAGCAGTGTATAGTCCCAGTGACCGACTACGACGTTCCTTTCTTCTCTCTTCCAGCTCTCGGTGATGTATCGGCATGTCTGGCTTCTGCATTGTGTTTAACGTGATCTCCATTTGATGTGCGCAAGGAATTCTCTATTTTCTTTGTTTGTGTGATTTGTTGTCGGCTCCTCCAGGGAGCCATAATTATAACAATGTGTGCGTCCCTCAGAGCTTGCCTCCCTCGGAAGTGATTCAGCGCACACTGAAACACGCCCATCTGGCCACTTTGAGTCCGGCCTGTATGCGCGTTTGCTATTGTAACCGGGCTTTTTGTTCTGTGTCTATTGATGTTATGCAGCCCTCATGTCTAATCCATATTATGGTAGACATGAAGGACACAACGCTCAGAGTCTATCTTAATCCATTGCCTTTTTGCCCCCACTGTACTTTAGCATAATATAAAAATAATATCTAATGAGTAAAGCAGTGTCAATGGGATACTGCTGTCATGTTTCGTCATTTTTGTAAGTCATCAACACCAATTGCCCATGTGTAAACGTGTCCTCTGTATAGTTCTCCGTTTGACTTTGTGAATATAAGCATCAGTGTTCTCCACCAAGAAAGTCCAGCCATACCCTGTCATTCCTTGTTGATGTAATCTTTCCCCCAGAAGAAGGAACCAAAATCTTATGGTTTTTTAGGTGAGGAGTATACACATAGTGTTATTAACTTGCTGTCAGGTGTGGTGAGGGCAATAGGTTTCGTGAGGTGGTCATTATCTGAAGGTACCGGACTGGTTATTTAATGAAGGGTAATGTCAGATTGTTGTCAGAACTCTCCCCCATCATTATTTTAAATGTTCCCACATGCTGATTCTTTGTAAGTTAATACATTTTGTATATTTTCAGACTATATTCAACATGTAATAAGCTGTGACCAATCACCTTCCACAAAGAAATGTTTTTGTGTATGTTTTTAACTGGGGATTGTCAGGCCAGGACTTTGTTCAGCCCTATCATAGTCATGTCATTTTTAGCTGGTGACATGTTTCCAATAGCCTACGCTATGCTGATTTGTCTGGTATACTTTTTAACGTACATGATGTGTATTTTTCTAACTGGTAAAACCGTTAAACCTAAATAAAGGAAAAATATAAAATTTCAGCATTCTAAGCATCAGCAGTTTATAATAGTCTTATTCACATTTACCCCCCCTACCAGCCGACTTGTGGTGAGTCCCGCGGGGGCAATCTCATCCTGGTTCCGCCTCATACATTCTCCTTCCCTGCACACCATATCCGCTCCCACCGCGCGCCTGATCATGAAAATGACAGGAAGTGGGGAGGGGGAGTGAGCTGCTGAGTGTGGAGAAAGCGCTGAGACGTGCACAGCACAAGTTGCAGCTACCCCCTCCTCGGGACTCCCATACACGGATGGCGAAACCAGGTAATGTAAATCACATCTATTTATAACTACTGAAATGATTCGAATGCTACACAACATATTTTCAGCATAGCATAGACTATTGGAAAAAAAGCTAAAATTCCTGGTGACAGTTTCCCTTAGGTACATTTTAGTTAGTATCCTGCGATGTGCCTGATTTCCAGTTCCAGACCCTGGTCTTGTTTGAACTCCCAACTTGACCTGCAATTCTTGCCCTATCCTGGCTTGACCTACCCTAAGTGGTAGCTGCCCCCCAGACATGGTCATATTCTTCTTGACCTGTCCCTGTATAGTGTAATCAGAATAGAGTATAAGGGAAAACTCAGCTCACCGTTCTTAGTATGAAGTTAATCGACTGTGCCACAAGACCTTCCACATGGTCCCATAAATTTCATAAAGTAAGGTTGGAATACACACAGGTCCATCATGTACACCCTATAGGTCAGTGTTGATCAGAGGTTGCTGATGCTAATATACATTGAAACTTCTTGGCTCTAACAATAGAGGACGTCCGCTTTCTTTGCCATCGGCAGTGTGTTCAAATCCTGAAAAAATCCTGAAAACTAAACACGTACTCCAATTCTTTATGTTCCAAATCTTGAAACAGCATAAGACCATTTAATTTTCTGTGTCGGATTTAAACTCTTTTAGTGCAAACTGCTGCACGGGTATTTAAGAAGTGTCTGCACCACATATGTTCCGCACACAACTTTTTTTGTGTGGTCGTTCCGATGCGCATCGGCTGTGCGCCAGATAAACATGCAAACCCTACAGAATTGTGTTGTATGCCCACCTAAGGTGCACCAAAAAAAAGTATGTGCACTATGTGAGAGAGTGCAAGGTGGCATCAATCATGAAGAACATGCCGCCAGAAATCCGAATCTGGCTCCTCCGCACTTACAGGCATCCCTGGGGTCGACAAGATAGGTTCCATAGGTTTGTCTTAAGTAAATGTTGTGAGTCGACACTGTATGTTATAATTGTGAATCCAACATTTTTTTTTTGCCCCAGTGACAATGAGTTGACATTTTTTTTACGTGGTTTGGACCAGATTATCAGTAAAACTCATTACATACAGACTTACGCTGATCATTGCAGCCTGGGATTATAGTAACATCCGAGGAGCTTCACCCGAAGTCACAGGGGCAGAGGGTCATCCTTATTAGGGTTCGTCTGTAAAGTCGGTGTCCTTAAGTAGGAGCCGCCTGTAAACGGACAACGCCCCTAGACAACGCCCTGTTCTTAGTAAAGTGCCCCATTGTCCTTCAAATGCTACACTGCGCTGCTTACACGTGGCTGGGTGGCTGGCACTTTTTAGATTTTATGCTGTTCCAGGTGTGTTCTGTAATTCGGATGTGGCAAATATATTTTTAAGTGGTAAAGGTGTTAAACATAACAAATAGATATCTCCATCAAACAGACCCAAAAAGGGGATAGAAGACATAAAACGTAACCATAAGAAATGGCGCCACAGTGGATTGTTTTTTGCACCATTGTTGACTGGATTTGGATTTCCTTCCCTCTTTTGATGGAATTTTAAATCTGAGATGGAAATAATACTTGTCCCACACAAAAAGACCCTCAGACAGCCCCCAGTGGCCTATGTTGAGGTTGTGATGTAAAAGTAATATAGATTTCCCTTTTTTATTATTTTTGGTCTTTTTTACTATATTAACTTTTGATCTACATCAATCTAATGAAGAACCTATCACCTACCTCAACACAATAATCAGTATATAATTACATATTGTTCCACACCATGGTGGCTCCTGGCGTAAAAACAGAGTGCTCTTGAAGACATTTTGATACACTGTGAAGTTCACATGGGAACCTGTGTCTTAACATCAGTGGATCCTACACAACATTTTACGATCAAGTACTATGCCAGTAGAGCCCTTATGATGATTCCTTTTCCTAAGTGACATTTGCACCAGTTACCAGCACAAATCATTGTAACTAAAAAACTTTGAGGTAATGACTTCGAATTCTTCCAGTCCATCTGGCTCAATAGAAGCCCAATAACAGAGTTCCTACGGGTTAATAATATTTGACTTGGGTTTATAGTCATACAGGGTCCTGGAGTTCAAGAAGAGACTTTTCTTGAGGTAGTCTCATTCAGTGACAGGTAACCCAATTGTTTGAGAGATTTCATTGCGCTCTTAACAGAGGATAGGGTGAGATGGTACGGAGTAGGCCAAGGTCAGTTCAAAATTTGAATAAGACAATACTGTAATTTGGGGCGTGGTCTAAACCATTTCTAAACATCTTCCAGGATATAGGCCGAGCTAAGATCCGAAATATGCTCAATTTTAAGAAATACCGTTAGTGTGGCAGTGAAACCAGGCAGGTTCATCTAACCAGCAAAGGTCAAAACAGAACAACAAGAAGAACCTTCACATGATCTTAGAAATGTTTGATCTTCCAGTATAGATGCATTCCTTTAGATAGCAAACACTTAAGGGTGACTACTGAAACCCAAAACTTTTACAGCTTGGTAAATTCCATTAATATTAGTCCTACACAGAAAAACAGAAGCCCCTGATGGATCAAGCACGAAGCACACCAATCCACATAACGACATATCCCACTAACAGGATTCAAACTATCTTCTGCCATCTCGTGCCAGGAGATAGGCCAAGCTCATGGCTGGAATATGGATAGGAAAGTTAATACAGTATGTTGGGGCAGGTGAACAGGACCAAAATAAGCTACCAGCCAAGTTCAAACACAGCAGAAGCAAGAGAAAACCTCATAGAATCGTCAGAGACTTTGATAGGCATCTCTAGTAAGGAAAGGCTTCCTTAGATGACCACAATCGCAAAGGAATCTCACTGGAAACAAAATGATATGCTTTATAGAGAAGAGCAAGGAACAACGCTCCAACCCACATTACTACTGACGGAATTCAAATCATCTTCTATCAGCTGGTGCCAGGAGATAGGCCGAGGTTCAAACAGAATATGGCTCAGAGTAGGTAATAATGTAAGTTGGAGCAGGTGAAACAACCAGCCAGGGTCAAGACTCAAACGCAAGAAAAACCTTCACTATCTGGGAAACTTTTTGATGGGGCATCTTTCAGTAGAGGAAGCTTCCTTAGATTAGGCCACAGTTGCAGGGAAGCACTAGAAAAGAAAAGTTGACAGCTTTGTAAAGGTCCATATATGTGGCCTAAGGGAGAAAGAAGCAGAAGCAAACAAAGACTCTACAAAAACCCACTTACGACGGAATGATTTAAACCATCTTTGTAACATCTGGTGCGGTAAGCCAATGACTCCTCAGAGATTTAGAAGTCAAGGCTTTTTATGCTATGGCTCTTCTATATGTTATTTTATTTTTTTTTTCTCCTAAACAGTTAGCTTTGACGTTCCCCCAAGCCGACCGTTATGAGAAAGGCAAAAAAAAAATAATGAAGAGACGAAAAAAAGATTATTTTCCATACAACAGTGAAGGACAAACTAATAAGGTCGGGGGTCTGGAACGTTTCTCTCCTTGACATGGCTTATCAGCAATGTCATGTAACAACTGAAATTACATATTTGCCAGAAACTGAGTAGTTAACTTGGCAGTCCGCAGAGGTAGAGGTGATTTATTTTTTAAGGCTTGAGCTTTCTGGAAGATGAAGGCTTGTTTAAACGCTAGATTGGAAATGGAAACAAGAGCCGGTCCACTTTGAAAGGTCTTATGTAACGAAATTGTCACGAAGTGATAGAGCAAATAAACCCGCGGGGCCCACCTGCTTTCATTTACATGGACGCCGTTCTTCAGCTGCATTTGGGAGCTTCTTTCACAAATTTTCCCAGGATTTACTCTATGGTCTGCAATAACCTCAACACTGCCGGCCGCCCTCCACCAATATTCCGGATATCTCAAAAATCCCATATTCTTAAGTTAAATTGGTTCTGGGAATAGAACGTTAAGGCTTTGAAGTGTATCATTTAGGGTGTAATGTGTGGCACATTAACAGAACCGTTAGGAGTGATTGGATGAATTAAGGGGTTATTCGAAAGGGATAAAGTGAGATGGGAATCTATGGAATTCCCTAGATATCTTTTACCTTAAGCTTTACTACACACTGTACAAGAGCTTCTATACTGGATATAATTCTCGGAGAAACGTCTTCAAATTCTTTATTGTTATAAAAAAGGTCTATGTAAAATCATCCCCGCTGCTAGGACCCTCAGAGTCCTGGCAAAAGTGTTAAGCATTCCTACAGCACTCCCGGAGTGAGGAAGATACAAAGCTATCATTGAAATTAATTCAAGGGTGATCCATGGGGCAGATTTACTTACCCGAACCCATGCGCGATCCATTGATCTACTCTGCGCTGGATTCGGGTCCCCGGATTCACTAAGCAGTTCCTCCCTCGTCCGTCCACCAGGTCACCAGGTGCGCTGCTCTGCGCTGACGAGCCTCGGAACGCACTGGAATACACTGACCAGCGGCTATGAAGGTAATGCATTTCACAACCCATTTTTTTTTAATGTGGCGGTTTTTCCCAATCGTCGGGTGTTTCGTTCGGCCACGCCCCCCCTTTCGTCGCGTCATGCACGGAAAATCGGCGCAAATCGGAATATTCGGTAACACTCGGAAACGCGAATCGGCCCTTAGTAAATGACCCCCATTGTAACCAAAATTATCTGAAACTGAATATGTGAATACGCAGCAATTAATGTGAAAAGCGCTTTTGTTTGGTTCAATTTGTAGCAAGACGAAACCCGGGAATGTTCCCTGTGATGCACAGCTGTTTGACACTTGGGAAATGCAACAGGTTTTCCTAAATACATAATAATTAACTTATTTTTATATAGCACAAACAGATTTACCATCGACGACACAGAGCTGCCAATCAGTCCCTGTCCCCAATGGCCTCACAATCTATCACCTACCAAGTTTGGAGTGTACGGGGAGGGAAACTGGAGACCCAGGTAACCCACACAAACAATCAGAGAGACATACAACAAACTAGCGCTGCTGGCAATGTTGATCTGGAGGGACTGTGATTCAAAACCCCCAGCAGCAAGCTGTATGTCACCACTGCTGCACTATGCGAGCCATTCGTTGAGATTTTGGCATCAAAATCCCTGCATATTAACAGTCATGGGCACATGTATCAAATCCTGCTGTGTAAGTATGTACTCCCTGTGTTTCGGGCTTTATAAGAAGACTCGATCGGATGGTATGTGGTACGTGCCACCCGTCTTTTGTGTAATAGTGCTGTTGTCCCCGTTCTCATGATCGGGGTGTTCCACAATCCGCTTAGTTTCACCTACCTTTTCGATTAGGGAATGATATGTAAACTTGTACCCACTCCGTTAAGTTTTTTTGCTTTCTGCCTGATCCCTGCCCTACAACATCAGACCATTTTAATCTTTTCTCGATCGGCTCCACAGATCTCCACTCAAATTCTCCAAACCCCCAACTCATATCCCCTCCTGTTCCCTCTGAGACGATATGCTAATTGTGGCACCTTAGTAAACAAGTCCGAAGAGTCATAATCCCTACTAAATATACACGAGGTACAAAATTTACAAACAGAACTTGTAACCTGAGCAAAAAACAGATAAAAATTGATTCAGTATGATGTAAAATAAACATGAATTTGTTTATGTTTAAACATTGTACCCAGTCCAAAAAGATGAAAATCATTCTAAGGATAAACATTTTACGATAAGGACAGACCAAATAGAATAAAGGTAGGAGATCGTTTACCTTCCTCACAACATCAGACCAGATCACAAGTTTGTGGCTCTTTTTAGGACCCAACAAAACCATTGGATCAGGAAAAGGAAGTCCAACGTGACTCGAGGAATACAATTAGGATAAGCCAGAGTTTATCGTATCTTTGCTCTGGAACACATAGTCTCTTGATCTATCATTACAATGGCTCCAACCACTGACGTGAGGTTTGGCCTGAACACCGGTCCGTCCACACCCAGGTTTAATGACCGCAATCTACAGATAATCCCAACTTCATATTATAAAATGATGTCTGATATGCACAAGGCTGTTGTTGATATATATCTCCACTAAGAAGGAAGCTTTTGAAGGAACGGATTAACAAAATTGACCCTCGACTTAAAATCTCTGAACTTTTGCTTGACATCACCGGACATGAAGATTTTAGAAATTAACCTAGCCGTGATGGCGAAACCTTTTAGCGACCCGAGTGCCCAGAACGGCAACCCAAACCTCCTTGATTTATCACAAGGTGCCAACCCAAAATTAAAGCAGTAGTCATTGCTCCCTGTTTCATTCAACACCTTTCATCATAATGGCCCGTCCTGAGGACAGCAACACAGTAGTAAGATGAAATTTCCATCACGTTAGCTGCTTGCCAGTTCCCTCTGTAACACAGAGATCCTAGGGGCAGCATGAGGTCGCTCAAAGATATTCGGGAATTTCTGCCCGTCCTATACCATCTCCCTTACCTACAGTTTCTAAGTGAGAAGGAGTATCAAAATTGTCTGAAAGGACATCTTTAAGTGGCTTGCAACTGCGTACTATTCGTTTGAGTTCTGTCCTGGTGTTCTGGAGGTCTATTGCCTGAGTGCCCACAGAAAGGGTTCTGAGTGGCCCCGCCTCTGGACCCGTGCCATGGTATCGCCACCATGCCCTAGACCATAGTGGCAGTGGGTAACGTTCCCTGCTAAAATTTTAGAGGCTTCGTTCGACTCATCATGACCTCTTTTGTGAACGTGGCTCTGAGTTTGTCGGGCTTCATGGCTAGTTGACCCCCTGGACCACCGCAGATGATGACACAAGCAACACCTGTACCGGAATATAGTTGAACCTGGTTTTCATAGAAGCCCGTCGCTGGTGGACTTGCGCTGGCCTGGTACCAAACCCATGTTTGGTTCAAAACCTACTCAAAGAAAAAACAAATTTGCCACAGAAAAATTTACTGGAACTTAGACAAAAAACTTTATATTTGTATTTAGGTATTTGTTAGTAAAATCAAACCCCTTGACGAATGCAAGCTTGCCGAAACGCGCGTCAGGGTGTCCATCATCTTGGAGGCTGGTACTTTTGGTGCCTAGGTAATTGTTTAGAACTAACTTGCCACAAGGTTTTTTTCTTGTCCCACCACTCATGTTACGGTGCTATTACCTATTTATTTCCCTTGTGCTGCACATTAGACTGATTCCCTCATTAGTTTTACAAAATAACCTCTCTACTTTTTCAGTCTCCTTGTGTTTTATGATCTCTCTCTTCCCAGCACCAGCTGATTCCCTCTCAGCGTCAAAATGTCTGTTGCTATTATTTTATTCTCATTTTATGTTTTTAACTAAAAGACCTAAAAAATTTTTTTTGTCTTATGCTTTACAGTAAATTTATTCTGGTGAAATCTGTTTTTTTTCTTTATAACGTTTTTGGTATATCTATTACCAGTTACAGATTATTCTTTAAATTTAAGTATTTCATATAGACAGTGGTGGCGGACTATGCACGGGTGGGCCAGAGGCGCACTCAGCCCTTTCTGTGGGCACCCGCTATCGCACCCAGCGCACCGACAGACCTCAAAGATCTCCGCGTCCAAGCAACTTAAAGAGTGGCTTTTCAACATCTTTGATACTTACTTCTGCTACTTTGGGACGTGGAAGAGGGAGATGAGTAGACAAGGGCCGAATTATCTTTGGAGACCTTCTGCTGGCCTCACAATTCGCTGTTCACAGGACAACTGGAAAACTAAAATGATCACTTTTCCATCTTTCTACTGTGTTGTTGTCCTCAGGGAGCAATTGGAATTGTTGAACAGAACAATAAGTTACTGCTTTAATTTTTTGGTTGGCACCCTCGCGCCAGAGTCCGACAAATCAGGGGGATTTTTTGGGTTCAGTTCGCACTCGTTCCGCTAAAAGTTCGCCATAATGATATAGAGGATTGCGGAACGACATTCCACTCTGTTTCAATGTTTTTGGAGATGCACCACCGTTTCGTCACAGTGCGACTTTGTCCACGGATCTACAGATCAATGGCAAGTTCGTGTCAAAACAGGCAAGGAGGTCAGGCAGGCCAGCAGAGGCTCCAGGTCATTGGCAGAGCAGAAGGTCAGGGGTGCAGCGTAGAGCATAAACGGGAACAGTTCCGTGGTCACAACGGAGAGTCACTACACAGAATATCGCAAGGGTTAGTAGCTTTCCCCTTAATATATTAGCAGACGCAATGCCGTGCTGGGAGAAGCCGCTTTATCAAATTCCTGGAAGTGGCCAGCACCAATTACGGTGCACTGGCCTTGTAAATTTATGACGCCTAGTAAGGGATCGTGTGCTGGGAAGACGGGAATGGGACCCAGAAGCGGGGAGAAGGTGATGATGCAGGCGTGCGGGGGCGTCGCATAGCAGGGGCACGGGGCGCATAGCGACCCGGGACTGAGTCGCAGCAGCCCCGTTACATTTTATTCTTCCCTTATTAGGAGTAATGTGATTTGAATTTCCGGTGCTACATTGATTGGTCAGATGTCCCCATGCAACAACATGGTGACATTTATTGACAATTGCTTCACACAAGACACTTTTTTTTTTAATACTGCAATTGAAAAATGTTAAGTAGGAAAGTGATTAAACTAAATCAAAGTCCGCTAGAATACCCTTTAAGATCCCAGGTGCCAAGTGCATTGTTATCCATTTTCCAGGGCTAGTGGATAAACTATCTATATACTAAGTGGGTACGTGCAGAGGCTGTCTATATACTGAGTGGGCACGTGCAGAGGCTGTCTATATACTGAGTGGGCACGTGCAGGGGCTACCTATATACTGAGTGGGCACGTGCAGGGGCTACTTTTATACTGAGTGGACATGTGCTGGGGCTAACTATATAATGAGTGGACATGTGCAGAAGAGTAGGGTCCGGTCTAGCTTGCCATGGCTCAAAAATGTTTTGGTAAAAAAAAAATTGTGTATAACGTTATGTATCAATGTGGGAATGGGCGCCGGTGGGGGCACAAAAATCTTAAAGTCAGGGGTCCCGAAATTCCTAGTGGCGGACACAGGCACTCCGGGCCCCATAGCGGCTGCTACAGCTGTAGTAACACCCCTGGTTACAGATGCAACAAAACCAAACTGTACTCCCATCCGAGAGTCCTCCTGTACATGAATGTCTACTAGATATAAACCTTCTTTCAAACCATGAAAGATTCCCTCTGGAATCTCAATAACAGCTCTGTCACCTAACTAACAAACTCACTGCTCTGCACTGACGAGGAGCAAAATCTCAGAAACAGCTGCCTGCGGATGGGATTTGTTCCTCTTGGAAAGAAATCACAGTTTTGACTAAACTTCGAAGTCATATCATACGGCAGTGGAAGTCAGCATTCACTTACACGGAGCTGCCTTCCAAAAGGTGGCACCAGAGGCCCATTTTTTGCCTTTTTGCATTCATGAAAACTTTTTGCTAATAGTTAATGAGAACTTTTTGCTATCTGTAAAGAAGGGTGTTCTTTCTACACTTAACTGTGCCTGGTATTTGCTGTATCAAGTATTAACCTTTCCTAAGGTTCACCTCACGGAGCTTTCCAGTTCTTAAATATCATGACATAAGCTGCGAGCATCTTACATCCAACTGCAAATGTATCTGAACTGGTCACAAGGGCAGGAGCAGCTTCATCCTAAAACATACATTATGGGGCTTATTTACTAAGGGTCCCGTGGACGCATTTTTGCCGGGTTTCCCGACTTTTCGGGGATCGCGCTGGGGAATGTGTTGCACAAGATCGGATTTTGGCACATCAGCGTCGGTTTTCACGCGACAGAAATCGGGAGGCGGGCCGTCGGACGATCTGACTGATTCGTATTTGTATCGCAAGCCAAGCACTAACATGCACTAGGAAGAAGAAGGTGAACTCCGGCGGACCTGAGCGGGGAAGCGACACATGCAGGATATCGGGCGCACAATCTTCTTGAATCGCGGCACCGTGCATTCCGGCGGACATTCCGCATTGGGGATCACGCAAGACCGGTTAAGTAAATGTGCCCCTATTTGTCTGGCTTTATGGGAGGACATCAAGGTGACCTCAAACTATTCCTGTTCGAACAACCACTGATGGAGGATTTCCCCTTCTACTGATGTGAACAGCGCGTCTATTGACCTGGTATCTATTCTCACACAATGGGGCACATTTACTAAGGGCCATGCGCCAGTTTTTTGTCGGACCGTGCGTGTTCTTTTAGGTGCAAACTGCTTGCACATGTATTTAAGAAGTGGCTGCACCACATTTGTGTCACACAACAACTGTATTTTGGCATAACTGAACTATGCTTCATGCAACACAAATTTCTGCACTGAAGGGGGCGTTCCGGTGCTTAGTCGGACCGCGCAACACATTCATCGTGCAAAGTCCAATAGAATTGTGTCACATGCCCTATATTAAAAGTGCATAAAAAAAGTGGTGCACTCTGTCGGAGCAGTGCAGGGGGCGCCAGATTCATAATGAACGGGTGCCACAAACATGGATCTGGCGCCCCCTGCACACTACACAGGTAACTGCACATAGTACACACCGCACTGTTCTTAGTAAATGTGCCCCAATGTGTTCACTCAAACTATAAGCCCTTCTTTAAAAACTTGGAAGGAAATCTGCATAATCCGATGTCGTTCTTACTACTTCCATGAATAGTTATAGCAAGTTTGCATCTTCCAATCCGAGGTTTGACCTCTGAAATTACTTGATGTTCACATGCTGAGACCAGTTAAAGAAAATCTACCATCAGAATCCATGATGATAAACCAGGGACATTACTCATAGATCCAGGCACCGGGACTGTGGTAATCCTCTTATACTTGTTATCCATGGCCTCCTCCTTTCTAAAATCAACTTTTACAATTATGCTAGGGCAGTTGCCAGAGCCCCTCCTTGGTGCAAGTTCACAGGCTGTTACACTGTCTCCCCCTCTGCTCCCTCAGCACGTCCCCCTCCATCTGACTGATGCATTCTCACTGCAGCACAGGAAGTTTCAGCACACAGTCCTCCTTGCACACTTCAACAGCCTGTGAAGCTACAGCACGGAGGGGCTCTGGGAACAGGCCCAGTACACTTTCAGGCTCATTAGCATAATTAAAAGTTGATTTTAAAAGGAAGGAGACCATGAATAACAAATATAAGAATATTATCACAGTCTTGGTGCCTGCATCTATGAGTAATGTCCCTGGTTTATCATTATGGATTTTGATGGTAGATTTCCTTTAAAGGACATCTACCACCAGGATGAAGGATTGTAAACCAAGCACACTGACATACCGGTGTGTGCCCTCTATGGCAGGATCCGCTCTTCTTTAAGCTTCCCTTGCCTTTGTTTTTAAGAAAAAAGGGCTTTAACTATGTACAAATGAGCCTGAGGGGTTCCAGGCTGCATTAACACCTATGGTACCCAGAGCCCCTTAAGCTGATTTGCATAATTTTAAAATACTTAAAAAAAAACAGGAAATAAAAAGCTAAAAGAAGACTGGATCCTGTCAGAGGGGGCACACACCAGTATGTCAGTGTGCTTGGTTTACAATCCTTCATCCTGGTGGTAGATTTCCTTTAAGGATGGAAGTTTGAAGTTCGGTCAGAACCCGTAGTAACACCCGCAATAACATTAACTCTGCCTGGAGATCAGGTTATCACTCTCCGGGGATTGTCACAAGGAATAATGATATGAACCTTGGTAAATGATGATGGTATGAAAGTGCCAGGACTCAGGGTTAGCAGTGGGGGCAGCGCCAGCACTGGGCATACCCAGTCAAGTGCCGGGGCCCAGAGTTCCTGGGGGGCCCAAATAAGCCTATATATAAGGAATCCATGAGGGTGAGGTTGCTATACCTAATGAATCCATAGAGGGGTGAGGGGGGCTTTATATAAAATACCCATGAGGGGGGTGTTTGGTATGAAAAACTAGGGAATATTTTAGGGAACTGGAGACTGTTTTAATTTCTGTACTTTAAATGCTGCCATGTGAGTTTAATGCAAAGGGGCCCACTGAGGCTCTGTCACCCAGGGGCCTACTGAAACCTGGAGCCGACCCTGGGTGGAGGCTTGGTACCTGGACCTGACACAGAATTCTGAGGTTCAGGTTTGACCTCATTTGACCAAGTCCACTAATTCCTATTTAGAACAAGAGTAAGAGGTCCCTGTTGGGTCTAAAATGTCATATCATTACACCAGGGAAACTATCTCTGCCGTGATACAAAATGTCAATGATTGGATCACAAATCAAAGATCGGCACGGCATGTATAAAAGATTCCAAGGGGGAGATTTATCGGAAGAGTCCGAGAGCACAACTGTTCTAATTGTTCACAGCAGCCAATCAGAGCTCAGCTAAAATTACAGCCAAGACCTCATTGGTTGCCATGAGCAAACAGAACAGTTCTGCCCTCAGACTCTTCTGATAAATCTCCCCCCATCTGCTGGAAGCTTTTGGAGATTGCACCTCTATGATTTCAAAAATGACACCAAAACGAAGCAAAACCAATCCAAAAAAGTTTCCCATTTTTGTTTCCCATCTGTAAAAGCTGAGTGACTTCTCTGTGACCTGTCATTCACTAGAATATTATTTCTGGGTGCTCATAAAAGCATGGAAGTCATCACAATGTAACTTTGTTCAGTTCTGAGTTGCACATTAATAGGGCCGGTAAAGAAAATGTTGATTTAGCTCCATGGAAACTGGCCGTAAAGTTTATGTCTGTCATCGCAGGGCTGTAAATCTGCGGGAACATAAAAGCCGGAGTGACCGCCGTGATATAGATACCTATGGGCAAATTAAAAATGGAGTCATAGTCGGTTGTTCACAAATTACTTAAATAGAAAAGTCTGGAATTCATTTCTACGAGAGAAGAAAGTGTCACAAATTTATGGGTTTGGGTAATAGGTGGAACGCAATTCTCATCAGTACATATGGGGACAACGCTCAGGGCCGATCATCGGGATTGTGTATCGAGATTAATAAGTAGTAGAAACAATCCCAAATGTTTCATGGAAGATGTTATTACTGATCCACAGATTGGAACCACAATGAAGGTGGACTGAGTAAGTGGGCACTAGGGCACCCCCAACCAGAGTGCTCCCAGAAATGTATTCAACTAGGACCTGTAGGACCTGTCATCTATCCAGTAACTACAGGCAGGCCCCGGGTTCCAAAGGTTTGTTCTTAAGTTGAATTTGTATGTAAGTCGAAACTGTATATTTTCTAATTGTAGTTCCAGACAAAAAATTTTTTTGCCCCAGTGACAATTGGAGTTTCAAAATTCTTTGCTGTAATGGGACAACAGGTTATTAATAAAGCTTCATTACAGACACCTGATGATGATTGCAATCTGGGACTAAAGTAACATCCATAGACTTCACCAGAGGTCACAGGGGGCAGAGGGGTCCATCTTTAACTAGGGGTCGTCTGTAAGTTGGGTGTCCTTAAGTATGGGACTGCCTGTATATATATATACATTCCCATCATATTGCAGTTCTGTATCCTCAAAATCACAGCCATAGTCACCTCTGATGTCTTCATAAGTGGTTAACTTCCCACCATACTGCAGTTACCTGCGCAGTGCCATTCAGGTGATTGTGGCTAAGCTGCAGTACCAGGGACCACCTCTACAACATGTATGGAGCAGTGTCTAGTAAACAATGAAGGGAATATGATTGAAATGCAATGGAATGCAATCAATTTCCTGATTTGGTGAATGTGGTAAGAGACTGATCCCCACTGATCTGGTATTGATGACCTATCCTTAAAGGGGTTAGCCACTTTTCAATAACTTTCTTCCATTAGACATGTTGTTGCATGTATAGTACCAGTGTCTTTGCCTCCATTGAGAGCTTCAGCCTTTCCCTGCTCTCACCAAGCTGCCCTCTGTATATATACAAAACATCAGTCCACCCTAATGGCGTCAGTGGCTGTGCCTCTTTCTCTCACAGTCGGTCCTCACTCACAAACACAGAGAGAGAGTATAGTGGGGCATGATGACTCATAACTCTCCGGCTGCAGCTCCTCCTATTCATCAGTGCACAGAGATGTAAATCTAGATTCACAGTGAGCTTGCAGGCAGAACTAAGCTACGTAGCAGGACTGCTAAATCACATTCAGGGATTATTTTTAAGGAATTAAAGGCACATGGGCAATTTATGTAAAAGAGTGGCCAACCCCTCTAACCCTTTTAGGCATTATCAGGCATTATTAGTACATCAGAGTTGTGACAGTTATGACATATATGCAGCTGATGCAGAGGTGCAGCCAACCCCCCACTGTAACACTCAGGACCCCTTAGTAAACGCCATACAGATTTTTCCGTCAGTCACTAAGGGGCCATAGGCTAGGCCGATGGGATTCTCCCGCTGTGCTCTAACAGTCTGGATCTGTACAGAGTTCTGATCCGGCTGTTAACTCGTTAGATCCCGCGGTTAATGCCGTGACACCGGGATCTACGTACCAGGAGAGAGAGGGGGCTCCCTCCCTCTCCTCCTCGCACCCCACGATCGCATTGGGGGTCATGTACTAACGGCCCAAATCACGTTTTTTCGTCAGGTTTCCCGAAAATTACGGATTTGCGCAGAATCGCCCCGGCTTTTTGGCGCACGCGATCGGATTGTGGCGCATCGGTGCCGGCATGCACGCGACAGAAATAGGGGGGCGTGGCCATCAGAAATCCTGACGGATTTGGAAAAACCACCGTATTAAAAAAAAAATGTGTCGTATGCGCTTACCTGCACCTAGGATAGTTCGGTGAACTCTAGTGAACTCCGACGGACTTCAGCGCAGCAGCGACACCTAGTGGATATCGGGCGCACTACTTTAGTGAATCGCCAGAAGACACAAATCAGCGTCGGAGAACCCGCCGCTGGATCGCGAATGGACCGGGTAAGTAAATCTGCCCCATTGTCTTCATGAAGGTCCCCGGGTCTGCCATCGGTATCTGCCTGCTCGGTCCAGCCAGGGGCTGCCTGTCAGCCTATGAAAGTGCAAGTTGTAATGTACTGCAATACATGGTTATTGTGGTGCATTAGTATGAACTAGTGATCACATGATCACAAGTTCATATGAAAATATTGTAAAAATAAAACACTCCGGGATACTAACAAGGAACGATTGGAGAGAAATAAGGTGAATCGGAACAACTGGGAGTTTTGTTGCTGAAAGATATTACTGATTCCTAACATCAAGCACAACCTACAGGTAGATTATTTCTTATGTGACCTATAATTTTATTAGATATTTGCCATTTCCCAGCGCAGGTATCCACTCATTTTCTTATGCATTCATAACAAACCAAATCCATTGACCAAATTATTTGACCAATTTGAATAAAGGGGTTTGTCCACTTTCAGAGAATAATTGATATTGTTTGTGTAATTAAAAGTTATACAAGTGTCCAATAAACTTTCAGTATCAATTCCTCACGGTTTTCTAGATCTCTGCTTGCTGTCCTTATATAGGAAGTTTCTATGTTACTTCCAGTGGACAGAAATCTGACCGTGGTCGTGTGATGGACAGGCAAGTGCATCACAGAGAGTAATCAGAGCCATGTGATACTAACGGCTTGTACACATGCGTGACATCACATGACAAGGGACAGATCTGCATGACAGCAAGCAGAGATCTAGACAACTGTGAGGATTTGATAGAAAAAGTACATTAGAAATACTAACTTTTAATTACACAAACAATATCAATTATTCTCTAAAAGTGGACAACCCCTTGAATACAAGATCAAGATAAAATGGCTAAATAGGGTCAAGGGTTAGTGGCGCAAAATTTAAAATGTTGAAGCTAAATAGCAGGTTTTGTGTTCTTCCTCCCTATATAAAGTTATTAAAAGTCTATTACAAAGTTACATTTACCTCATAATGGCACCTCTGGAAAATACAAGTGATGCTACAAAATAAAAGCTTTCAATTATGTTAACGAAAGAATGAAAAAGTTTTGGCAATGATAAAAGAACATAAATAAAACATGATCAGGTGATCTTAAAATAACAAAGAACTAACACTTACCTGGGTCTGGGTCTCCGGTTCACTGTGGCTCCACCCATCGCCGCTGGTCTTCTGGTCACCGTGGCTCCACCCATCGCCGCTGGTCTTCTGGTCACCGTGGCTCCACCCATCGCCGCTGGTCTTCTGGTCACCATGGCTCCACCCATCGCCGCTGGTCTTCTGGTCACCGTGGCTCCACCCATCGCCGCCGGTCTTCTGGTCACCGTGGCTCCACCCATCGCCGCTGGTCTTCTGGTCACCGTGGCTCCACCCAACACCGCTGGTCTTCTGGTCACCATGGCTCCACCCATCACCGCAGGTCTTTGGTCACCGTGGCTCCTCCCATCGCCGCTGGTCTTCTGGTCACCGTGGCTCCACCCATCGCCGCTGGTCTTCTGGTCACCATGGCTCCTCCCATCGCCGCCGGTCTTCTGGTCTTCTCCGAGGTGACATCATGCTTAGCACGTTCCCTCGGCAGCCTCTGGCCATACCAGTCAATTATTTAACAGTCTCCTTATTCTTTTTTATACTCCGTGACGTCTCATCAATTATTTGGTATAGAATGTCCTTATCATGTTTTATACATAGCATCCTCATTTTTATTATACATGCTATCGCTTCCAAATTATACGTTTACATATAATACCGCTGAAAATTATACATTTTTAGACTATAGCCTTATTTTATGAATTTACACGTAGTTCCCCCAAATTATTCCTTTATATTATTGGATAGTGCCCCCAAATTACTTATTCACACATAGTGGTCCCCAATGGTTTTGTTTCCTTATGGTGCTAATCCAAAAGATTAGATACAGTGCCCCCTTCATGTCTTTGCACCCAAACTATGGCTATTAAAAAAAAAAATCATCAACTGCTCGATTCATTTCTGAATAATTTCTTCTTCAAAGTTCAGCTTTAACTCAATCTTTGATCCCCAACTTTGTGTCATGTGACCCATTTCTTGGACCTTCATTTTTTCACAAACTCCGCCTGTTTTGACCATGGTCTACTCTTTCCTCTTTTCTTTTGTTGACCCAGCAGTCACCAGGATAACTCCAACAAGGAGCTACAGGGGTTCTCTAGGACAAATATTTTTGGGGAGCTGCAGCAGATTCTTTAAAATAAAAAAAGACTTGGTAGATTCCTCTCTTTTTTTCCTTTCTCTGCTGTGAGTGGCCTCCTTTGCTTCTTGAGTCAGCGGGGGCGTAACTAGGAGACGCAGGGCCCCATAGCAGCCTTGTGAATGGGGCTTCCTTCTCCCTCACAGGTGGGGGTGTCCACCGATGGCCAGTCCGAACATAAATGATATATTAAATTCTTTGGTGTCCTCAAAAACTTTTGACTCATCCGTGATGTTCTCAAAAAAAGGAAAACTTCCAATTCTCCTGAAAAACATAAAAGCTTTACAGAACCTCCAATGAAGCAGAACTTCATGAAGGTTCCATCATCAAGGTCAACCCTAATGACAAAACACAGATTAATTAGGTGGATTTTAAAGGGTTTGTCCTGAAGCAAATCTGCAATCGGTCGCACACTTTGGACATTGCCAAAACCTAATAATTGGGTCTGCATTGTAATTCGTGCTTTTGGGGCTCTTTGGGTCTTTTATATACAGTTCATCCCCGGGTTACATACAAGATAGGGTCTGTAGGTTTGTTCTTAAGTTGAATTTGTATGTAAGTCGGAACTGTATATTTTATCATTGTAATCCCAGACAGAACTTTTTTGGTCTCTGTGACAATTGGATTTTAAAAATGTTGGATTGTCATAAGAATCAGGACTAACAGTAAATCTTCATTACAGACACCTGTGATAACTGTTATAGCTGATTATTGTGGTCTAAGGCTAAAGTACAGTAAATTACTAATATCCAGAGATCCGTTAGTAACTAGGGATCGTATGTAAGTTGAGTGTTCTTAAGTAGGGGACCGCCTGTACGTTATACCTATAGTTTCCCAATAAAATGGCTATAGCCATGGGTCTTTTTATGGCTGCTACTTATATTTAAGCTTGGAAGAAGTTTTCCAAGGTAATTCTAGGCAACGTCTATTCTGCTCCTCCGTGTATTAGTTGGGAAGAGGAACCAGGGAGGCCCCAGACTCTGTAGATCCCATAGTGCTATTGAAGAATACAAGACCTTTTCCTATAAATGTCCATACTAAGCTGCTAATTAAAACCTAGACTAAAATCCCAAACTCGTGAGCTGAGCCTCATATTATTTAGTGTCACTTTGTATGCGGCTAAACAAAAAACATGATCATTTCTCCTCGGCGTCGGCCTATGAGCGGGCACGGAGCGGAGCGCTTTAGGCTTACATCACCAATAAAAGTGTCAGGGAAAACCCGATGTGGTTAGTTGGGTAATCCTACAGTCACAAGCGATCAGAACATGTCACGGCAGCTCCAAGCAGCAGGGGAAATTGTGGATTTGTCGGCTTGTCCATGTTATATCAATAACCGGCCGTCTTATTGGGGTGGTATTAAAAGGAGCCATAATGGATTTTTGCTTTTTCACTAAATGTCAGTCATGCGTTAGATTTAATGGCGACATTTTTGAAACTCATTAAACATGGCCTTTTGCTGTAGGTTAGTAGAGGGGTGAAAGGGATTATATAAAGCAGATGTCTGTGTTTGTGTTCTGGTCTCTTACCCACATGAGAGCCGAGGCTGGAGTATACATATATACATCAGCGTCAGGCCTGATCCTTCTGCCTGCTCATATAAGCAAAGCTTATAATATAGGATCGGAAACAAGGTTATATAGGACTAGAAAGGGAGGTTTTCTGTGATAAAAAGTCTTTTTCTGAGCTTAAAATATTAAATATTCATAGTATAGACCAGGGTCGGCTCCAGGTGTCAGTAGGCCCCTGGGTGACGGAGCCTCATTGGGCCCCTTTGCAGTGAACTCACGTGGCGGCATTAAAAATTCAGAAACTAAAACAGTCTCCTGTTCCCCAAAACATTCCCTATTTTATCATCCAAACAGCTTCCTCATGGTTAATTTATATAAGCCCCCCTTACACCCTATGGATTTTTTAGATATAGCACCCCTCACCCATAAGAAGACATTGGGGCAGATTTACTTACCTGGTCCGTTCGCTATCCAGCGGCGCGTTCTCTGCGCTGGATTCGGGTCCAGCCGGGATTCATCAAGGTAGTTCCTCCGCCGTCCACCAGGTGGCGCTGCTGCGCTGAAAAGCATCTGAACGCGCCGGAATTCACCGGGCCAGACCAAGTGAAGGTGAGCGCGTCCCAAGTGACACATTTCTTTTTTTAAATGCAGCGGTTTTTCCGAATCCGTCGGGTTTTTGTTCGGCCACGCCCCCAGAATTCCGTTGCGTGCATGCCAGCAATACAGGGTAAATCGGCGCAAATTGGAAATATTATCCAGTGGTGGTGCCGGCCTTGGTATAGGCCATCAATAGAGATGAGTTTCTGTGCAATATGTCTGGATCATGCTCTATGTACCCTAGCCGAACAGAAACTTTGTGTCCACTCATCTCTAATCATCAATAATAGGTTCAATTCCCTACTGACAATCTGACATCATGTCCATGGGTCGTGGTCAATCTAGTTGAAAAATAAATAGTGCTGAGCTGTAATACCAAACGCAGCCCCTATAGAATGTATGGTGCTCTGCTTGATGAGCAGTTAAAAGAAGTGATGAGTAGGATTTGTCGTGTTCGTAGCCCAACCTGAATGTGAACACCCACCGCCATGGGTGTAAACCCCTTGAATTCTGCCAGTAAAGCCACCAATGGGACATAATTGAGGAGCGGTGAACTTGGGAAAACAGCATTGTACAAGCGCTGTTGGCATGTTAAATACAGTCTTGGCGGAGGTGGGCCCAAAAGCTCGAACTTCTATCTGAAGTTCAGGTTGGGCTTCTGGGGACCCGAACACGCAATATTCTGAACAGACTTGAACATTGTGGTTCAGGTCTCCTCAACCCTAATTAAGAGACTGCAGTTCTAACCGAATGGTGTGGTCTCTTTAAGAAGCTGTTCGTTGCCAAGTGTTATTACTGGTTCATATATAGCAGCTGTAGCAGTGACCTCCCATTGGTGGCTCATTGTTGCAGCACCACAGTCACTTTCTACTGATGACTGATGTTTACAGAGTCAAGAAGCAAAATATATCTCTCCTAGAGGACCCTCGTAGCTCCTTGTAGGAGGAATCCTGGTTACAGTTGGGTCAATAAAAGAAAGGTGGAATGTAACACTGAGGGGATGGTAGACCATGCAAAAATGAAGGTCCAAGCAATGGGTCAGATGACACAGAGTTGAAGTTAAAGAATGAGTTATTTTGGAAATGAATCGAGTAGTTGAGTACTAGACTTTGTAAGATCCTTCTGACCCTGGGCTGCACATTTCTCTCTAGAATCCCTCGATAGACTCCGGATTTCATTCTACCCTGCACAGATTCAAGACCTCCTGTGCCAGATGCAGCCAAGCCCCAGAACATGATAGAGCCTCCTCCATGTGTCACAATAGGGACAGTTGTATTTTCAAGATATGCTTCATTTTTCCTTCTTTGAACATAGAGCTGAAGTTCCTCTCCAAAAACTTTGATTTTAGTCTCATCCGTCCATAGGACATTCTCCTAGAAGCTTTGTGGCTTGTCGACATGTAGTTCTGCAAATTCCAATTAGATTGCTCCATAGAGATGAATGGGGCAGTACTGGGCCGCAACAAAGGGGTCCCCCCATTCTCGTGATTGGTGGGGGTCCCATCACTGAGACCTCCACAGATCAGCAATCCTATGTATTGGGCCTAACTTGTTTCGTGGCCAAACCCTTTTAAGAATAAACCAAGAGAACCGATCCTGTACGTAACCCAAGGACGGCCTGTCCACATCGTTACACACCGGGTGAGAAAGTACCAACTGTTTTGAATCCTTCGATAGAGACTGACAGGACTCGAACGTTTCCAGCCTCCACTTAGACCAACACCTTGGCTGAGGTCGAGAGACAGATTCTGGGAAAAAGCTGCTTTTGTTCAAGAAAAACAATTTCCATTTCCAAAAATCTATTAGCAGAAAGAGAACAACATTTGACAGAATTCCAAGTTCATTTACTCTTTGATTTTAGGCAAACACATACAAACTCCTACTGATAAGACAATTACATAACACACTTCATTTGTTGTAGAGGATTAAATAAGGATTCTAGAGGACTTCCAAGAAAAGTAAGAGGCCAATAGAGTTTCTTGCGCAGCCGATTCTAGTCTTTGCTGCCTGAGGCGAAACGTGAAAATGCTAACCCCCTCCGATGATGCCGCCTCATACACTACGAGTGAGTGACAAGGACATTAGTGACCCCTAGTACCTTACAGGTGATGATTTGCTCCATCAGGAAGAGGATTCCACATGGCGCCCCTAAAAATACCACAGTCACTTACAGTATAATGGATCGTGTTCCTAATATATATTATCTTCACAACATGACTGAACACACTATTCCCTACATAAAACATCCTTTATATAGTCCCCCGATTAAATTATAGTATCTACAGCAACCACAAATTATTAGGTGCCTCCCCAGTAATACAGAGCTGCCCCCCAGTAATACACAGCCTCCCCTCAGAATAGACATCCTCCACTCAGTATACACAGCCCCACCTGTATATACAGCCTCCCCCAGTAGTACACAACCTTCCCCCTGTATACACAGCCTCCCCCTGTTTACACACCCTCCATGTATACACAGCCTCCCCCAGTATACACGGCCTCCCCAGTATACACAGCCTCCCCCAGTAGTACACAGCCTCCTCCCTGTATGCACAGCCTCCCCCTGTATACACAGCCTCCTCCCTGTATGCACAGCCTCCCCCTGTATACAAGGCCTCCACCAGTATACACATCCTCCCCCAGTATACACATCCTCCCCAGTATACACATCCTCCCCTGTATACACAGCCTCCCCAATATGCACATCCTCCTCCAGTATACACAGCCTCCCCTGTATACACAGTCTCCCCCAGTAAACACATCCTCCACCAGTATATACACCCTCCCCAGTATACACATCCTCCCCTGTATACCAGCCTCCCAAATATACACAGCCTCCCCAATATACAAAGCCTCCCTGTATACACAGCCTCCCCCAGTATACAAAGCTCCCCTGTATACAAGGCCTCCACCAGTATACACTCCTCCCCTGTATACACAGCCTCCCCAATATGCACAGCCTCCTCCAGTATACACAGCCTCCCCAGTATACACATCCTCCACCAGTATATACATCCTCCCCCAGTATACACATCCTCCCCAGTATATACATCCTCCCCCAGTATACACATCCTCCCAGTATACACCCTTCCCTGTATACACAGCCTCCCAAATATACACAGCCTCCCACCAGTATACAAGGCCTCCACCAGTATACACATCCCCCCCAGTATACACATCCTCCCCTGCATACATAGCCTCCCCAGTATACACATCCTCCACCAGTATATACACCCTCCCCGTACACATCTCCCTGTATACACACCTCCCATTACACAGCCTCCCAATATACACAGCCCCTCCCCATATCAAAGCCTCCCCTGTATACAGCCCTCCACCCGTATACACCTCCTCCCCTCCCTGTATACCATCTCCCCAATATGGCACAGCCCCCTGCCAGTATAACTCAGTCTTCCCTGTATACCCAGTCCTCCCCATATACACAAACAGCCTCCCCAGTATACACAGCCTCTTCCAGAATATACACAGCCTCCCCAATATACACAGCCCCCCCCCTGTATACAAGGCCTCCACCAGTATACACATCCCCCCCAGTATACACATCCTCCTCTGTATATACAGCCTCCCAAATATACACAGCCTCCTCCAGTATACTCAGCTTCCCTGTATACACATCCTCCCCAGTATACACAGCCTCTCCCAGAATATACACAGCCTCCCCAAATACACAGCGTCCCCCAGTATACAAAGCCTCCCCCTGTATACAAGGCCTCCACCAGTATACACATCCTCCACTGTATACACAGCCTCCCAATATACACAGCGTCCCCCAGTATACAAAGCCTCCCCCTGTATACAAGGCCTCCACCAGATACACATCCTCTCCTGTATACACAGCCTCCCCAATATACACAGCCTCCACCGTATACTCAGCTTCCCTGTATATACAGTCTCCCCCAGTATACACATCCTCCACCAGTATATACACCCTCCCCCAGTATACACATCCTCCCTGTATACACAGCCTCCCCAATATACACAGCGTCCCCAGTATACACAGCCTCCCCTGTATACAGGCCTCCACCCAGTTATAAATCCTCTCGTCTGTATACACATCCTCCCCTGTATACATAGCCTCCCCAATACACACAGCCTCCTCCAGTATACTCAGCTTCCCTGTATACACAGTCTCGTCCCCAGTATACACATCCTCCCCAGTATACACAGCCTCCCCAATATACACAGCCTCCTCCAGTATACAAAGCCTCCACCAGTATACACATCCTCCCCTGCATACATAGCCTCCCCAATATACACAGCCTCCTCCAGTATAATCAGCTTCCCTGTATACACAGTCTCCCCCAGTATACAAAGCCTCCTCCAGTATACACAGCCTCCCATGTATACACAGCCTCCCCAATATACACAGCCTCCACAGTATACACAGCTTCCCTGTATACATATCCTCCCCCAGTATACAAAGCCTCCTCCAGTACACACAGCCTCCTCCAGTATACACATCCTCCCCTGTATACACTCCAAAAAAATAATCTAGTACTCACCAAAGGGCTCCAGCCCCCCGCAGCTCCCTCCTCTTCTTCCGCCAGCAGCTGTGTTTAGAATTATGTAATACCAACAACAGCCCACTATTAGAATTATGCTAATGGCTTGAAGGCTTTGAGGGGTTGTCACCAGAGCCCCTCTATTCTGCACAATTCACAGGCTGTTACATGTGCATGCCCCCCTTACCACTGTGTGCCAGAAAGATCCTTGCTTCGTTGGATACATCGGCGGAGGGAAGTGGAAGTTACTAGGAAACGTGTAACGCAGTGAAGCTTCAGCATGTAGAGCCTCTGGTAACACCCCTACAGCCCTCCTACTCTAAGCATAATTTTAAATATGTGTTTAGAAGGAAGGTGGCCATGATCACAATTAAAGATATCACAGTCACAGTGTCTGGATCTAGGTAGTGTCCCTGGTTTTTCATGATGGCTTTTGAAGGTAGCTTTATTTTATAATAATAAAAAATCTATTTATATATCCATATCCGCTGTGCTGTACCTATCAAGGGGTTCCGAACACCGGGGCGGATCCACCAGGTCAATGAGCAATCTACAGATGAAGCCAACTTCATCTTTATAAATTGATTGTCCTGATAGCACAAGGCTGTGTGGGATGATATATCGTCCACTAGAGAAGGAAGCGTTTGATATATTATCTTATTTGTTTGATTAACAAAAAAGTTGACCTCGACGTTAATCTCGGACCTTTTGCTTGACAATAACAGGACATGGAAGAAGTTTAGAAGACCCTTACACAGGATGGCGAACTTTTAGAGCAGACCGAGTGCCCAACACTAAAGCAAATCCACTATTTATATTGAAGGCCCTGGCACTTTGGCACATGGCATTTTAAGAGTACTTACAAGCAACGTTCTCACCATTTCAATCGTTTGGCCCCATGAGGCTTTCCAATACAGTGAAAGAAGGATTAGTAATTAAGACTATCAAGTTGCTTATCTTCCAGTGTCTCTCTTGTTTACAGGAAGAATGGTGGGTATAGCAGGAGGACATCAAAAGATTATTGCAGATCAGTCCACAACTTCCAATTTTACCTGCAGTTTCAAAAACCAATGAAGGGTTGCTTTAAAGCGCTGAGAGCAGCATCTTCTAAGTAGCTTGGGACAACGCAGAAATGCTTGAGTGTCGATGTTCTGGGCGACTGGTCTGAGTGCCCACAGAAAAGGGCTTGAGTGCCCCTCGGCACCCGTGCATCGGTTCGCCACCACTGCCTAGACCATAGTGGGCAGTGGGTAAAGTCCTTCTGTGAAAATTTTAGAGGCGTCGTTCTACTCATTCATGACCTATTTTGTGACGTGGATCTTGAGTTTTGTCGGCTTCAGGCTAGTGGACCCCCTGGACCACCGCAGATGATGACACACAAGCCAACACCTGGGACCGAATATAAGTTGACTGGTTTCACTAGGGCCGGCCCTGGTTGACTTGCTTTGCTAGGTACCACCAGTTGTTCAAAACCTACTCAAAGAAAAAACAGATTGCACAGAAAAAAATTTAGTTAGTAAAGCTAAGACAAAAAACTTTTTTAGGTATTTAGTAAAATCAAGACCCCTTGACGAAGGCAGCGTGCCGAAACGCGCGTCGGGTTCCATCTCTTGGAGGCTGTGTACTTTTGGTGCCTAGGTAATTGTTAGACTGAACTTGCCCACAGGTTTTTTTCTTGTACACTCATTGTTATACGTTTGCATTATCCATTTTCCTTTGCTGGCACATTAGACTGATTCATTCATTTAGTTACAAAATACCTCTTACTTTTCATGTTATTGGTGTTTTTAGCTCTTTCCCCAAGCACCAGCTGATTCCCTTCAGCGTCAAAATGTCCGTTCTAGTATTTATTCTCATTTATGATTTTACTAAAAATACCTAAATAAATTTTTTTGGTCCTTGCGTTTACAGTAAATTTTCTGTGCAAAATCTGTTTTTTTCTTTTGAGTAGGTTTTGTATATCTTATTACCAGTTACAGTTATTTTAAATTTAAATATTTCATAGAGCAGTGGTGGGACCTATGGCAAGGGGTGCCAGAGGGGCACTCAGAGCCCTTTCTGTGGGCACCCGGCTATCGCCCCCAGCGCACCAGACAGGACTCAAAGATCTTCCTGCAGTCCAAGCGACTTAAAAATGTGGCTTTCAGCAATTTTGATACTTACTCGCTACTTGGACTGTAGAAGAGGGGAGAATGAGTAGACAGGGCCGAATTATCTTTGGAGGAAATCCTGCTGGCCCCACATTCTCTGTGTACACAGGGACACTGGAAAAGCTAAGATGCAAATTTTCCATCTTTCTACTGGTTGTTGTCCTCAGGAGCCATTGAAATTGTTGAACAGGAAGAAATAATTTACTGCTTATTTTTGGTTGGCACCTACGCGACAAAATCAGGGGGGTGTTGGTGTGTCAGTCGGGCACTCGGCCGCATAAAAGTTCGCCATAATACTGATATAGAGGATTCGGAAACATTCCAGCTCTGTTTCAATTGTTTTTGGATATACCACCAGGTTGCTTCACAGGTGCGACTTTGTCCAGGAGCGTACACAGAGTAAGATGGCAAGTTCGTGGTCACAGACCGGCAGGAGGTCAAGGCAGGCAGCAGAGGGTCAGGGTCAGTGGCAGCAGCAGAAGGTCAGGGCTGGCAAGGAGGAGCATAAACGGGAACAGTCGCGGGTCACAACGGGGGTCAATACAGGGAATATCGCAAGGGTAGTAGCTTTTCCTTAGATATATAGCACGAAGATCGTGCTGGGAGAAGCCGGTTTTTATCAAATTCCGGGAAGTGGCCAGCACCAATTAGCGTGCATCGGCCCTTAAATTATGAGTGCCCTAGTAGATGGGTGCGAGTGCGGGAGACGGGATGGACCAGAGCGTGGAGAGGTGAGTGTGCGGCATGTGCGGGGGGCGCGCAGAGAGGGGCACGGTGCGCATGCGACCCGGGACGTGGAGTCGCGCAGCACCGTGACAATTTATTCTTCTGATGAGGAAATGACATGTATTCTTGATTCAGGTGCATAATTGAAGGGTCAGAGAGTGTCCCATGGCAACAACATGGTGAAATTATGTGAATTATCTTCACACACATTTTTTTAATAACTCAATTGAAGAAATGTATAGTAGAAGATGAATTAAACTAAATGCAATGTCCAGCTGAGAATATCCTTTAAAATCCCAGGTTGCCAAGATGCATGGTATCCATTTCCAAGGGATAGGGGAACAATCTGCCGGTGGGGATCTACCACCTTGAGTGTCCTGTTCTCCACATTGCTGCAAGGCAAGAGATAGCAGTCATTTCCAGTACGTTCATAGATAGTGATAAATGTGTCAGGGAAGCATGTCGTCATAACAAACAGGACCCCCACTCTCGTGACTAGCAGGTAGTAAGCGGAGGGGGGTGACATTATTACTTGGTACAATCCTGGGCCTATCCCAAGTGATTGAGAAGTATTGTCACATTAGAATGTGGTCTTTAAAGAGGACCTGATCACTAAAATTTCTGGCACTAGGAGATGCTTACCAAGTAGCAGCTCCTAGTGCTTGACAAACGCTGCAGTCTTCAGGTACGGGAAACCTCACGGAACCTATCAAACACTGCGTCAGGGTAACATGTAATTCATCGGACTCTCATTGCAAAGCGTCCGTATTGTATTTATGAGGGGGCGAGTTCCTAGGTGCTGGCTCTTCCCCGGACCCCCCGTTCCCATAGGGCCGGAGTGCTGTCGCGCTAGCGGCAGTCACCGCCCCTAGCCCAACGCCAACCCCGACCTCTCCCATGAATACGTCGTACATCCTTTGCGAGCTGGTACACAATTACATTGTACCACGCCTGCAGTGTTGATAGCGTTACGCGGCGAGGTTTCGTAAGCGATATCGCTCTAACACGGGGCGTTTGTTCAACCACTAGGCAGCGGCTTACTTTAGTAAGCCAGCTCTAGTGCCGATAAATGGGTGCGCGGGTACGGTCTCTTAAGCTCGTAGTATTGGAGCCTCTGGCTTTCAGCCATTGACTGTCATCACCCAGGCGAAAGAAGTAAGTCCTTTCACCGGAGCACAGCACAGTCACCGGGTAAAGTACAGGTGATTGTGGATGGCAGTGTGGCCCTGCAGGCCTGGTTACCTGGCAAAATGGTGTACGGCTTGTAGTACAAGGTGCCGTGCTAGTCTGGTGGGATGTAATGAATCATCTATACCATAGAAGTGCAATTACATGAAGCTTATTGCAGTACAAATGAAAATTAGAATTGCTAAGTATCTAGAGGATGGGGATGGGGACATGGGGCGTCAAGGGTGATGGATGGGTGGTGTGCACGGGTTGAGGGCTATAGGAGTTATATCTAATCTTAGGCTTTTAGCTATCATGCGATACTGATCTTTAGCGTAGTGCCTGGTGCACCTAAGCAAGTGATAAATCAGTGCCCCAGGAATCGAAAAATCCGGTAGGATAGCCTGGCACCCAGGGCAAAGAGAAAGCAAGGCTAATGCTGGGGCGGGGCGGTGCGCCAGTCGCGCGCGATAGATAGCGAGCGAGCGAGCGTGATCGACGAGGCTCATAAGTCGAGCGATCGAGCGAGGCGAGCGCATAGCATCGAGCTCCTAGCGATTAGTATCTAGTATTATCTATCTATTTATATCTATCCATAGCGATCTATGCTCAGATATACTATGATCTATCCTCTATCGATCTATCTCATATCGATCTATTCTTATCTATCATCGAGCTGAGTGCATATCTATCTATTATCTTTATCTAATTATATTATCTATCTCAGATCTATCATCTCTCTATCTATCTATCTATCTACGGAATGAAAGTCCAGGCAGCACGCTGACAAAGGTAATGGGTGCAAGTCGGGTCGGAGGGACAAAAAGCCGCCAGAAAGAGGAAAAAAAGAAAAAGAAAAAAGCAGCAAAAAAGAAAAAGAAGAAAAAAAGAAGAAGGGCAGCGCGGGGGCGGGGGGAGAGGAAGCAAGCGAGCGAGCGATGCGACGAGCGAGCGAGCTAGCGAGCGAGCGAGGAGCGGAGATGGCGAGCGAGCGAGCGGCGAGCGAAGAGCGAGCGAGCGAGCGAGCGCAGAAGGATCGAGCGCGGCGCAGAGGCGATCGAGCCGGCGAGCGCAGAGAGCAGCGGGCGCAAGTCGAGCGACGAGCTAGCAGACGAGGCGAAGAGCGGCGGGCGATCGAGGAGGAGCGAGCGAGTGAGCGAGAGAGCGAGCGAGCGCATGAGCAGCAGGAGAGCAGTCGAGCGAGCGCTGAGCGTCTATGCGATCTAGCGTAGAGCGAGCGATCGAGCCATCTATCGATCTAGATCTATTCTATCTAGCGTATCATCTATGCTATCTCATAAGTATCTCTTGATCTATCGATCGAGCTATCGTATCTATCTATCTATCACATCTATCGATCAAATATCAATCCATATATCTATTTACTATCTGCAAATCCCACGGGGCCTAGCTTTTATTGAAGCCTTGGGGCACGCCGGGGGGCCCGCCGGGTACCGGAGTGGATGCGGTGCGCTAAGCACGCTATGTCACGGTGCTGGTAACGGGGGAAACTGGAGGGCTGTTCCGACAGTGGAGGTCCTCAGCAGGGTGGGGTTGGCAAAGAAAGGATGAGGGAGAGCTTGCTATAGCGGATCACCCCTGGGGAACCCTTTGGTGTCTAGAGTAGAGTTATGTGTGTGGACAGGGTGGCCAGTGATGGTGACAGCCGGAAAGGAGCAGTGACTAGACGGGGCAGAGGTGAACAGACAAAACTTACAGTTCTTTATTGGAAACGACAGGAACATCAGAAACGTGGCATTTTAACAAGATGGTGAGTACATGGAGAGGGACTGGGAGGGGACACAGGATGTTAGATCACCAAGCTGGATGCAATGGCAGGCTGGGAGGGCAGGTAGCTGTGTCCATAGGAAGCTTCAGTTTGTCCTGGAGCTTCAGGTATCACCTTGAAGGGTAGGAGACACCCCTTTCCTCACTAAACTAGCTATTATCTCCACTTCAGGAAGGTGCTAGGCTCTGCTATGCTTGGTCTGGTGTGCTAGGTACAGAATCCCGCAGAGTCTGTATGGAGAGACTCAGTCTGCTCTGAGCTATGCTCAGGCTAAATGCTCTCTAGAATATCCTGGACAGGGGTTTATTTCTCCCCTTGGTCAGGTGGTGCGATCCTCCAATTTACTCTCAGCTCACAGAGACGGAGGAACACAGATCATTGGATAATAGCATTTTACATCATACTCAGATTTTAACTTCTGCCCCTGGCCAGGGAAGGATTTAACACTGCAATGCCCCGTGGGTGTGATTGTGATTGACATGCTGTGGGCTATTCGAAAGCACTCCTTCGCCATGCATCGGCGAGGGGTTGCATATCCTGATGATCATCATCGTTCTAGCTATCTTAACAAAAGATCAGCAGCACAGAAATATAGAAAATGACAAACTGGGTGATGCTACCCAGGGCGGCGTCGGTCCGCCAAAATTAGTATATAAAAAGGTAAGAACTCTATCGTATCACAGTTGCAGCAGTGTCAGACCCCCTGAATACGGTCCGTAGCTGAATGACCTATGATATTCCTTACTATGCTTCTTACTTTCCTTTTTGTTTTCTTTTTGTTAATAAACAAGGTAAAAATTCCAGTTTATAACAACATGTTAATGACATTTTCTTGCCAAAGTTTATGAACAGGCTGGGGGTCAGGGTGTTCACATTTTGTTAACAATCTTGTGTAGCGATCCTAATAATATGTTCTTCCCTATAGAGAGGCCTCCAGAGCCGGGTCCAGATAGAAAGTTTTTGGAGACAAACTCTAGTGCGCAAGAAAGCCTATAAATCACTTACAAAAACTAAATGAATGTGCAGCAGGAATGATGAAAGAGGCAGCGTGAAGCCTGAATCCTGATATCTTAGAAGTATAAAGAACTCGATCGACCAAATGGTTAGATTGAATGCGAGGTTCGCATAGGGGACTCCATTAAGGGCTCCATAGAGTATTAAGTTATTAAGTGGCTCCAATGTCAAGGCCTTTACGAGCTATGAGGCAAGGGCCTTGGCAGTTTTACTCACCCAGGACTAAAAGAAATCTTCTGATTGGGAAGGGAGAAGCGAGTGATAAATTCTCTAAGCCAAATTAGGTCAATCCGATCAAGACCAAAGCCAGACAATGGCGTCCGCGGGGAAGTGCCGGTGTCTTCAAACGTTTGAATTTTGGTGAGGACTAGAAGTAATTAGTATGAAGTCGAAATAATGTAAAGTGTTTTCAGTGATGAAAGTCGGTTCAGAGGAAAAACTATTAATGTGCACTAAGGGGCGATGTGGTTTTAGGTATTATTGGGGCAGGTATTTAGTGGTGTGCAATTAGGTTAGAGATGATAATTGAGGCCCATAATTCCGATGATGGTGTGCCTGAACCCCCCACACCCCCACCCCCCATTAGGCTCCCTGGGATCCTGATAACACCCCTGGGCGGCAGCGTTATAGAGCCCACTTATCGCCCGGACACCCTTTGTACACCTTTTGGCATAAGGTGGAGTAAGGGAGGAAATGATCCCAGCGTGGGCGCTAAGTCTCACATACGGGGTGGAATGGGCCATACAATCTTGCGGGAAGTTACTGGTGGGCTGGTCCCCTTGTGGCCGAATCACACAAATGCGGCCGTGCAGAGCCCCGCCCTACAGAGACATGCCCTGTGCAGAGGCCCTCAATGATGGTGGAGCGGGGTCAGCTCTGTGGTATATACCTTACTCTGGTAGTCGGCATGTGGCTGAGGGGAGGGGGGAGACAAGAGCAGCAGGAACACACTGTGCTGAGAACATGTGCAGAGCTGATAAAGCTCCTGCCTGTGAGGCCACCATAACATAAAGCTGTAAGTCTGGCCTGCTGCCTCTAAAAAGATAATTCCCGATCCAGTGCAGTAGCTTCTACTTATATTATCTCTAATTATATACTGTGCTCTATCTATCTTTCCAATCTTCCTCTCTCTCTTCAATCTTAACCAAAGAAATAAGCAGCATTCCAGAGATGGATTGTAAAAAAAATTTACTTTTCATCATGGCTGCAGTGTCTTGGGATCGATTCTGCGGATGTTTGGTGGGGAGAAGGTTAGAAGCGGTTTATTACAAATTATGCTTCGCTTTCTTCACTTCTAGCAGGCAAAGAGTGCCGCTATGCAGGGAATAGCAGAGGCAGCGATTGGTCTAGTCTGTAGACTGCTGGTCGTATGATCGTCAGGTCTAGATGACGTCAGGTCTGCAAGGGTTAAGACCAGAGCATGCTGGGTCTAATCAAGGCCCAGTACAGTCGCCCCAGCCATCGAGCCCAGGACATCGGCCCAACAGGGGGTCATTTTCATTTAAGGGTGATGGCACATGTGGCGTTTGAACGCGTTTTGGACAGTTTTAGCAGTCCGTTAAAACCGCATGCGATTAAAAAAAATGCATCGCCGTTTCTGGAACAGTATCTAAGTACCACTGGTCAAAAAACAAATGCCGCTTGACGGACTGCCTTAACAACGGACCAAAAACGTGTCTGACCATCACCCTTAAGGCTACATTCACACTGCCGTTGCCCGCCGTACCATCAGTAGCGGGCAACGGCAGTGTACGGGGAGAGGAGGAGAGGTGAGCGCAGCTCACCCCGCCCCTCTCCATAGCAAACATATGGGCAGGCGCCGTATTACGGGAAAGATAGGACAGGTCCATCTTTTCCGGGTACGGAACGTACGGCCGCACGTGTGCGGCACCGTATTACGCTCCCGCAGGGGCAGTGTTGCCCATAGAAGTGTATGGGGACGAGAGCGGCCGTAATAAGCGGCAAGATATTTAAGTCCCCCATACGTTATGTGAAATGTAGGCCTAGAAAAAACATGAAGAACACTAAAACTATGGAAAATGCCCCCCCAGGGGGTCTTTTATGATACCCTGGGGGACTATAAAGTAACACACACACAAAATATTAACATACTTTTGAAATAAACATGACTATTCCTGATATAAAATAAAAAGTGCCCCTTGACACAATTAAAAAAACATTACCAAGACAGTACTATTTATATAAAAACGACCGTTCCCATTACTAGGGAATTTCATTTACAATGGTTATTTTTTGAGGTAATTTTTAAAACGTGAAATGTTTACATAAGTCTAGTTTTGTAACTGTAACCCCTACAAAACAAAATAAATTTGCTTTTAAAATTATTAAAGTTTAAAATGTGACTATCCTTATGTGTCAGAAAAAATGATGTCAAATAAAAATGGTGTTTTAAAATATTGCACAAAAAAAAGATTACGGCCTCAGGCCCTTGCACACATAGCGTTGTGCGTTTCACGTCAGGGTGCATGCGTGGAAAAACTGACGTTTTTGGCTTTTTTTTGCCGTTTTGGTCTGTCCATTTTTCATTGGAGTAATTGCGGTTTTTTTTTTTGAGTTAGGAGCACATTTTTGACACGCGATTCAAGGGAGAACTCGAGCATTTTTTCCAAGGGACCCATGGTTTGGGATTAAAAGTTGGTATTTAATTGAAAAATCAGTCTTCTGATAATTTGCAAAAAAATCTGCCGAATCTCTCTTCAATGTTCCCGCGTAGATATCTCCCGACAATTTAGCAGATGTGAAGACAGTGAAGATAGAATAAAATCTTGCTACACAGTGTGAACAAGGATCATTAGAAAAAAAACAAAAGTGAGAAACCAGTGCAGAATAGATTACAGATGTTCGGACAAAGTTGCGTACTTGTCGGGAGATAAGCGCGAACGGCGCAAACAAAAATAGAAGTGAAGAACAATATATATGTGTGTTGAAGAACACATGCAGATGTTTCCCATACATCTGCCATGTCTTCTTCACCACATATATATTGTTCTTTCACACATATAATGTTTCACAATATATCTTTGTCTTCACATGACCTTTTGTTGCCCGTTTCCGTCCGCGCGGATCTCCGACAGTAAGCAGAAGATGTGCCGAACATCGTAATCTATCTGGCACTGGTCTGCACTGTGTTTTCTCTTAAATGATCCTGTGTTCATGTGTACACATGATCTTATTCTATTCTTCACTGTTCTTCATGTGTTTTTTTAATTAAAGGAATCGTTGCGAGAGGGAAATAAGTTTTCTGGTCACTCGCAACCCTTAGTTTTAAAACGCAATGCACTCGCAGGCACTTGCAAATGATGCGAGTGCCATCGTCTTGATGCATCTCCATCGATTGAAGGGGCTGTGAAAAATTGCGCGTGACTCGCAAAAAAAAATAGAGCATGCTGCGATTTTGACGCCGCGGCCAACCGAACGGCAAGCACGCGCGTCAAAAACAACGCTAATGGAGAAAGGACCAGAATACAATGGACAGAGGCAATGCGAGCAAGTCTGAGGTCAAATGCTAAACGCGCAGAACTCGCGCGTGAAAAAGCCAGATGGAGGCGAATCACTCTAGGGGTGTATGTAATTGTTAAGGTAACATGGTTAGGTCATTAGGACTGTGTAGGGTAGTGTCACCTTAGTGTGAATTGTTACCAGCCTTATGTCAATATACACTTATAACTATCAGTATGTCACTGAAAACCAATTAAGAGAAACCTCAGGCCAAAATAAACCCCCCCTAATCTAAATAGATTGACATAAAAATGAAATTAGAGAAGCATTGCCTCCTATCCCTTCATTGTCCAGCTACTGCTGTAAACCTAAGCAATAGTCCTAAAGCTGTCTGCAAATGGACTGGAAAGTCCAATGAGAATTAGCTATTCAAGCGTCCACATTATTCATGCGTGGGAGGCACAGAACACCCCAGTGTTGATACTCCTTGTATAATGGTAAGAGCTGGATAATGAGGTGCTGCCTGGTGCTGGCGCCCCTGCAACCTGTGGTATGTAGGAGAGATACACCCGTTCCAGGCGGCAGCCATGTTATAGCAGAAACATGTTCAGGTACTTTTGTAGCTGATGTCTGTGTCTCTGTGTATTAGGCGGATGCAGGCATGTCAGAAGATGCAGCACACAATCGCAATGCTTTACTATACATTACACACAGACATGAGGCAGGGGAGGAGGGAGAGGGGAGGGGGAAAGGGGTGACATCACTGCCTCGGACCAGGTGACCACCAGCCTCCATAAAAGATAGTATTTTACAATGATTAATGTATGAAATGACTAGATAAAGGCTGGATGGGATACTTGGGAGCTGCTCCAACAGGTACGAGGGACAGGACAAGGACACAGACCTGATGACAGGTGTCCTTAACCCACGGCTGCGCAGAAACTTAACATACACACCTCGCTTGCTGCAGAACATCATTAATATACACAGTCAGCTGCATGCAGAACTCATACTAACTCACCATAGCTGTGTAGAACCTCAAACACAAAACATCATGCTGCAGAACATCATACTCAAATTCTATGCGGCAGAACCTCAACATACAAACTCAGCTGCTGCATAACTCAAATACACACCTCCGATGCTCAGGAACCTTAACATGCAAACCTCAGCTGCCTGCCATAACATCATAAGACACACCTCAGTGCTGCCAGAACATAATAATAAACACCTCAGCTGGTCAAGAACATCAGTTAACAAAAGATGCCACTTATGTGACTCCACCCTCCGAGAATTTGGACCAACACAAATGAGGGCAATTTTCCAGGGGCCAGTTTAATTTTCCAGTCGCCCCTGCTCACATCTGCGCACTGCGTCCATTGAGGGTTGCCAATTCTATGGCAGGTCGTTCTATAGTAGAAGGGGCTCACGCAGGCACCGGCACTGACGCACCGGAATTTATCCAGAGGCGGAGCTCTGCTAGACTGGTAGTGGCTATTAACCACTTTATACGTTATGGTAAATGTCCAGCACCTGTATGATAAATGCGCCCCCATTGTGCAATATTGGGGGCCAAAAGGACCCAATGACGTTAAGGGCACATATCTGGAACTATATAGGATGTAATGTGATGCGAGGAGAAGTGAAGAAGTTTCCTTGGGCTCCATCAGAGGACCTTTATAAGCTGTAGACTTGAAGTATGGCTGAATCATGACACTCACTGCATAATGGGGGTAGTATATGTAGCGCCAAAGCAAGCCGGAGAGGCGGGGCAGGCGCACAGCAGTAAAGTCCAAAAGCCGGCTACTGCCACAGCGGGAACGCCCCTTCCACGCCAACTGGCATACAAGGGGTAAAGATGCAAAATTCTCGAGCTGTTGAAGGAATGTGCCCCGATGATTATTGACCCTTGATGTCATTGTTAGGGCATTATGGTTTGGGGAATTATGGCCATGATATAGGACATTATGGGGGTCATTTTTTCCCTTTGCCGTTGTTGTTTTTGCACTTTTGCTCGTAAGACCCCCTATGACTTACAGGTCACCAGATTTTACACCATAATTACCAGTTCTTCCTTGATCATATCATGTACATGGCTCCACCACTGACGTGATGTTTGGCCCGAACACCGGGGCCGATCCACCAGGTCAATGACGCAATCTACAGATGAAGCCCAACTTCATATTATAAATGATGTCCTGATATGCACAAGGCTGTTGTGGATGATATATCGTCCACTAGAGAAGGAAGCGTTTTGAACTGATTAACAAAAAAGTTGACCCTCGACTTCAATCTCGGAACTTTTGCTTGACAATCACAGGACATGGAAGAGTTTAGAAGACCCTAGATCAGTGATGGCGAACCTTTTAGAGACCGAGTGCCCAAACTGCAACCCAAACCTCCTTGAAGATACAATTAGATACACTGCAGACACTAGAACATATAATAGATACATTAGATACACTGCAGACACTAGTACATATAATAGATACATTAGATACACTGCAGACACTGGAACATATAATAGATACATTAGATACACTGCAGACACTAGAACATATAATAGATACAATTAGATACACTGCAGACACTAGAACATATAATAGATACAATTAGATACACTGCAGACACTAGAACAGTGATGGCGAACCTTTTAGCGACCGAGTGCCCAAACTGCAACCCAAACCTCCTTGATTTATCACGAGGTGCCAACCAAAAATTAAAGCAGTAAGTTATTGCTCCCTGTTCTTCAACAACTTTCAATCATATTGGCCTCCAAGGTGCCAACCAAAAATTAAAGCAGTAAGTTATTGCTCCCTGTTCTTCAACAACTTTCAATCATATTTGCCTCCTGAGGACAGCAACACAGTAGTAAGATGGAAAATTTCCATCACTTTAGCTTCTTTCCAGTGTCCCTCTGTACACAGAGAATCGTAGGGGCAGCAGGAGGTCCTCCAAAGATAATTCGGCCCTTCCTACTCATTCTCCCTCTACCTACAGTTCTAAGTAGAGAAGGAAGTATCAAAATATGTCTGAAAGGAGCATCTTTTAAGTGGCTTGCAACTGCAGGAAGATTCTTTGACTTCTGTCTGGTGTTCTGGGGCGATGGCCTGAGTGCCCACAGAAAGGGTTCTGAGTGCCGCCTCTGGCACCCGTGCCATAGGTTCGCCACCACTGCCCTAGACCATAGTGGGCAGTGGGTAAAGTTCCCTGTGAAAATTTTAGAGGCTTCTTTCTACTCATTCATGACCTCTTTTGTGACGTGTATCTTGAGTTTTGTCGGGCTTCAGGGCTAGTGGACCCCCTGGACCACCGCAGATGATGACACAAGCCAACACCTGGGACCGGAATATAAGTTGAACCTGGTTTTCACTAGAGCCCGCCACTGGTTGGACTTGCTGCTGCTTGGTACCACCAGGTTGTTCAAAACCTACTCAAAGAAAAAAACAGATTTGCACAGAAAAATTTACTGTAAAGCATAAGACAAAAAACTTTATTTAGGTATTTTTAGTAAAATCAAGACCCCTTGACGAAGGCAGCGTGCCGAAACGCGCGTCGGGGTGTCCATCCATCTTGGAGGCTGTGTACTTTTGGTGCCTAGGTAATTGTTAGACTGAACTTGCCACAGGTTTTTTTCTTGTCACACTCATTGTATACTATTGCTATTATCCTATTATTTCCTTTGCTGGCACATTAGACTGATTCCATTCATTTAGTTACAAAATACCTCTCTACTTTTCATGTCTCCTTGGTGTTTTTAGATCTCTTCCCCAGCACCAGCTGATTCCCTCTCAGCGTCAAAATGTCTGTTCTATGTATTTTATTCTCATTTTATGATTTTACTAAAAATACCTAAATAAATTTTTTTGTCTTATGCTTTACAGTAAATTTTTCTGTGTTTTTTGTCTTATGCTTTACAGTAAATTTTTCTGTGCAAATCTGTTTTTTTTTTCTTTGAGTAGGTTTTGTATATCTATTACCAGTTACAGTTATTCTTTAAATTTAAATTATTTCATATAGAGCAGTGGTGGCGGACCTATGGCACGGGTGCCAGAGGCGGCACTCAGAGCCCTTTCTGTGGGCACCCGGCTATCGCCCCAGCGCACCAGACAGGACTCAAAGAATCGTCATGCAGTTCCAAGCAACTTAAAAGATGCTGCTTACAGTCCTATTTTGATACTTACTTCGCTACTTGGGACTGTAGGAAGAGGGAGAATGAGTAGACAGGGCCGAATTATCTTTGGAGGGCCTCCTGCTGGCCTCACAATTCTCTGTGTACACAGGGACGCTGGAAAGAAGCTAAAATGATGCAAATTTTCCATCTTTCTACTGTGTTGTTGTCCTCAGGAGGCCAATCAGTAGTATAGTAGTTATATTCCTGTACATAGGGGGCAGTATTATAGTAGTTATATTCTTGTACATAGGGGGCAGTATTATAGTAGTTATATTCCTGTACATAGGGGGCAGTATTATAGTAGTTATATTCTTGTACATAGGGGGCAGTATTATAGTAGTTATATCCCTGTACATAGGGGGCAGTATTATAGTAGTTATATTCTTGTACATAGAAGGCAGTATTATAGTAGTTATATTCCTGTACATAGGGGGCGGTATTATAGTAGTTATATTCTTGTACATAGGGGGCAGTATTATAGTAGTTATATTCTGGTACATAGGGGGCAGTATTATAGTAGTTATATTCTGGTACATACGGTTTCGACCTACTTACAAATTCAACTTAAGAACAAACCTAAAGAACCTATCCTATAGGTAACCCGGGGACTATATGTATTTGGTCTCCTATCTACCATTAATAGTTCTGGCTTCTACAGACCAGTTATAATGGTTTAAAATCCTTCTGTGTCCGCAAGGTTCCCCAGCTCAAGAAGGCAGGTGTGCGCCCCTCTGAGGTGCCAATGTGAGGGAGAAGGTGCTGTGGACAGATGAGACAATAATTGAGCTCTTTGCCATTAACCCAGCTCATCGTGTTTGGAGGAAGAGAAACTCTGCCCATGACCCTAAGAACCCCATCCCCAAGGCGGAGGAAACTTCATGTTTTGGGGGCATTTCTCTTCTAATGACACAGGACTTCTTCTCCGTATCAGTGGGAGAAAGAAGGGAGCCATGTACCGAAAAATCCTGAGTGACAACTTCCTCCCCTCTTCCAGGACATAAAAAATGGGTCATGACTGGGTCTTCCAGTAAGACAATTACCCAAAACATACAGTAAAGGGCACATTCACAAGCGGTATGCCCGGTCTGTGACGGACGTTTGTAGGGCCTCAAGCTTGTGACCATTCTTACGTCCCCCTGTGGTCATGTAAATGCGGCCTTAGAGATGATCGGCAAAGAGAAATGGATGAAAATTCCGGTGCATTATTATTTTCTTTGTGCAGGTTGTGCCACATTATTTAATAGTATCACACCCTTAGTCAGTTTTCAGGATGTGACACAGTTGCGCCTATTTGTTCCTGGTGCACTTTGCTTTATGCTTTATGCTTATGAATTTCGTCGGCTATCAATAATAAATGTGTCGTGAACTAGGAACATACACACCACTGCACCCCTTTAAGTGCACAGCGTTAAAAATTGTCCATCAAAATGTAACCGCGACACAATTATAGCGCATGAACATAATAAACACCTGCGCAAACCACAATGACACTTATTTCCATGCAAAGGTGGACAAAAAGACACAATAATATATCCGCCCCAATGTTTGTTACATTATTATTTTCCAGTCTGGATACATGTGTAGGAAGTTTCTTCTGTCTATTCCTTCAGTGATTTCTATGCACAGTTGTATATAATAGGAATAATCGCACTCTGGACAAGACACGGTAACCTGACGTCTGTATGTGGGGGCAGCGCTGTGGTGGCGGCTGGTGCGGTCAGTCGGGGTCACACAATGTTCACGTCTCAGATAATTCTATAATAACATTAGTGATATCGTCCTCTCTCCTGCACAAAACGTCCGGCAAATCCGATAAAGACGTTTATTCATGTTGTCTGGGTTTCATGGCTTCTGCAGGGCCGCCGACTCAGATCACGTGTCCCCGGCTCGCGCTGCGGATAAACGGGCCAAGAATATATGATGATTGCTCCACAAGCTTCACATTCGGAGATTCTTCATTTTATTCCCATTTTTATTTTTTAATCCTATTCTTGAAATTTTTTTCTTGTGTTTCCAGCAAGACGCACCTTTTATAATAATAATAATAATTCCTTTCTATAGCGCACACAGACTACGCAGCGCTGCACAGAACTTTCTAAAACAGTCCCTGTCCGCAATGGGGCTCACAATCTAATCACCTACCAGTATGTTTTGGAGTGTGGGAGGAGACCGGAAGACCTTCAGGAAACCCACACAAACATTGAGAGGACATAGAAACTCTTTGCACATATTGAACTGGGTGGGACTTGAACCCAGGACCCCAGCACAGCAAGGCTGTAGTGCTAACCACTGAGCCACCGGGCTGCAAGGCTGTAGTGTTAACCACTGAGCCGCCATGCTTTTATTGATATATACCTGCGATTGGTAATAAATGTATATTCATCTACTATAGATGACTTTGTGAGTAGGTGCTTGATAGTTGATATTTATCGTGGTCAATGCTGTATTTTTTGATACAGAGCTCCCAATCCTCTGCACTCGAATCACAATATTCATTCTTCCAACTGGCGCCACTAGGGGGCACTCAGGAGCTCAGTGCATAGTGTTTTATATACAGTAGGACTTCAATACAAACTGATAGTTAAGGGATTCTTATATATGGGACCCTCCTGCGCATTTACCTTTAAAGAAACACACAAGTCACAGCTGATTCATTGAATTATACCTTGTGCAGGGCCTGAGGCAGGAACAATCCTCTAGGTCAGTGGTGGCGAACCTATGGCACGGGTGCCAGAGGCGGCACTCAGAGCCCTTTCTGTGGGCACCCGGGCCATCGCCCCAGCGCACCAGACAGAACTCAAAGAATCTTCCTGCAGTTCCAAGCAACTTAAAAGTTGCTGCTTTCGGACATATTTTGAAACTGACTTTGCTACTTGGGACTGTAGGAAGAGGGAGAATGAGTAGACAGGGCCGAATTATCTTTGGAGGACCTTCTGCTGGCCCCACGATTCTCTGTGTACAGAGGGAGACTGGAAAGAAGCTCAAATGATGCAAACTTTCCTTCTTTCTACTGTGTTGCTGCCCTCAGGAGGCCAATATGCTTGAAAGTTGTTGAACAGGAAGCAATAAGTTGGCACCTTGCAATAAATAATCAGGGTTTTGGGTTGCAGTTTGGGCACTCGGCCGCTAAAAGGTTCCCCATCACTGCTCTAGGTTCTAGCAAGGTTCAAGGCGTACCATGAAAATGAGTCCTGCTCCTCCCTCAATGGACTAGCTCTGACCGCAGTGTTTCTTTAAGAAAATATAAAATACGAAAATAGAAATTTCGCGTCATTTCTCCTTTTCCCCTAATTTCCTCCATTGTGCAGCGACATGCAGTTCCCCTTTGCCCTCTGCAGTTTTATGTTATGACTTTCACTCGTGTCATTATGTGGCGTCCTCTGAGTATTCGAGCAATGACACCAAGTGCTGTCCTCATTTCACGGAATTTCATGGTTTTCCCTGTCGGGTCCTGGAGAAAAGCCAAAAATATACAAACATAACAAATAAAGGAAGCACTTAACCTCCAAGAGGCCGGAGGGGAGCGACCAGAGGAAAGTGAGGTACCGGAGAGCAAGGCGGTAAGACAACCTCATTGTATGGAGGAGGAGACCTGCGGAATACAACCTGTGATATTTTATAGAAAAGTTCTACATAAAAATGTAATAATTAAGTACATCATATACATAACAATACAAACCAAACATAATATACAATATATACAAAATATATACAATATCTTACCTGCTGGTCCAGCCCCATTCATACCTAGCAAAAATAATAACTTACAATACAACGAAATGAATGAACACCAAATACCACAACCCCCACCCAACCGATTATCACAACCTAAACCAAACCAATAAACAAACACAAGCCACACCCACAAATAAACATAAATGACTATAAATATACATAAACCCACCCCACACCCTCTAATAACAAACCACCCCACACAGATCACATCCCACGCCTATTTTTTGTTATTTTTAAAATTCATTTAAATATATACTAAAAAACACAGAATACACATAACACTACACTGCACTAGATCCTAAACCCCACTATATACAATATATACAGTATTTACAACATAGCATAAAGAAAACAGAATACAAATAAAACCTTAACAACATCAATCCAAACCACATAAAGCCCAGGTTCGGCGCCTGCAAACCCAACATCACTACATGCCCAGATACAAAACAAAAATCTACTGTGCAGCATCAGCCCAACACCAGGAGCGGAGATGACAGACTAAGGGACACTAAAGGAGAACCCCCTCCAAAGGAGAGAGGCCCTCCCCGTGCCCAGCCCCTCATACTCCAGAGAGCGCACCTTCACCAGGAGGGGAGAGGACAGACTAAGGGACACTAAGGAGTTGGGTTCAGTTTGGGCACTCAGCCGCTAAAAGGTTCGCCATCACTGATGTAGAGGATTACGGAATACCATTCCACCTCTGTTTCAATTGTTTTTGGAGATTACCACCAGGTTGCTTCACAGGTGCGACTTTGTCCACGGAGCTACAGAGTCAGATGGCAAGTTCGTGGTCACAGACAGGCAGGAGGTCAAGGCAGGCAGCAGAGGCTCAGGGTCAGTGGCAGAGCAGAAGGTCAGGGCTGGCAGCGGAGGAGCATAAACGGGAACAGGTCCGGGGTCACAACGGGAGGTCAATACACAGGAATATCGCAAGGGTAGTAGCTTTTCCTTAGATATATAGCACGAAGATCCGTGCTGGGAGAAGCCGGCTTTTATCAAATTCCGGGAAGTGGCCAGCACCAATTAGCAGTGCACTGGCCCTTTAAATTTATGAGTGCCTAGTAGATGGGGATGCGTGTGCTGGGAAGACGGGATGGGACCAGAAGCTTGGAGAGGTGAGTGATGCAGGCAGTGCGGGGGCGGCGCAGAGAGGGGCACGGGTGCGCATGCGACCCGGGACGTGAGTCGCAGCAGCACCCGTGACAATTTTATTCTTCCCTGATGAGGAATGACATGTTATCTTGAATTCAGGTGCATAATTGTTGGGTTCAGTTTGGGCACTCAGCCGCTAAAAGGTTCGCCATCACTGATGTAGAGGATTACGGAATACCATTCCACCTCTGTTTCAATTGTTTTTGGAGATTACCACCAGGTTGTTCCACAGGTGCGACTTTGTCCACGGAGCTACAGAGTCAGATGGCAAGTTCGTGGTCACAGACAGGCAGGAGGTCAAGGCAGGCAGCAGAGGCTCAGGCTCAGTGGCAGAGCAGAAGGTGTCAGCACCAATTAGCAGTGCACTGGCCCTTTAAATTTACGAGCGCATAGTAGATGGGGATGCGTGTGCTGGGAAGACGGGATAGGACCAGAAGCGTGGAGAGGTGAGTGATGCAGGCAGTGCGGGGGCGGCGCGGAGAGGGGCACGGGTGCGCATGCGACCCGGGACGTGATTCGCAGGAGCACCCGTGACAATTTTATTCTTCCCTGATGAATGACATGTTATCTTGAATTTTGTAGACCTTCAGGTGCATAATTGAAGGGTCAAAGAGAGCATAAAATGGCGGCAACATGGTGAAATTATCTTCACACACATTTTTTTTTAATAACCTGCAATTGAAGAAATGTATAAGTAGGGAAGATGAATTAAACTAAATGCAAATGTCCAGCTGAGAATACTCCTTTAAAATACCCAGGTGCCAAGATGCATTGATCCATTTTCCAAGGGATAGGGGATAACAATCTGACCTGTGGGGATCCTACCACTTGGGAGACCTGTTCTCGCACATTGCTGCAGGCAAGAGATAGCCAGCTCATTTCCAGTACTTTCATAGTGAATAATGTGTCAGGGAGCATGTCTGTCCATCAACAGGAAGAGGACCCCCACTCTCATGACTAGTGAGGGTCTAAGCGGAGGGGGTGACATTATTACTTGGTACAACCTGGGCCTCTCCTCTAAGTGATTGAGAAGTATTGTCACATTAGAATGTGGTCTTTAAAGAGGACCTGTCACCTAAATTTTCGGCACTAGGAGATGCTTACCAAAGTAAGCAGCTCCTAGTGCTTGATCAAACGCTGCAGTGTTAAGGAAACCTCCGGTAACGCTATCAAACACTGCGGCGGGGTACAGTGTAATCATCAGACTGCTTGCAAAGCTGTCCGATGTATTTATGAGGGGGCGGTCCGAGGTGCTGCCTCTTCCCCGGACCGCCCCGCTCGCTCCATAGGCCGGCAGTGACTCTCGCGCGCTATGCGGCAGTCACCGCCCCTAGCCACGCCCCAACCCCGCCCCCTCATGAATACGTCGGACAGCTTTGCGAGCTGTCCGACAATTACATTGTACCCCGCTGCAGTGTTTGATAGCGTTACCGGAGGTTTCCGGTAACGCTATCACTCTAACACTGCGGCGTTTGTTCAAGCACTAGGAGCTGCTTACTTTAGTAAGCCGATAAATGGGGTGACAGGTCCTCTTTAAGCCTTATATGTGGCTCCTCTGGCTTTCAGCATTGACAGTCATCACCAGGCGAAGAAACAGGTCCTTGTCAGCCTTGGAGCACAGCACAGTCACCAGGTAAAGTACAGGTGATTGTGTGATGGCAGTGTGCCCTGCAGGCCTGGTTACCTGGCAACATGGTGTAAGGCTTGTCAGGACAAGGTGCCCGTGCTAGGCCTGGTGATTGTATATTATCTATCTATACCATAGAAGTGCAATTACATGAAGCTTTATTGGCAGGACAAAATGAAAATTAGAATTGCTAAAGTATCTAGAGGATGGGGATGGGGGACATGGGGCGCAGGGTGATGGAGTGGTGTGGGGTGCAGGGGTTTAGAGGGCTATAGGAGTATATCTATCTTTTATCTTATCTATCTTATCTATGCTATGCTGGTGCACCTAGCAATGATAAAATCATTGCCCCAGGCACCTACGAGTAGCCTGGCACCCAATTGGCAAAGATAAATCAATCTAATCTGTTTCATTTATGTCTCATATCTCTCTATATCTATCTATCTATCTATCTATCTAAGATTAAATATTGTGGTGTAAACAGGGCTTTAATCTATGGATCTACCATGACAGCATAATCACAAAGTAACCAAATACTTGGTATTCTGTTACCCATAAACAGAGAGGGAAGAAGTCTCCAAGAAGACTCTGAACTGCAGGGGGTGACCGGGAGGTTGGAGTCTGAGTGTAATAATCTCTATCGTGCAGATTGTAATAGCATTAGACGGTGAGAAATACATTTACATTCCAGGATTGTTGTGGAACAAAGCAGTTATAGAAAGCTGAAAGCACAGCAGTGTTGAGGGCCCAAGTCCAGTACATCCAGGAATATAAATGCATTTTTTTTTACCGTCTGATGCTACTAAAACACCACACAAAGTATTATACTAGCAGTACCTGCAGACACAATCCATCTTAATAATATTTGGATGAATCGGACAATCACTTTTGTTTGTGACGAAGTATCAAGCGGTCACACTCTCCATCCCCGTGGAGAATTAAATGCACACTCAGCTGAATAATTATAATTTAGCAACTTCCATTATTGAAGATGACAGACCTGATATTGCGCTGTGAAACACCTCTTGGTACAGGGACCAACCTTCAGAGCGGGAGGCGTAAGCCATTACATCCAATTATCATGGCATAGTCACTGGACAGGGTTCTTTTACACTCTTTGAAATTTTACACTTTTCATCACTAGGATGCAATTACCAGACATGACCCATGGACTTATAGGGAGCGCTATATCTACAAAAATGTAGTCAAGAATGTAATCTTTAAAGGAAATCTATCATTAAAATCCATCATGATAACCTGGATCATAGACCCAGGCCCGTGACTGTGGGAATTTCTTCTATATGTTATGCATGGCCTCCCTCCTTCTAAAACAACTTTTTAAAATATGCCCCCACTCCCCCCCCCCCCCCATGGTGATTTCCTTTCTCAAAGATGCGGCATTTTTGAGCTAAATTACGGGGGCAGATTTCTTTTAACCGGCCCATCGAGATCCGCGGCGCGTTCTCTGCGGCGGATTCGGGTCCGGCGGGATTTATTAAGGTTCAGTTCCTCTGATGTTCACTAGGTGGCGCTGCTGCGCTTAAGTCCCCGAAACGCACTGGAATACCACCGAGCCGGCTGAGTGAAGTAAGTGCAGCTCCCGCGAAACAATTTTTAAAAAAATGCGGTGGTTTTTCTTAATCCTCGTGTTCTTTCGTTCGGCCACGGACCCCCCATTTCTGTTGTTGCGTGCACAATGCAGCGCCGAATTGCGCCACAAATCCGAGCGTGTGTGACAAAATCCCGGGCAATTCAGGGGGAAATCGGCGCAATCGGAAATATTTGGGTAACCCGTCGGGAAAACGTGAATCGGGCCTTAGTAAATGACACCCTATATGTTTCCAGACAATTTTCTTCTGCCCAGCAATAGTATTTAGAGAAAAATCTGTTTTTTTTATTGCAAATAAGCATTATGTGCACCAGGGGCGGGAGGCCTGCTCTGTGCACCGTGCGAGAGCACTGATAAACCGGGGAAAACCGCATGGCCCTAGTCATGATAGATCGTTGTGCAGTTTCGTATGGGGCAATACGTCAGTAATTGCGCCATAGTTTAGGGCTTGTACGGCACTTTTCTGATCTCCCAATTGACGTGAAGGGTAAGGAAACAAACAAAAATGGATAAGTAGGGCGACTCTCTGTACAAATCACAGAAAGCATACTGGAAAAAAAAAACAAACAAACGGGATATGTTGAATGAAGCCCTCACTTGAACATTGATAGTCACATTGAAATCCCATTGTCATCACTGGGTGATGGAAATACGGAAGCGGAACGCAAAAAGAAAAAATAGTGCCATCTCTATAGTGTTACTAGGGTACGCACCACATAGGCAGGGTATGGGGGGGGTACTATGGGGCCCAGTCTTAGCTGTTTTCGTGGGTAGGCTATTTGGGCAAGGACCTATTCAGACCTTATCTAAACTAGCAGGAACCAACAGGCATTAGTAAGGGGAAACGATCCTTTTGATGAAGCAGGGAGAGAAATACGGCCACTTGCCTAGAGGAAAAATCCGGACCACCATGGAGGCCATTCCATACCGCGCCCCCAGTGGTAAAAGTGTTGTAATATATATTCTTGTCTAGGTGACTCGATGTTAGCTCAGAATACTATTCTAAACCGGAGGGAAAATCAGGTTGAACAATACATTGTAGGAGCAAAGTGCACAGCAGGGTGAGGACACGCCCCACAGTGTAATACAGTCCAGGGACAATCCCTAAAGGCGTATCGGGGTAGGATGAAGGTTAGGTCACTCAGGTCTTATAACTGAAAGGAGACAAGATGCGGAAAACTCAGCCATAATGGAGGCACATTTCAATCCTGATCCCCTCCCCATAGTGTGGATATTGAAAGGAAACTGTTGTAGATACTTCTTTCACTTTTCGAGACTTTGACTGAATGTAGCGGCGGCTGATGCTGTAGTAACAGATGCTATGCTGTGTACCCACAGCCAGTAATTGGATACACCACTGCTACTACTATACACTACTGGGCAGGAGGGTGCCTTGAGCAGAAAGGTGTCCTACTACACAGATGGTACCTCTACATAGCTGGTCCTACTACACAACTGGTCCTACTACACAGTGGTTACTACCCAGTGTTCTTCCTCTACTGATAGTCCTCCTAAAAAGATGGTCCTACTACAAGCTGGTCCTCAAGACAGATGGTCATCCTACACGCTGGTCCTCCTACACAGTGGTCCTCCTACACAGATGGTCTACTACAAAGCTGGTCCTACTACACAGCTGGTCCTACTACACAGATGGTCTCTACACAACGGGTCCTACTCACAGCTGTCCTACTACACAGCTGATCCTACTACAAGCTGGTCCTCCTACACAAGCTTGTCCTACTTACATAGCCGTCCTACTTACATTAGCTTTGGTCCTCCTACACAGCGGTCTCCAAACCAGATGGTCCTACTACAAGCTGGTCCTCTACACAGATGGTCCTAATACAAGGTGTCCTCCTATATGATGGTCCTCCTACACAGCTGGTCCTAATACATAGCTGGTCCGAATTTACACAACGGTCCTACTACACAGCGGGTCATACTACAAAGGGGTCCTCCTATACTGATGGTATCTCATAGTGGTCCTCCTTACACAGCTGGTCCTCCTACACAGCTGCGTCCTAATACAAAGGTGTCCACCTATTATGATGGTCCTCCTACACCAGATCGGTCCTACTACATAGCTGGTCCTATACACAACTGGTCTACAAAAAGCTGAGGTCCTACTACAAAGGTGATCCTCCTATATTGAGGGTCCTACTACATGCTGGTTCATCCTACACAGCTGGTCCTACTACCAGATGGTCCCCCTACACAGCGGTCCAACTAACAGCTGGTCCTACTCCACAGTGGTCCCCTACACAGCTGGGTCCTCCACACAGCTGGTTTGTAAAAAAAAAATACACAGATGGTCCTACTACACTACTGGTCCTCAACACAGCTAGTCCTCCTACAAGCTGGTACGCCTAACAGGCTAGTCCTGCTCCAAAGCTGTCCTACTACACTGCTGGTCCTACTCACAGCTGGTCCTCCTCCACTATCGGTCCTCCACCACAGCTAGTCTCTACACAGCTGGTCCTACTACACTGTTGGTCCTCTACAAAGCTAGTCTACTACAAAGTGGTCCTACTACACTGCTGGTCCTCCGACACAGCTAGTCTCCACACAGCGAGTCCTACTTAACAAAGCTGGTCCTACTACATGCTGTAGGTCCTATACACATCTGGTCCTCCTACACTCTGGTCTCATACACAGCTAGTCCTCCACCCAGCTGGTCCTACTACAATGTGGTTCCTCATACACAGTTAGTCTACTACAAAGTGGTCTTACTACACTGCTGTCTCCTACACAGCTAGTCCTCCTACACAGCTAGTCCTACTACAAAGCTGGTCTACTACACTGCTGGTCCTCCTAACTTAATGGTCTCCTACCACAGCTAGTCCTACTACAAAGTGGTCCGACTACCACAGCTGGTCCTACTACACTGTGGTACCTCCTAAACAACTAGTCCTACTACAAAAGCTGGTCTACTACATGCGGGTCCTACTACCGTACATAGCTTGGTACTTTACACAGTGGTCCTCCACCAGCTAGTCCTCCTACACAGCTGGTCCTACTAACAGAAGGAGGAAGGACTGGGCTTGACCGGGATACAAGTTGTGACACCTTCCATCAGGAAGGTTTCTAAGTATTTTGTGCCGTTTTAATCCTACTGTAATTATCTGGACTAGTTCTGTTAAATGTTTATTCTTTTGTCACTTTTCTGGTGCAGGTAGTGTCACTTCAGCACTCTAATCATAGACCATGTGCCTAACCAGGGTGTGAGATTTGGGGGTGCATTCAAGCCTGGGCCCAGGAGCTTAGGGTGGTGGCACACGTGATTGTTTTGGCGTTTGTTTGCAATGGTAACGGTGCGTTGGGATGAGCCTCCGGTTTGCATTAGTTTAATGCAAAACACCGGCGGCTCGTCCCGATCGCAGTCGTGCAGGGGTGGCGGCTTGGTCTGCGTTTGCAAACGCGGCCAAAAGGCATGTGTGCCCACCACCTAGGCCGCGGTTACACGTAACGCTAGGCATCTGTTCATAACGCGACACTAGCGCAAAGAGGGAGGCCCTCGGCCAGAACGCACTGCGTTTCCAGGGCACCAACACGCCACCCCCCTGACCGATGATCCAGCCCCGAGCGCATGTGTTCTCTTGGAAACGTATGTGCGTTACGGACGAGAACCTTCCCCTGTGCACTAGCGTCGCGTTATGAAACGGACGCCTAGCGTTACGTATGGACGCGCCTTAGGAAGCCCATCTGTTGTATGTTCCCCATTTGAAGAGACCGCACTGTAAAACGATAAATTATAGTTAAGGTCTGAAACAGATTTTGAATATTGTTGGTCCCATTACCCTGGGATGTGGTCCATATTCTTATATTTGTTGTCTTTGGTACGGTATTATGTTGTTTGTAGGTTGTTTGTTTGCTGTTATGTTTGTTGTACCTGGTGTTATCAGATGTGATTATGTTGGTAGTTTTTTGAACAAGACTTTTTCGGCACTTACAGAAGTTTCCTTTAACTTTGGTTCTGTTTTCTGCTAAAAAAGAAACTTTCTGTTCTGCTGCACAATCGCTGCGCAGCGCCCACTGCCGAACACATGGCGACATATTTAATATTTGTATATGAGGATACTCGCACACTCCCTTCCTGCGCTACTTACCCCATTCTTATAAAGTCTTACGTGAAAAGTTTGTGTTCCTAGATCTTTGCCCTGGAGAAGAGAACAAATCCCATCCCAAATTCTTTCTGCCAGTATCTACCTCCCCCCCCCCCTCGCCTGCAGGTTCTCTAAGTTGGAATGTGACTCTGCAAGAGGAGAAAGACGAAGAATGTAACGAAGTGAGATAGGGAACTGACAGTGAGAGGAAGTTATGGATCTGTGTGCTCGTTATCAGCCGATTCAAACTAGGGTGACGCTTATCTTTCATTGGATCTTCTACGTGATGACACTTGTGTGTCATGGAATAAGGAGGATACAGCAGAGTGACAGACAAGGGGTCACCACCGTGTCCATGTTATGGAAATCAATAGCTGCATTATTGGTGAAGCCGAACCCAAGAGCTGACAATTTGTTTACCCATGTGTATAGGGGATTACCTTCAAGAAATGGGATGCAGGCCCGGGCTTGAGCGGTTATCTCTTCATCTTCTGCTGATACCACATACTTCTCCACGCATTCGTTCTTCGTACATCTGCCTCCGCTGACCATGTTGAACAGGACCGTGGATGACACGGCGATGATGGCGTTCTGCGGTTGGGGCTTGTGGAGGTGAAGCGAGAGTTGTGATGAGGATTTATGACACTGCGGCGGAGTTATTGCTGCGACTGGTGGTACTCACCAGCTTTAGGCTTCTTCTTGGGTGGCGTGCTGTCGTAGAAGGCCTTTGCGGCCTGGGTAGTTGCTGGGCTGCTGCTTCAGCAGCTGCGGAGGTGATTGCCGGGTCGGTCCGGAGAGCTCGCTCATTGTGTCGCCTTCTCTTCTGGACGTCAGTGAGCCCGGCGGATCCTTTACTAGCAGTCCTTGGCGATGTGTCTTCAGCTGTAGCTGTAAATAATGGATGAGACGATCAGAGGGAGCCGGGCACGTCAATATACAGGTTAGGGGAAACTTCCTTGTCCCTTACGTAAAAAGACAAGACAGGGATAGGAAAGCGAAACAACGCCCTTGCTCTATGATCACCCCCTGGAGGGAGGGGGTTGGTTAATGGGCTTAGGGAGGCGACGAAACTCAGCCCCTCCACATACCAGGCATTTAGGGGGGTGATGATCCGCCCCTCCTGTGTAACTACTGCATAACAATACACACCCCATACTGTGGCGGGTGCTCGCCCCTCCGGTGTGTTACTACCGCAACAATACACCACCCATAATGCCCTGAGCGTCACACTAATACACAATGACATCACCACTGTTCCATGTTCATCAAGATTAGCAGGAGCTGAAGTGGCATATACTGTACATAGAGAATTACCCATGGAACTGTGGCCTTCAACCTTAACTTTCTGGTTGTTGCAAAAACTACAACCCCCAGCAATCCCCGGTGTTGCCAATTTCACCTTCAGTCCAATGTAAAACAATAACACACAAAAGTATTATAAAATTTAATTTGCCTGGATCGGTTCTCCGGTCTTAAGCTACTCATCTGTTAATAGTTATTGCTTAAATCTACATTCGTCCAATCTGACTACCGCTATTAGTATCTCTTTTCTAGTGTTGGTCAATAAAGCTTTGTTGACACATAACATAATAGTGCAAACCCCCTGCCAATGTATAGGCAAGGGGGTAGTTGGGAATATAAGGCCCTCTACCTGGTGTCAGGGATCCATCTGGTGCACCTGCGCAATCACCCAAGGGATAATGTAGGGAGAGAGCTCAGGTAATTGCCAGCTGGTGTAAGTTCACTGGAAAGGCAATAGTTAATGGGTTGTAAGATGTTATCAATTATGTGATGTATTGTAAACTGGAGTGTGTTGGAGGAGGTGCAACCACTGACCAGGGGGAGTTAAAACCCCGTGCTGTGGGAGCACATGGTCCGACCTCATGGTCAGCACTTTAGCACATGATGAGTGAAAAAGGACAGTGGGGCATTCGGGTCCCTGCGCAAAATCCTGAGGTGCGTTGTCAGACAAGGATGAAGTGTGCCGCAATCCACGTAGATCGCTTGCGCCCGCCGCTATCCTGCATGGGCGATCCCCCCGCTAGGTCCTATCAGAGTTCACCTTCTTCTTCCTGGGAATGTAAGTTCTTGGCTTGCGACCACCATTTCAATTTTAAATACCTAGGCTTCAGTCGGAATCCGTCGGATTGTCTGACTGCCCGACCGCGATTTCTTCGCATGCAAGCGGCACCATATGTGCCAAATCTGATCGTGGTGTGACACAATTCCCCTTCTAAATGGGCGCACATCGGAAAAAACGTCGGCAGAGACGTAGTAAAATCAACCCCAGTGTGGAGCACACCTTTAGTAATAAACAGAACCATCCCAAGGACCAGCGTCACATCTGGACACAGTCCATCTCCATCTCACCGTCGGCATCTACTACAGGCGGTGCGTATTCTGAGGACCACTCTCCATGACCACTCCAGTAATCCGAATCTGCTGTGAGCCCGGTTCGGCCCCGTTGCCTGATACCTGTTAAATAAAGAACGGTGAGGTGATTGCAAAAATTGCTTCTGCCTGTCCAGGATGGGCTGTTACCACCACAGGCTCCCCATCCATTACCCAGGGACTCATCCTACAAGACACTCAGGGGTTTGTCCCAGGGAGAAACCCAGTACATCCGCCTCTCCCTCTATATTTCTTGCACACACCACCTGCGGGAGACTGCCGGTGTAGGACAAGCCTCCGTCCCATACAAGCACCGTTGACACTAGCGTGCCTAGGCCGCAACCGCCAGCCACTCGGTACTCTGGGCCCGGCGGCCTCCAGGCCCAAGGAAAAGGCTAGACCCCGCGGTGGGGGAAGTTGCAATTAGACTATGCAGTCACACATCTTACAGCTCAGCTATGCACTACAAGAAGCTTCATGGTGAAAGGAGGCATAGATTTGGAATCAGGATGGAAAAGATTTGCACAACTAAAATTATATCTCCAGATTATATCCGAGGTAGAGTGGTAATAAGAAAAAACATGGCCATCAAAAGCGCACCATCTGGGGGGGTTGTTTTAGGAATGTATTGCAGTGACATGTCAAGGAAACTGAAATTACCACTCACTCCTGTAGAAAGGTGGGGCCCTGTTTCTAGGAGAAAAAAAAAAAAACTGTCGTAAATTACTGGTTTTTAAATATACCCCCAAGGGAATTCATGGAGCTGCTAGCAAAGATTTTGGAGCATCTAAATAGTTGTCTCATAAAGGAGTCCCAAAAAAAAGGGGAGGGCAGGCAGTAAACCCAGCATCTTATAGCGTCTGAAGTGGAGGTGGCGGGGACTCCGCATCATATAGGAGCCCTGAAGATGGGGAGTGCAGGTACACCCAAAATTTATAGGAGTCCTTAAAGGGGAGGAGCAGGGTTCCCAGCATCTCTATTAGAGTCCCTGAAGGGAATTGAAAGGGCATTAGGAGTCCATGAAAAAAGGGGGGGGGGGGCAGGGCCTCCTAACATATATATTAACTTGATGCAGGGAGTCCAGGTAGAGTTTGGGAAATGTGACTGCTATAAAAACATAATGGGGCTCATTACAAGGGTTTGCGGATGTTACTTTTTCTTGTGAACTCTGAGTGACCAGGTGAGTAAATGCGCCCAATATCCCCCACAGGTGCTCCCATAAAATAGACATGATAGCTAAGCCAGAGTGATGGGGAGTATAGGTGGCCAACCTACACCGAAACCTATTAATGTTCAAATTCGGATTGCCGCCCTTGAGGACACCAATTACAATAGAAAGAGATGGAGAAATTTGATTATAGCTTCATTCCAGGGTCCCCTGAGGAGGAAGGGGATCCGACAGGAGATCCACAAAAAGCTCCACAATTAAATAGCAGCTTCATATAAGCAAGGAAATTTCATTTCTAGGAATTCACTTTTATGTGAGAACTAATGCGCTTATTATTTACAAAAAAAACTCTCGAAAGTCTTGGTGAAAAAGAGCAGAGAACAGAAGAAGGAGTCATTTTTACCGGAGAAGATGAGTCAAGCTTAGGAGCTGGATGGGGAACAATCAATTCAGAAGGCTAATATCTTTGAGTTGTATAGTACATAGAAGAACATGTCCTGGTGTATATTAATAATAATATTGTGCTCTACAGACCAGAGATGCAGGCAGGCAGTTGGGAATATGAGCTGGAACTAAAAGATCAGTTACTATATTTTTTACACACAGGAATATGTTCTGTTCTGTAGCAGACCACAAGCCTGATGCAATCTGAAGATGAGATTCTTATATCAGCCACGACTGTTTTCAGGTGCTATAGGGCAGTACTTGTGACTCAGTGGTTCGCACTACAGCCTTGAAGCGCGGGGTCCTGGGTTCACGTACCATAAAGGTCACATCTGACAAGAGTTTGTCGTTTCTCTCTGTGTGTGCGTGGGTTTCCTCCGGGGTCCTCGGTTTCCCCCCACACTCCAAAAATTACTGGAGGTTGATGATTGTGAGCCCTTGGGACATGGGACCGATTTGGAAAACTCTGTGCAGCGATGAGTAATCGGTGTGTGCATTATAAATAATGAATTATTATTATTAATTATAGAAAACAATAGGGCATCAGCGGGTGAAAAAATCCTGAGCTTCTAAACATGACTTATCTCAGGGAAAAAATAGATCTTCTAGCAGCTTATTTTCCACCAGATGTTAGCTGATATTTTTTTTCTAAGTAACTGGGGTGAGATTCTCCAAGCAGGAATCTAGAATGGACATTTCATACTATACTGAGGGAGAGAGGCTGGTAATTTATGGGGTAGGTATAAAATTGGTGACTGTAAGTAATAGGGGGGTCATTACGCAGCAAAAAAGGTGCAAAAAAAACAACGGAAAATGGGAAAAAAATGAAATAAATGACCCCATAATGTCCGATAATAATGGCATTAATTCCCCAAACCATTAATGCTTTCTATAATGACATCAATAGGGTTATATATAGGGGCACATTACTCAAAACAGACTCTGAGAATTGCATCCTTTACCCCCTCTATGCCACAGTTGGGCGTGGAAGGAGGAGCGGTGCCACGCTGTTGCAGGGGCCGGCTCTCTTTGGACGTTACTGCTCTAGCCTGCGCACGTCAGAGCCAGCGGCTTCCAGGGATTTGGCGCTACATATTATACACCATTTATGCCAGTGAGTGTCAGATGTCAGCCCGACTTCAAGTCTACAGGGGCCTTATAAAAAGGTCCCAAATACAAGCAAAAAGGATAAGTGATAATGTCCTATGATGGGCCCATGGGAAGCTTCTCCCGCATACATGACATCCCATTAATATCTAACTATAGGGTCCCAGATAATGTGCCCTACTATAATGTATTGGGTTTTTTGTCCCCAATATTGCCAATGGGGGCGCATTTATCATACAGGTGCTGGACCATTTACCCTACGTATAAGCTATAAATGCCACCTACCAGATTCTAGCAGGAGGCGCCGCCCTCTGGATAAATTCCGGTGGGCGTTCGGCCGGCGCCTTTTGGCGCAAAGCACTCTACTTAAGGACGGACCTGCCATAGAATTGCAACCTCACATGGAAGTCAGTGCGCAGATGTGAGCAGGGGCGGACTGGGAAGGAAAATTAAAGTGGCCCTGGAAAAAGGGGCCCCCGTGTTGTGGTTGGTACCAAACTCAGAGGATGGAGTAAATAAGTAGGCAGGGTCAGAATAACCACAGCCATGTTTTGTGGTAGGTTTTAGGTTACTATGCACAAAATGCAATTATATGATATTGATTTTAATTGAAACTATCTATATTTGTTTCTGCATCAGCTTTAGGTGAAAATTTATGATTATGAGGTTTCTGAAGCAGCTGAAGGTGTTTATTATAAATTCTACAGCGCTTGAAGGTGAGAGTTATAAGGCTGCAACAGTCAAAAGGCGGTTATATGATGTCTGCAACAGCTGAGCTGTGTATTATGAGTTCGAGCAGCCGACGGTGTGTATTATGTGGTTATGCCGCAGCTGGCACGTATTATGGGTCGGCAGCAGCTGAGGTGCCTAGTAGATGTTCTGTAGCAGGCTGAGGTTTGTATTATGAAAGGTTTATGCAGCAGCTGAGGTTTGTATGTTAAGGTTTTCTGCAGCAGCGAGGTTGTATAGATAGTATGATGTTATGCCAGCTGAGGTGTGTATTATGATGTTAGGCAACAGCTGAGGTTTGTATGTTGCGGTTCTGCAGCAGCTGGTGTGAGTAGTATGAGGTTATGCAGCAGCTGATGATGTGTGTTATTATGATGTTTAGCAAGCAGCTGAGGTTTTTTTTTTGTATGTTGAGGTCCTAACCGTGCCTGTGGTGAGTAGTAATGGGTTCGCAGCAAGCTGAGTGGATATGATTGTCGGCAGCAGCGAGGTGTGTATTATGATGGTTCGGCAGCAGCTGAGGTGTGGATTATGATGTTATTGCAGAGCTGAGGTTTGTATGTTGAGGTTCTGCAGCCAGCTGGATGGTAGTTAGTATGATGTTCTGCAGCAAGCTGAGGTGTGTATTATGATGGTCTGCAGCAGATGAGGGTTTGATGTTGAGGTTCTTCTTTTACAGCAGATGTGGTGAGTAGTATGAGGTTCTGCAGCAGATGAGGTGTGTATTATGATGTCTGCAGCACGCTGAGTGTTATAATGATGTTCTGCCAGCAGCTGAGGTGTGTATTATGATGTATGCAGAGCTGAGGTTTTGGTATTTGTTAAGGTTCTGCAAGCAGCTGAGGTGTGGATTATGATGTTATGCAGCAGCTGAGGTTTGTATGTTGAGGGTCTGCAGCAGCTGAGAGTGTGTTATGATGGTTGCAAGCAGGGAGGTTGGTGTATTTTTGTATTATGAGTTATGCGCAGCTGAGGTTTTGTATGTTGAGGTTTACAGCAGTGTGGTGAGGAGTTGAGGTTTCTGAAGAAGATGAGGTGATGTATTATGATGTTCTGGCAGCAGCTGAGGTGTGTATTATGAGGTTCTGCCAGAAGCTGAGGTGTATAATTATGAGTTCTCAGCCCGTGAGGTAGAGTGAGGTGAGGGTTGTATATGTTAAGGTTTATGCCGAAGCTAGTGTGTTTAAAGGACCACATGTCGTCAGGTTCTGTGTCTCTTGTCCTGTCACCTCTCTTTTGGAGAGCCTCACAAGGATCATCCAGCACTTTTTAGTTCAATTATACCTTATCATTGTAAAAATCTTATTTTCTTTATTATGTAAATGAGGCTGGTCCAATGGAGGGAGGGCAGGTGGATGTACACATGTTCCCTTCCCCTCTCCTCCCCCTGACTCATGTCTGTGTGTAATGTATAGTAAAGCATGTTGGTGTCTGTTGCTGCATCTGATGACTGCTGCATCCTCCTAATACACAGAAGACACAGACATCAGCTACACAGAGTACCTGACAAAGGTTGCCTTATAACATGGCGCCTGGAGATGTTGTATCTCTCCTACCACACAAAGGCTGCCAGGGGGGCGCAGCACCAGAAGCACACATTATACAGTCTACATCATATACAGGCAGGCTCAGTCATTGTATAGGAGTATCTCATACACAGGTGTAGGGGGCGTCAGCACCAGGAAGCACATCATTATACGCATCACTCATTATAAGGCAGTTCAGCTCATGTGTATAGGAGTATCTCAGACACCAGGATGCACGGGGGCACAGCACCAGAGGAAGCACTCATTATACAGCCTCACCTCATTATACAGGCTGTCAGTATGCAATGGGTGTGGCCTGTGCCTCCCACTCATGAATAGAGTGGACGCTTGATATGCTATGCTTCATTGGAATTTTCCAGGTCATTGCATACAGGCTTGAGGACCTCATGCTTAGTTTACAGGCATTTGTTGTAGAGGGACAATGAAGGGATAGAGGCAATGCTCTTCTATGGCAGTTTATGAAAATTTTTAGATAGGGGGTTATTTTGCCTGACGGGGTCTCTTTAAATTGTTTTCAGTGCAGAACTGATCGTTATAAGTGTCTTAGTGACATAAGGCCATGGTAAACAAGTGCACACTAGGTGGACACTACCATACACAGTCTACATGACGTAACCCATGTTACTTACAGATTACACCCCTAAGGGCCGTAACATTTTTTTTGTTGCAAGTACTTTAAAAACTTTTAGCATTTTTTTCTGACACATAAGGATCTAGTCACATAATTAATGTTATTAATTTTAAAGCAAATTTTTTTTTGTTGGTTGTAGGGGTTTAAAGTTACAAAACCGGAGAAAATGTACTAAAAATGTAAAAAGGTATTTCCACCCACTTTAAAATGAACTAAAAATGACCATTGTAAATGACAATTCCCTAGTATGGGACGGTCGTTTGATATAAGACTATGATAGTCTGTGGTAAGTTTTTTATCGTGTAAGAGGGAACTTTTATTTTATCAGGAATAGTCATGTTATTCCCAAAATATATGTTAATATTTTGTGTTGTGTTAATTTATATGTCCCCCAGGCGGATAATAAAAGCCCCAGGAGGGGGGCATTTCCATAGTTTGTGTTCTTACATGTTTTTTCTTGGTGAAGGACACACATGGCGTTTTTGGGCCGTTTTTGGGCCGTTTTTACGAAGTGCGTTTTCAGCTCGTTAAAAGCATGCGTTAAAACGCAATAGTTTTTGAAAACGCATGCGTTTTTGTCCGTTTCAGGAAATTGCGCAATGAAAAACGGACAAAAAACGCATGCGGTTCCAAAAAAACGCATGCGTTTTAAAAAAATGATGCGTTTTTAACGCATGCGTTTTTAACGATCTCAAAAACGGCACTTAGTAAAAACGGCCAAAAAACGCCAGTGTGTCTTCACCCTTAGGGTGATGGCACCCTTTTTTGTCCGTTTTTTTTAAGGAAACATACCATTTAAAATGGTAGGGGTAAGCTGGTAAATACCTAGCACCAAGGCTCAGGGTTGAGCTGTGCCGGTGCTACTTCGTTGTAGTGTTATTAATGCGTATCGCGGTTTTTAACACTTTAAAACGTTTATAGCAGAAGCGCCTTCGGCGCTGCGTGCGCACGATCGAGCGCACCTTACATAGGAAGTGCCGGGGAGTGGCACGCGCAGAAGCGACGCTTCTGCTATAATTTAAAAAGTGTTAAAAGCGAGCAGCTACACCGACCATTTGAAATGGTAGGTTTCCTTTAAGCAGTCCGTCAAAAAAGCGCATGATTTTTGACCAGTTTGAATTATTTATGGTCAAAACTTGTCAGACCGATGCGTTCTTTTATCGCATGCATTTTCAATGGACTGCTTAAAAAAACGGGCCAAAACGCGTTAAACGCCAACATTGCCATCACCCTTAAAATGAATGACCCTGTTGGGGAAGATGTCTGGGGCAGAAGCTGTACTGGGCCTGATTAGACGCAAAGCAGCTCTGCTTAACCTTGTTCAGACCTGCGATCATCCCACGACCACCCGGTCTACAGAGCTAGAAGGCAGCGATGCCTCTGCTATTCCCTGGCATAAGCGACTACTGTGCGCTAGAAGGGAAGAAGGCGAAGAAGGCAGAATTTGAATAAAACTCTCTACCTTATCCCCAGCCAAACAGTCGCAGAATCAATCCAAGAAACTGCAGCCATGATGAACAAGTAAATTTTTTACAATCCATCTCGGTGATGCTGCTGATTCTTTGGTTACGATTGAGAGAGAGAGGAAGATATGGGAAAAGATAGATGATAGGACTGGAGAAAATGAGATATTAAGTAGTTAGAGATAACTGACAGATGGGATCTGTATGTATCTTTTATAGGCAGCAGGCCCAGACTAAAGCTTTATGGTGGGCACTCACAAGGCAGGAGCTTTTATCAGCTGCACAATGTGCTCAGCACTTGTGTTCCTGCTGCTCGTGTTGTCCCCCCCTCCCCTCGCCACATGCCGATACAGTGTAAGGTTATCTCACAGAGCTGACCCCTGCTCCACCAATCAGTGAGGGCTCTGCACAGGGGGCAGGGCTCTGTAGGGGCGGGGCTATGCAGGCATCATTGGTGATTCGAGCACAGAGGGGACCGGCCCACCAGGAATTCCCCGGCAGGGGAGGTATGGCCAGTCCAACCTGATGTATGTGAGCGAATTAGCGCCCCACGGCTGGTTATCAATTTCCTCCCTACGCCACCTTCATGCCAAAAGAAGGGTGTACAACAAGGGGGTTGTACGGCAGATAAGTGGGCTCGATACAGCGCTGCCGCCCAGGGGGGTGTTATCAGGAGACGGAAGCCTTAAACGCGGGGGGGGGGTCAGGCACCCCATCATGAGGAATTATGGGCCCAAGTATCATACTCTAACACTAAGTGCACCCACATAATACATGCCCCATAATACATCAAACCATTGAACGCCCCTTAGTGCCAGTTTAAGTAATAGTTCCCTCCCGCACAAAACATTTCATCACTGAAAACACATGTACATATTTCGCTTCCAGACGAAATTAACTTCTAAGTCCCACAAAAGTCAAAAGTTGAAGCACAGGCACCTTCCCAGCGGACGCCATCTGTCGTTGTTTGGTCTTGATAGGATGATGTCTAATGTTTGGCTTAGAGAGTTATCACTCGCTCTCCCTTCCCAAATCAGAGCATGATTTTAGTCCCCTGGGTGAGGAAAAACATGCCAAGCCCTGCCTCATAGCTCGTAAGGGCCTTGACAAATTGAAGCACTTAACTTTATCCGATGAGTCACATAAGGGCCGCGTGAACATGGCTTCATCTACAATTGTCTGAGCGGTTCTTACATACATTCTTAAGATATAAGGAGTCAGGCTTACGCTGACTCTTCATACTTACTGCTCAACAATTACATGTGGTTTTTTTGTTTTTTGTTGTAGTGATTTAATAGGCTTATGGCGCACGGATTGTCTCAAAAAACGTTTCTACCTGGACCGGATCTAGGAGGACTGCTATAGGGGAGGAGAGAGAGCACCATATTATAGGATCGCACCACAAGATGTACATGATCTGTGAAACCCCGACCCCAAGCTGTCATACTTTGGCAAGACAAATGTCATAAAAATGTTTTTATATAACTGGAATTTACTTGTGTATTAAAAAAAAGAAAAAAAAAAGGAAAGTAAGGAATATCAGTAAGGATAAATTCATAGGATTCAGTACGGAGAGTATCTACAGGGGTCTGACACTGAGCACTGTGATAGATAGAGTTACCTTTTTAATAATTATTTTGGGAGGACGGAAGCCCGGCACTGGCCCTGGTTAGCATGGACCCAAGTTTTTTTTTCTATTATGTGGCGGCCCTGGATCTTTTGTAGATAGATAGATACGATAGATGATCGATACGAGATAGATAAATTAGAAATGGAATGGATAGGTGATTGATAATAGATAGCTAGATAGATATGAGATAGATAGATAGATGATAGATAGATATGAGATAGATAATAGATAGATAGTAGTAGAGAGATAGATAATAGATAGATAGATAGATATATGAGATAGATTAGATAGATGATACATAGAAGCAGGGGCTGGACTACTGGAATTTAAAGTGGCCATGGAAAAAGATTAAAAGTGGTCCCATGATATAGGAGGGGCCAATTTACTTTAGGCGTGGCCATCACAAGTAGGCGGAGCGCAACTAAATAATAAGCGACAATAAGGCGTCATTTCACACGTTAGCGTTTTGCTTCTGTTTTGTAACTGAATCAAGATGCACTGGGTGGCCAGCGGCCTATCACAAAGTGTTTGTATGTAAAGCCTGCATTCACAATGAGCGCCCGGGGTCCGCATTGACACAATACGCACTGATACCAATCACATACGTTTGCAAGAGACGCATGGTGTCGGGCGGCGTACAATGCGTTTTGATTCCGTTACAAAGCAAGAATCAAAATGCTAAGGGCGCGTTCACAGGTGGTGTTGCCTGGGTTTTCATTGCGTTTGAAAACACATTACAAAGATGAGGAGGGTGATTTGACTTAATTACATTACTGTTAACATTGCGTTTACAAATTGAAACAGTATGTAATTAGGCAAAATCACCTCTCCTCAGCTGTTTATAATGCGTTTCAAACACAATGAAAAACGGCCTGGTCGTAAAAGTGGACGCACTCTCACACAAAGAATGCGCTAGCCACCCCCCTCCCCACCACACAACAGGATGCACCAGCCCCATCTCCCATATACACCAAACACACACAGCATGCACCAGCCCATCTTCATACACCACACAGGAATGCACCAGCCCCATCTCAATACACACACACAGCATGCACCACCCACTCTCAGTACACACACAAAGAATGCACCAGCCCCATCTCTCATCACACAAAAGCAATGCACCAGCCCCATCTCTCATACACACACACAGAATGCACAGCCCCCATCTCTCATACCACACACAGAAGGCACAGCCCCTCTTCTCATAAACACACAACAGGAATGCACCAGCCCCATCTATATACACACACACAGAATGCACCAGCCCAATCTCCCGGTACAAAACCACAGGCATGCACCAGCCCCATCTCCCTACACCCACCACAGCACTGCACCAGCCTCATCTCCCATAAACACACACAGTATGCACCAGCCCCATCTCCCATACACACAAACAGCATACAACGCCCCATCTCCCATTACACACACACACATACAACAGCCCCATCTACCATACACCACAGATGCACCAGCCCCATCTCTAATAAACACAAACAGCATGCACCAGCCCTATCTCCCATACATACCCAAAAAGCATGCACCAGCCTATCTCTCAACACACACACAGCATGCAACAGCCCCATTCTACATACACACACACAGCATGCACAGCCCCATCTCCCATACACAACACAGCATGCACCAGCCCACATCCTCCCTCCACACACACAGCATGCCCAGCCCTATCTCCCAAACACAAACAAAGCAGCACCAGCCCCATCTCCATACACACACACAGGATGCACAAGGCCCTATCCCCATACACACACACAGCATGCACCAGCCCATTCCCATACACACACACAGCATGCACCAGCCCCATCTCACATACACACACACAGCATGCACCAGCCCCATCTCCCATACAACACCAGGCAGGCACCAGCCCTATCTCCCTTACACACACCACAGAGGGACCAGCCCCATCTCCCATACACACACACACCATGCACCAGCCCTATCTCCCACACACACACAGCCAGAACCAGCCCCATCTCCATACACACACACAGCAGGCACCGCCCCATCTCTATACCACACACACGCATGCACCAGCCCCATTCTCACCTTACAACACACGAATGCACAGCCCATTATCATACACACACACAGCATGCACCAGCCCCATTCCCTTACACAACACAGGCATTGCACCAGCCCTATCTCCCATACACACACACAGGCATGCACCAGCCCATCTCCCATACACACACACAAGCATGCACCAGCCCCATCTCCCATTTACACACACAAGAATGCACCAGCCCCATCCTCATAAAACACACACAGCATGCACCAGCCCCATCTCCTTTACACACACAACAGCATTTACAAAACAGCCCCATCTCCCAGACACACACACAGCAGCACCAGCCCCATCTCCCATACCACCACAGCATTAAACAAGCCCCATCTCCCTGACACACCAAGCATGACCAGCCCCATCTTCCCATATACACACACAGCATGCACCAGACCCAATCTCTCATTACACCACAAACAGAATTGCCCAGCCCCATCTCTAATTACACACACACAACGAATGGCCCAGCCCCATCTCCTTACACCCAAACAGCAGGCACCAGCCCCATCTCCCTTACACACACACAGCAGGCACCAGCCCCATATCCCATACACCACCACAGCATGCACAGCACCATCTCCCCTACCCACAAACAGCATGCCCCAGCCCATCTACCATACACCCAAACGCAGGCACCAGCCCTATCTCCCTTACACACACACACAGCATGCACCAGCCATATCTCCATACACTTTACACACAGCAGGACAACAGCCCCCTTCCAAACCTCCAGCATACCTCTTCCGCCATGTGCTAGGCCCGGGATGTGGAGGTGGGGGCGTGGCCTCCTCGCTCTGTGTAATGTGCAGGGGTGGGAATGTTTGTGAGGAGCTCCGCGCTAGGGCTGTTTCTGCAGGAGGAGAACAGGGCTCCTGCACTTGGAAGAACGATATTCAGTTTACCTTACTCGCAAAAGAATGGAAAAAAAACCGCGCCGCAGAGGATACAGGGTAAAAAGATCAAAAAAATAACCAGTAAAATGTATAGTACAGAAACTGATGATCCTCCGCCTCTATCGTTCATCCACTCCACATTTAGGAGAAAAAATGATGCAGTACCTTTTCCACACCAGAGTTTTTGGTGGCTCCTGCATGCCACCCACTGCTGTGCCATCCATATAATAGGTTAGGGTTATCTATGAGATCAGGATGAGGGCGTGCAGGAACCTGAGCATAGGAGTTAGTGATCTGGCGACAGCCGGCACTGTATTGAGGGAGAGAAGGGGGGCCCGGCCCTCACATACAGAGGAGGAAGGGAATCGGCCCCATCAGATGCTCAGGGAACAGGCCCACGGGAGTCTCCCGGTAAAGTCTATGGCCAGTCGCGGCCTGGATAGACGATAGAATATAGATATGAGATAGATAGCTAGATAGATAGATGATAGATAGATATGAGATAGATATATATATGATAGATAGTATATATGATAGCTAGATAGATAGATATGAGTAGATAGAATATGATAGATAGATATGAGGATAGATAGATAAGATAGCTAGATAGATAGATAGATAGATAATAGATAGATATGAGATAGTAGATAGATAGATAGATGATAGATAGATAGATAGATACTTGTAGAAACTTACAAACAGCACACTTTGGAGATTTTTAAAAAAGGGGGGAAGAAGGTGGGTTGCAAGGCTACTGAATCGGGCTACGGATCCTCCAGATCGAAATGATGCCAAAAACATGTAAGCAGCACTCCAGGAAGTCAGGTTGTCAAAGGTGAAGTAGATGAAGTTATTCCATGTTTAAAGGTACAGCTAGTCAGAAGCGAGTGTCGGCTCAGAAGAGCCGTTATCAAGCTACGGACACATAGGTGAATGGCCGGTTATATATATTCAAACAAAAGTGATCACATGATCCAAATAGTTCCCACCCGCTTGCATAAACAATTGACATCACATTGATAATAAATAGTGGTGTTAAAACATTGAAAAATACATAATAATCATGAACATAAGAAATACATACATGGGTATTATTAAAGTGCTAGTGCAGCCAATCCTTATCATTATAATACAGTGGATCGTATGAATGTGTTCTGTGTCAATAAAGGACAGTGCATAAAGTGCTGACCCAGTGAAAATCACAAGTAAACAGTTAAAAACAGAGGGGTCTCACCACCTGGATCCCCGATACCTGAGGCAATTAGGCAATAATATCAAGCGCTATGTTGCATGAAAAGGTTGCATTGTTTGCACCATCTATCTATCTATCTATCTATCTATCTATCACATATCTATCTATCACATATCCATCTATCTATCACATATCCATCTATCTATCTATCTATCTATCTATCTATCTATCTATCACATATCTATCTATCTATCTATCTATCTATCTATCTATCTATCTCATATCTATCTATCTCCTATCTATCTCCTATCTATCTATCACATATCTATCTATCTATCTATCTATCTATCTATCTATCACATATCTATCTATCTATCTATCTATCTATCTATCTATCTATATCTATCTATCTATCTATCTATCTATCTATCTATCTATCTATCTATCTATCTCTTGAGAAAGGGCTTGAGAAAGGCTCTTGCAGAGCCGAAACGTCGCTGTCACAGTTGCTCACTATGGAATAAAGACACCTTTTTACTTTTATCTACAACGGAGTGCTGCCCGCTTTCTTTATACTATCTATCTATCTATCTATCTATCACATATCCATCTATCTATCACATATCTATCTATCTATCTATCTATCTATCTATCTATCTATCACATATCCATCTATCTATCACATATCCATCTATCTATCTATCTATCTATCTATCTATCTATCTCCTATCTATCTATCTATCTATCTATCTATCTATCTATCTATCTCATATCTATCTATCTCCTATCTATCTCCTATCTATCTATCTATCTATCTATCTATCTTCTATCTATCGATCTCCTATCTATCTATCTATCTATCTATCTATCTATCTATCTATCTCATATCTATCTATCTCCTATCCATCTATCTATCTTCTATCTATCTATCTATATCTATCTATCTATCTATCTATCACATATCTATCTATCTATCTATCTCATATCTATCTATCTATCTATCTATCTATCTCCTATCTATCTATCTATCTATCTATCTATCTATCTCCTATCTATCTATCTATCTATCTGTCTCATATCTATCTATCTATCTATCTATCTGTCTCATATCTATCTATCTATCTATCTATCACATATCTATCTATCTATCTATCACATATCCATCTATCTATCACATATCTATCTATCTATGTATCTATCTATCTCCTATCTATCTATCTAGTAGTATAGGAGCTTGTATACTGCTCACCAGAGCTTACAGTCTGTGTGGATGAAGGGGGGACACATGTAGTATAGGAGCTTGTATACTGGTCCTGCCATTTCATAAGGGAATGACATGAAGTAGTGTAATATATACGATGCTGCTGATTGCACCAGTCATCAGCCTCCATCTTATGTGCGAGGTCGAGGGGCTGCGTAGACGCTTTTGTACATAACAGAGTACCCAGAATGGTTACTGAGGAGCGTTGCATGATGTTAGGGGGTGTGATTTGCCCGTTGTCCGAATCTAAGAACCGGGTGAGAAATTATTATGCTCATTCTCCACACAGTTTTTCAAGGGCCTTGTCAGGTGATGATTTGTTTTTACCCGGGAGACTTCTGTTTCATAGTTTTCACAGGGCGTTTTGTCAGTTTTTGTAGGGTGGCGCTGATGCCTAAATCGTCAATGTGTTTACTTTCCGTTGTTTGCAGAGTCATCCATGGCTTCCACCTCTTGAGTTTAGTCACCAGTCTCCTTATAAGATGTTTGATATTTGGTAGGTATTTTTGGCTTGTTTGGATCGGTGTCGATATTGTGTTTGCCTTCTGCTGGACAAATCGGAGGAGTTGTTTTGTTTGGATCGGTGTCGATATTGTGTTTGCCTTCTGCTGGACAAATCGGAGGAGTTGTTGGCCCGGGTTGTGGGTTTTTGTGCTTTTATGTAGGTTGTTTTCACCGCATGCAGTCCTTGCGGGGCCATTTGGGTGTCATGATATGGGTCGGATATTTTTAGTCATCTCTTTTGCCGAAACGGGGTATCTGTCTCTCGGAGCCCAAGCGTGCTGATTCGCGAGTTTGGCGCTGATTTTTGCTTTTCTACAATGGTAGGATTTTCTGACAGCGGGAAGAAATTGTTGTGGCGGGGCTATTGCTATTCCCTGTTTTCCTGGGGACAGATCTCAACAGGACGGCAAGTTGTGGTTGTACTTAGCACTTTTATTTGGCGGCTGTGCCACGGTCGTTATTTGGGCCTTTCAGCAGGTTCATGGTCTGGATGAGAATTGTGGGGATCTAGTTGGGTTAATCTCTTGGTTTTCTGTGATTGGCTGTGCTCCTTACTTTCATGTATAACATTCTGTAGTGTGTTTGTTGTATTTCTTGGGAGTTGAACTATTATGGTTGGAAATTGTTCCGCACAAGGGGTGGTGCGGAATCAGGGACACAGCAGCGGTGGAGAGGTCCCGCTGCTCTGGCGTCATTGAGATGGCATGGTTTGTGAGGTGAAAGTGTGTGGGAATCGAGAGCCAGTGGGTGGCAACATTGCCTCGCTCGGACCCGACAATGGCTTTTGGTTAAAATTGACAGTTTTGCAGGAGGGTGTGGAGCAGGCGCGGTCTTGTTGGGTGGTGGTCGTAGCTCCGTGTAGGGGTACACGGAGCTACTGGTGGCGGTGAGAAATGGAGAAATAATGGAATGCTGCTTTGCTCGTCTGGTCGACTTGTCATCTGGGAGTCCGGATGGCCATAGTGCAGTTGAGCCGTTTTCTTCGCTGTGGCGATTTACATTAAAATGTGTATAATGCTGAAATTTGAGTTTTATAACTATTTATATCAAGATATGTGATAGTAAAGCTGTGACCGGTTTCCACCACCCAACATGAGCCTCAGTGTCAATTATTTCAGGAAAATGGTGTTTTATGTGGGTTATTCAAGAAAGTGCCCCGGGAGTATAAGGAGAAGGTGGTTATGCATTTCGCCAGTCTGAAGTGGAACGTAGGTCGGTACGGGATCCGTGTGCGGGGCCAGGGACAGGAACAACTCCCACTGTAAATGAGATAAAGCAAATGCTGTAGCATTAGGCTCGCTCGGGACATGTCTAGCACTCAACCAAATATTGTTTGACAGACATAACAGCACGAGATGTCTAAGAACATTAACAACCTGCGGGGATGAAGCTGTTAGAGATGTCAAACCCTGAGCCACCGACTCATTGGGGTGTATATTTTTAAACGCCTGTTAGCCAGTCTAAAACCCCAAACTGTCAAAGCGACCACTAATGTGAACAGTCCCGTTAGTGTAGTGTTCCTGATGACACCCGCTTTTTCCCACTCTGCAGGCCAAGCCTCCGCCAACCAGGCGCCCTTTAAATAAGCCCCAAAACCGAGACCGCCAGACGCATCAGTGTAAAATTCCACCTCTGCGTTGGATGTCCAATCCTGAAGCCAAACCGACTTGCCGTTAAACTTAGCCAAAAATGATGACCAAATCTGCTCTATGCGCCGCTGATAACCTAATAAAGTGAAGAGGAGCGCGAACTCCCACCGTGGCTAATGCTAGTCTACGACTGAAGATCCTACCCATGGGTATGATTCTTGTGGCAAAGGCCAGCTTACCTAGAAGCGACTGCAGTTGTCGTAGTCGCAGTTTTCGTGCTGACCGGGCCGTCTCAATCGACTCGCGCAAGTCCTGTAGCTTATCCTGTGGCAAGCGACATTCCATTGCAACAGAGTCGATCTCAATGCCCAGAAAGCACATTGTTGTTGCCGGGCCTTCTGTTTTCTCAGGTGCTAGCGGAACCCCGAAGAGACTTGCTATTGTCTGTACCGTGTTCAGTAATACTGAACACACATGTGAATTTGGGGGGCCTATGCAAAGGAAATCATCCAAGTAATGAAGAATGGAATCGATGCCCGATTCCATCTTCACCACCCATTCCAAGAAAGTGCTGAATTGTTCAAAGTAGGAGCATGAAAGCGCGCAACCCATGGGGAGACATTGATCTACAAAATAGGCCCCATCCCAGTAACAGCCTAGCAAATGAAAGGACTCAGGATGAACCGGGAGCAGACGAAAGGCTGCTTCAATATCCGTTTTTGCCATAAGGGCCCCAGGGCCCATTAGTCTGACTAAGTCAATCGCCTTATCGAATGACACGTAAGATACTGAACAGAGTTCATCCGTTATCCCGTCATTCACTGACAGACCCGGGGGGTGAGATAGGTGATGAATTAAGCGAAATTTATTGGGCTCCTTTTTAGGGACTACCCCCAATGGTGAGACTATAAGATTACTTAAAGGCATTGATTTGAAAGGGCCTGCCATGCGGCCCAATGCTACTTCTTTAAACAATTTTTCATGAACTACTTGTGGATGTTCCCTGGCTGATTTTAAATTTTTAGTGACCACTGTTACCCGTTTAGATGTTGAGGGGATTTTGAAACCTACACTAAAGCCTTCTAACAAAATTTTGCTCCCTCCCTGTTAGGATACTTACTTAGGTACGGCTGCATCCGGCTTACTTGGACCGGCGTCCTCCCCTTTTCTAGAAGAATCGGAGGTACGGCCTCTTGATTTTCTGAAACATCTGGCTGCCGAGTGCACACCACCGCAATGGTAATGGAGATATGAGGGTAATAATGGAGATATGAGGGTAATAATGGAGTAATGGGGGTAATAATAGAGATGTGATGGTAATAATGGAAATATGAGGGTAATGTGGTGTACTCCTGACCAATTAGGGAAGGTGCACCTGGACTGGTGAATGCTGTTTTTAGGTTAGTCTCTGCACTATAGGGTTAACTTGGCACTTTATTGAGCTGGGTGTTGCTAGAGTGTTTTCTCCTCCCCTCTGCTTCCTGTTTCCTGGTTTTATAAGGGGCTGTCAGCTACTCCTCTTCCTCTTTGATCTGCGGCACCAAAGCAGTCCCACCCTCCCTCCCTACAAGTTGCAGTTTTATGATGTACTGTTAATATTTTCCATGTTTTATAGCCCTGAAGTCACAGATGGCGGAGAGAAATGGAGAGAGGATGGATGTGCTGCTCATCTGGCCGACTTGTCATCTGGGAGTCCGGATGGGCATAGTGCAGTACGAGCCGTTTTTCTTACAGAGATCTACCTAAAAATGTGTATGATGAGATTTCCAGGTTTTATAAAGAAGTGAGAAATGGAGAGATAATGCAATACTGCTTTGCTCGTCTGGCCGACTTGTCATCTGGGAGTCCGGATGGGCATAGTGCAGTACGAGCCGTTTTTCTTATGGAGATTTACCTAAAAATGTGTATGCTGTTGAGATTACCGCTTTTATAAGTAAGTGAGAAATGGAGAAATAATGGTGTCATCTGGGAGTCCGGATGGGCATTTGAGCCATGTGTTTCACTGTGGAGATTTACTTTGGAAGGTATATGATGAGATTTCCGGGTTTCATAACGAAGTCACAGCTGGCGGAGAGAAATGGAGAAATAATGGAATGCTGCTTTGCTCGTCTGGTCGACTTGTCATCTGGGAGTCCGGATGGCCATAGTGCAGTCGAGCCGTTTTCTTCGCTGTGGCGATTTACATTAAAATGTGTATAATGCTGAAATTTGAGTTTTATAACTATTTATATCAAGATATGTGATAGTAAAGCTGTGACCGGTTTCCACCACCCAACATGAGCCTCAGTGTCAATTATTTCAGGAAAATGGTGTTTTATGTGGGTTATTCAAGAAAGTGCCCGGGGAGTATAAGGAGAATGTGCTTATGCATTTCGCCAGTCTAATGGAGATATGAGGGTAATAATGGAGATAAGGGGGTAATAATGGAGATAAGGGGGTAATAATGGTGATAAGGGGGTAATAATGGAGATATGTGGGTAATAATGGAGATATGGGGGTAATAATGGAGATAAGGGGAGTAGTCAAGATGGCGTCCGAAACCAGTGCGACCTCCTTAACACAACCAACCGTGGCTTTGATTGGCCAGGGTGTGTCTTTAATGCTGACGCATCAAGTGGCAGTGTATGATCCAAACCCCACCCTTGTTCCGGCCTCCTGAAAGATATCCAGTAGTGTGGGCACAATTGCCCGGTGCTCAGTCTGATGTAAAACTGCGCTTTAGCCTGCGCAGGCTAAATCTAGTGCCTAAGTGTGAGCATTCCCGGTCCGCACTGTCCCACTGTAAAGCCACCCCCTCCCTGCCCAAGTGGCGTAGGGGACACAACATGCACAATTCCTAGCTCTGAGCTGAAAATTGCGTCTATTTCTGATTATACGCTGATATTTCATTCATTGTGTCTTGGAAAAATAAAGTTTATTGGAAAGTTGTAGAACTTTTCCATTATGCGCGGATTAAGTTTCGTAAAAACGTAAAACTGGAAAGTCCCTTTAATTCCTTAAACTAACGTTACTTGTACGATGACAAATGACAATGTATTGTGTGTTACCCATAGGAGCTCCATAACAGAGGCATATCCCGACACCTACGAGCTTAGATACTAATACCGTACCATGAAAGGGCCAAGAAATCCCATCTATTACTAATGCCATTACACACAGCAGAAGAAATAGATACTTTTCAGGGGGGGGGGAAGTTTTAAAAGGATTCGGCGGAATAAATATAAACGAGTTTGGAATTAGATCATTTATTTTTCGGGGCTCGACAATTCAGGAGGCTGCTACTATTACTGACATTACAAGGAAATGGGCGCGAGCCAAACCCCCACTTATTAATGCCATATGGAAAGGTTAAGTGAGAAGCAGCGAGAGACGGCAGCGCTGGACATTGTGAAGTGACAGCGCGCTAAAGTAATCTAGATAAAGGATTTGCTGCGGACAAGTCTGTCACATGAAGACTGAAAATTACAAAGATTGGGGAAAGTAAAGGGATTGTGTATCTCGCGGACCTTCCCAAAAGATATTGGAATAGCTGTCGGAAAAATGTGATTATTTTGCTTGGTCGGTGCGAGGATTTTTCGTTTTTTATTCATATATCTAGAGAGTTTGGTTTGCTTGTGTTAGATGTAACGGGGGGGCCAGGGGTGTAATGTATACGCCGCCTGTAAGGATTCTATAGACCTTCAATGAATCAAATAAAAGCAGTGCTGAAAATGAAGCATCTGTGTTCGGAGAACGCTTTATCCTCCCTTCCCCCAGTAGGTGGCGCTAGATAAACGTCTTAAGATCGCGCCCTCGAATTCTTGTCTTATGACACATCTGAGCGTCGTCCACTTGTATATTCTGCTACATGTAACTTGGAAAGGAGATTGAAAAACATGTTATACAAACCGGCGATGTTTCACTTTTCTATTGATTAGTTCTGCCTGTCGGAGATTGTACATGGGGGACGCAAAAACAGATGTTTGGTCGATTTGGGTGTTTTGTTAAGAGAAAAGTGTTCAGTTCATGTTATGACTTCTATAGACTGAAAAGAAAATCAAGCTACAGTCACACTATGTCCAAACGGGTTTTTCTGGAGTCCTTAGAATAGGTCACCAGTAGTGATCAGTGGACCCGTTCAGGTTCACCAAGTTCAATCACGGCTGTGAATGCCAAGAATGCCACCGGAAAAGCTATGTAATTTCCAATGGTCTGTTTTTTTAGTCTGTGCCCATTCAAGTTATTGGTGTTGAGCTGCAATACCAAGTTCAGCCACTCTACAATGTATGTCACTGTTCTGCATAAACTTGAATACTGATTAATACTGATTAATGTTTCCTACCCCCTGATAATCTTATATTAATCACTTATCCTGGATTACCCCTTTAAAAGGGGAAATAAGTAGTTTCCAGGAGTATTACAAATATGGCACTTACCTGAAGGTCCTCCATCACTATGTTCCCTTCATCCCTTGGGTTAGTACACTACTCTATGCCCCAGCGGTCCTCCTGCTCCTTTGAAGCATTGGTGATGAAGCTTCATTGTTATTTCCACAAAGAGATGAGGATAAGCAGCTGCCAGATATCTCTTGTTCCGCTTATCTCCCAATTAAAGCTGACTTCTGAATGGGGCCCCCATTACCCCTCTGTACACACATATTTATAAACTTGTGTTCACACCCACAGGACAGTTCCACATAAACATATTTGTACACTCATATATACATTTACACATACAGTATATACATATGTTATACAAGCATACAGTATATATCCGTCAAGTACACACACATAGATGATATATACATCATATTATTGCACATACTGTATATACACACCATATAAACATATATAACACACCATATACACACATGCAGCGTATACACACCATATACACATCACATACAGCATATACACATATACATACAGTACCTTATGCAGATATAAACACCATATATATACCATATACACACATATACAGCATATACACACCACAGATATACACACATAGAGAGCATATCCACATTCATTGATGTATACACTCATACACACATGTATGTAGCTTCTGACCACATGGGGGAAGTAGACGACAGGAAGTAGAGATGTGGGATTCCTAGTTCTGTTGTCCCCACCGAGACATTTCTTATCGGATCAGCAATGTAGCATGGAAGAAGTGCAGTGTTACATACATATTACACTCACCGGCCACTTTATTAGGTACACCTGTCCAACTGCTCGTTAACACTTAATTTCTAATCAGCCAATCACATGGCGGCAACTCACTGCATTTAGGCATGTAGACATGGTCAAGACAATCTCCTGCAGTTCAAACCGAGCATCAGTATGGGGAAGAAAGGTGATTTGATGCCTTTGAACGTGGCATGGTTGTTGGTGCCAGAAGGGCTGGTCTGAGTATTTCAGAAACTGATGATCTACTGGGATTTTCACGCACAACCATCTCTAGAGTTTACAGAGAATGGTCCGAAAAAGAAAAACCATCCAGTGAGCGGCGAGTTTCTGGTCGGGAGGAAAGGCACTTGTATGCCAAGAGGTTCAGAGGCAGAATGGGCAGACTGGTTCGGCTGATAGAAAGGCAACAGGTGACTCAAATTGCCACCCGTTACAACCAAGGTAGGCAGAAGAGCATCTCTGAATGCACAGTCGTTGAACTTTGAGGCGATGGGCTACAGACAGCAGATAGAAGACCACACCGGGTGGTGCCACTCCTTTCAGCTAAGAACAGGAAACTGAGGCTACAATTTGCACAAGATCATCGAAATTGGAAGTAGAGCAGATTGGAAAAAAAACGTTGCCCTGGTTGATGAGTCTCGATTTCTTATGGACATCGGATGGTAGGGTCAGAATTTGGCGTCAACAACATGAAAGCATGGATCCATCCTGCCTTGTATCAACGGTTCAGGCTGGTGGTGGTGGTGTCATGGTGTGGGGAATATTTTCTTGGCACTCTTTGGGCCCCTTGGTACCAATTGAGCATCGTTGCAACGCCACAGCCTACCTGAGTATTGTTGCTGACCATGTCCATCCCTTTATGACCACAATGTACCCTGTAACATCTGATGGCTACTTTCAGCAGGATAATGCACATGTCATAAAGCTGGAATCATCTCAGACTGGTTTCTTGAACATGACAATGAGGTCACTGGACACAAATGGCCTCCACAGTCACCAGATCTCAATCCAATAGAGCATCTTTGGGATGTGGTGGAACGGGAGATTCGCATCATGGATGTGCAGCCGACAAACCTGCGGCAACTGTTTGATGCCATCATGTCAATATGGACCAAAATCTCTGAGGAGCTTCCAGCACCTTGTTGAATCTATGCCACGAAGAATTGAGGCAGTTCTGAAGGCAAAAGGGGGTCCAACCCGTTACTAGCATGGTGTATCTAATAAAGTGGCCGGTGAGTGTATATTGTACAATGTGCAGCATAATATGTATATAATGGTCAACATTCTTATGCTGCATATTTTTTAATGAGGCAGGTCGGGTGGCCTGGCCCCCTGACACTTCAGACCCAGTAGCAGCTGCTGTGGTTGCTACCCCTGTAGATCGCCCCTGGTTTACTTGTTAACACAATGTAAATTGCCTAAATTGTATCATGTTAACATAATGTAGGGCACCTATGTTGTGTTAACATGTAAACAAAATACCATTATGAAAATCTCTCCACAGCTATTATATTGCGCTTCAGTGTGACTCCACCCTCAGGGAAGCTCAACAATCAAGTTAAAGGGGTTTTCCCACAGGATAGGGCCTAACTTGCTGATCTGTGGGGGTCTCAGTGATGAGACCCCCGCAGATCACAAGAATGAAGAGTCCGATGGGGTCCCAGGTACCTCAGTCGGACCCCTCGTCACTCCCGGAGATTAAGGGAGCAGACGGCCACTCATGACTGTTCTGCTCCATTCATCTCTAGCGCCTAACTTTGGTTGGTGGGAAAACCCCTTTAAATTTGCTATTAAAGCTTGTGACACGCAGGACCAATGCCAAAATGCCTTTTTGTGTGTTTTATTACATTATGGAGTGCATGGCGTGGTCAGTGTGTTTGGTGGTTTCTTCTTCTACCTCTTCCCTTTTTTTCTATTCACATTGGTTCTTACCATTTGAGTCCAGAAGTTTCCAATATGGAAATGTTGTACCATATATACTCGAGTATAAGCCGACCCAGGTATAAGCCGAGGCCACTAATTTTACCACAAAAACCTGGTAAAACATAATTTTTTATAAGTCGAGTTTGGGTTTTCAGCACATTTTTTTGTGCTGCAAAACTAGGCTTATACTCGAGTATATATGGTAATTTGATTGGTTGCTGTGTATTTGTTTGTGATGGGCTGTGTGGTACATAATATGATGCCTCTACACTCTTTTTGATAGTCCAATATGAAGTTATTCTTTAATCGCACTATTCCCTAACAATCCTCTGGTGGTACAGATTTTCGGATTTTTTGACCACCTGCACACTTGATCGATGAGCCTAGACCAAATAAACTTTCTGGCTAACAAACAACATAGTACATAACATATGTTTCTGGCTACGGACCTGTATACTCATTGGTCAAATCCATCTTGTGGAGGTGCTGACATACAAAGTTATCAGGTTTGATAAGATAAAATAGCTCCGGAAAAAAAGCAGTCTCCGGGGAAAGATAAAAAGTATCCAACAGCAGTATATGTCAAACACAGTAGCGACAGTCACTGGACACAATTACACAGGTTTTTTTTTATTGTTAATTGTCTTGAATGCATCATTTAGATACTTTCTAAACAGAATTTTATCACATACATTCTGCCACTGTAATGTTGTAAAGTCTGTGCAACTCCATGACATGCCTGGCTGTGCTGCTGCTGCTTCCGACAAGATCCAACAGCAAGCTTCTCCTGGCTGGTGAGCTCCCTTACATCTGCCTCTCTTTTCTCTTAGTGTTACCAGTAAGGAGGGTCAGGAGATTGTAAAGACTAAGGCAAATTCGGTATTTGACAGAAAAGAGGGCCCGGAGGGGACATTTAGTATTGACTTGCAAACAGAAAATTGGCATTTTTTTGCGTTACTGTTGCACCATATTTGTAGAGGGTAGGCACCACAATGTTGGTTCTTTTCCGGCACACAAAAAATTTACCTTTTTTGGGCGCACAATTTGGGCTGTGTATCAGTGTACAGAGAGAGGAGATATGCCAAGGTAGTATCTGCATAGTGTAAGAGAAGAATCACACAGACTGTGTATCAGTGTACAGAGAGAGGAGAGATGCCAAGGTACAATCTGCATAGTGTAAGAGAAGAATCACACAGACTGTGTATCAGTGTACAGAGAGAGGAGAGATGCCAAGGTACAATCTGCATAGTGTAAGAGGAGAATCACACAGGCTGTGTATCAGTGTACAGAGAGAGGAGAGATGCCAAGGTAGTATCTGCATAGTACAAGAGGATAATCACACAGGCTGTGTATCAGTGTACAGAGAGAGGAGAGATGCCAAGGTACAATCTGCATAGTGCAAGAGGAGAATCACACCGGCTGTGTATCAGTGTATGAGAGAGGAGAGATGCCAAGGTACAATCTGCATAGT